>OY821518.1:199367877-199698337 GCA_963682025.1 Cordilura impudica | reverse complement strand
ATAAACTTATCTCTGCTGCATAATTTCATTTTGTTCATGTGATTATCTATAATGGTAGTGAATTTGGTTTGAGCCATGTCCTGTTCTTCTTTATCTCGTATCGTTTGAATGCAATCTCCACCATCGGTTAGAAATTTTAACATTGGAAATTCTTCCCTAGTCACTGAAAGTGCGTGTTTTTGCCCTAGTGAGAGAACCCATTGTACGTTCTCAGGAATATTAATCGTTGTTTTGTTTATGAACCATTTTTCATTAAATTTAATGTCCAATTTCATTCTTTGTGCTTCGATAAGTTTGTCAAAATTCCCTTTTGTCTCTTTTTTATGTCTTTGTTCATTCGTTCATCCATCATACTCTCACTAAGCCACAGCTCTTCGGCATCATCAGTGGATGTTCAGGGGGATGACGGGGTAGCTTGTAAATAAAATATTTCAAGCATTTAAAAAATAAAGATTGGTGTTAATAATATATTCAAATATATTTATAAATCGCTTTATCAAAAAAACGTACCTTTCGGGTGTTCGGGTATTTCAAAAAGTATATTTTCTTATTATTTTCGTATATTTCTTCCTTACAATTCATGGCCGTTCCGGAATCTTCCACTTGTTTCATTTGTGGAGTTCGACAAAATATTCGTGTTTCCAACGACATGCGAAAAAATGGTGCAGTACCTTTAGCTTCTGCCATCTCTTCACTTAGCTTAGTGACAAATTCGACAAATCAGGTTCAGGGGGGAAACGATCGCACTGCCAGTAAGAAAATGACCGGGGGTGAGAGGACTCAGGTCAGATTGGTTGTTTGTCATTGGACTTAGGCGTATAGAGTTTCAAAAAGCCTCTATTCTAGCCAACATAGTGGAAAACTCCTCATATGTAAATTTCTGAGCGTGGGATACCTTTTTCAAATGAGCTTTAAAACTCTTAACACCAGCTTCCCAGAGGCCCCCATGTGTGGTGCACCAGGGGGAATAAAATGCAATTCCAACTGTTGAAATACATTTTTCGAAACGAGTTGCCTCTTTACATCGAGAAGAAACTGATGCTGGTCCCTCTTTAAAACATTCGCTGCTCCTCCAAATGAGGTTCCATTATCAGAGTAAATATCCGAGGAACAGCCACGACGTGAAATAAAACGGGCAAAAGCAGCGAGAAAACAGTCAGTAAATATATCACTTGTAGCCTCAAGATGAATAGCCTTAGTAGCAAAACAGACAAGTACCAAAACATATCCCTTTGACATTCTGCAACCACGGCCAGCGTATGATTTAATATCAAATGGGACAGCATAATCTAATCCAGTGTGAGCAAATGGGCGAAAGAGGGTTGTTCTCTCGGGTTGCATAGCTACCATAATCTGCCGATTCTGCTTTTTCCTATATAATACACACTTATGATAATGGCGAATGACGTACCTTACACGTTCTGTTAATCTAGGGACCCAAAACTCATGTTGCATAAGACGAGTCATCAACGAGTTTTCTCCATGAAGAGAGTATTCATGAATATATTCGAGATACAAAAGAGTAAAGTAACCTGAGTAGGGCAACAACTTTGGACATCTCTCCTCAAAGGTAAAAGATGGAGACTGCGAGAGTCTGCCATTCATACGCATGAAATCGTTTGAGTCCAAAAACTGGTTAAGTGCTAACAAACAACTAGATCGAGATAATTGAGCTCCTGAAACCAAAATAGAATATTCGGGAAAATGAGATCTCTGACACACAACAATCAGACGACCTTTACCAAATTGAGTTCATCTCTACTTAATTCAAGAGACAAATCAGGACGAGTAGACTTATATTTAGGGTGAATACATCGAAAGAAATGGAAAACATGAGCTAATACTCGCAGAGCACGAGGTAAGTTCGAGAAGAGTTTCAGTATTATTTCTGAAATCGGGGAACTAGTTTCCGCTTCCACATGCACGTGGTGAGTAGCAAGTCTGATAGACTTCTTAGGCCATTCGATTGTGGACGACTTAGCCATCGAGGACCATTCCACCAAATGTCACATCCAACGAGATCGCGAGCTGACATTCCACGGGTTGCCAAATTAGCAGGATTGTCTCGTGAATCAACGTGATTCCAGTTATCAATGCCAAATTTGTCCGAAATTAACGAAACTCGATTTGCAACAAAATTAGGCCAATCATACGGGGGTTTTTGAAGCCAAGACAGACCAATAGTAGAATCTGTCCAGCAAAAAACTTTCGACACAACTAAATTCAACTCAGATCAGAGTGAGTTTGCCATTTTTGCCAGCAATGTTGCACCGCACAGTTCTAGCCGTGGTAAAGATATTACTTTGATTGGCGCTACCTTTGTGTTTGCAGTAAGCAGATGTGTAATAAACACACCATTAGGGGTTCAGACCCTACTATACAAAGTGGCTGCATATGCTTTCTCATAAGCATCACAAAATGCATGAAGTTGAACTTCACACTGGGGGTTATAGTCAACCCAACGGGGGATGTTAATCCGTTCGATGTTAGGATAATCATCGACAAATGCAAGCAAACTTTTCAAAGTCATGGGTTTCAAACATTCGTCCCATTCAGTTTTGTCTTTCCAAATTTGTTGCATAACAATCTTTGCAACAACAATTTTAGGTGCTAACCACCCAGCGTGGTCAAATAGTTTAGCTATTTGAGATAAGACAGCACATTTGGTGACGGCAGAACAATCGAGGGTTGGTGGCTTGAAAAAGAGTGAATCATTCCCAGCATTCCAACGTAAACCTAGAGTTTTAGTAGTAGAGGCCTCAGACAACTTTAAAAATTCAGAGTCCAAGAAATGTTAAGGGGGCAAATTTTCGACTAAAATCTGATTATTTGTGGTCCACTTACGAAGTGAAAACCCGGCAGAATTCAAAACATGAATCAATTATTTGCGATTGCGAAGAGCTTCTTCTATTGTATGTGAACCCGCAAGAACATCGTCAACATACATTTGATTTAACAAAATATCAGAAGCTGCTGGGTAACGAGAACTACAATCTTCTGCTAAAATATTCAAAGTTCTTATGGCCAAATACGGGGCACAGTTCACACCAAAGGTAACTGTGTTCAATTCAAAATCTTCAACTTCACTATTGGGGTGTCGACGGAATAAAATCCGTTGAAAGGAGGCCTGTTCAGGGTTGATCAAAATCTGTCTATACATTTTTTCGATGTCGGCGTTAAACACATATCGGAAAAATCGCCAACGTAAAACTAAAACAGTCAAATCCAATTGTATAACAGGCCCAGTATGCAAAATATCATTTAAACTTACTCCATTGGAAGAGGGATTTGAGGCATTAAAAACCACTCGAAGTTTTGTGGTAGCACTATCAGGTTTAAACACCGCGTGATGAGGCAAATAGTAAGTTAAATTTGGGGAAGATGATTTATCTGATCTAACTTTGATCATGTGATTCAAAAAGGAATATTCTTCAATTACTTTATCATACTGAACTTTAACTTCGGGGTTTTTTGCAAATGAGACTCATTTCGATAAAATTGGGATAAACCAAGCTGAATATTTTCAGGAAATTCATTTTAAAAGGGCGTGAAACAACATAACGACCTTCGTGATTACGATAAGTTGTATTTCGATAAAGATTATCACAATATTTATCATCATCCGACAATTTATGTGATTTTGGTATTTCCTCAAGTTCCCAGAATCGAGCCATTTGAGCATTCAAATCTATGTGATTATAGAATGAAACCACTGAATTTAAGGGTTGAGGATGGGAATTTGAAACCTTTCCGGTACAATCCAACCGAAAACTGTTGCTATAAGATCACCACTGGGATTTTTTTTAACATCAGTGAGCATAATCTTAGAATATATATCGGCACCTAACAATAAGTCCATATGCGTACATTTCAGATCTGATAATAATATTTCGGGTAAATTTGAATCCAGAAACTTAGAAAGGGAATATGTGGGTAAACGACCGGTTAACTTTTTAGCTACCACAGCACCGTTCAAACCTACTATCTCTATCGCAGGAGCGGCATATGTTGGTACTGAAAGTTTTCTTTGAAGTTTACGGGAAATAAACGTGGCCTGTGATGCAGGATCGATCAAAGCTCTTACTGAAAACCTTATATCATCACTATAAACATCTACAACTGTAGTACCTAACAAAATGGTAGAATAGGGGGTTGACTGTATACGAGTAGAAAAAAAGTTTTGTAAAGATCGAACGGCAGTCGACGTTGATGGTATTTCATCATCAACTGTAAACTGTGGGTTAGTAGCGGAACTGTTTACGACAGGAGGTTAAGAGTTTCCAGTTGGTGAAGAAATTGCGTTTGTACTTCGATTTAATCGAGATGAAGTTTCCGACCGATGTAATAGCGAATGATGTTTTTGTTTACAAGTATAACAAACATTAGAGCTTTGACATCTTCTAAATTCATGGGACGTAGCCAAACAATTCGTGCAGCACTTATGTCGTCTTACAATTTCAATACGCTCACTAGCAGACTTTCTAAGAAAGATTGAACATAATCTAAGCGGGTGACTTTCAGGGCAAAGAAAACATTTTCTATGGGGGATATTTGGTGTAACCGTTGTACCAAAGCTTCTATATCTTCTCTCACCAGAATTTCGATTGTTATTATTATTGTTGTTATTATTAGAGGGCGCTGGATTATAAGCGCGTCTAATATCAGAATCTGATTCAAGGGTCTGGTATCGAGCAGTTAAAAACTTGTCCATGAGTTCCCACTTGGGCAAATCCGAACAAGGTCCTTGGGATTGCTCCCAAAGTCCGAGAGTGACTTCAGGCAACCGAGTAGAACAAATAAATACAAAAATAATATACCAACTCTTCGTCTCGATTCCCAATAACGACAAATTAGTAATGCAATCGCCAGAGAATGTGTCGGTATCACACGGGGGAAGATGGATTGGAAACGACGCGTTTGAAGTTGAAGTTTTCTTATTCATCTAATCAACTAATCCATCAATACATAATGTACAACGAAAGTATGTTGTATAGCCCGACAAATACTTGGCCTTTATTTCGGCAATGGGGGTATCCTCCTTTTCATTGTCCAACAAATCTTCATAACAATCACGAAAAACTTCCCATAAGCGAGTAATTTCCTGACGGTGAGTGTTCAATGAGTGAACAGTATGGTTATCAACAGGAATGCTTTTTACAAAAAATTCAAAATTAATCAAACGATCTCCATTTTTAATCAGAGCCTTAATACTTGCCATACTGATATAGTAAATTTTCAAAATTTTTTTAAAAAATGAAACGAGTAAGAATCAAATCGATATAGAGGAGGATAAAATTAAAAAAAGGGGTTGAAATAGCACAAAATTCTATCAGGCCGAATTAATTTGAAATATCGAAATGAGATACAATCAAATATTAACAAGTATATTTATATTTAAACATATATAAATTTAAATCAAAACAAAAAACACCTTTTTTTTACAAGTAATGCAAGAATAAATAATTGCTGTGGATGAAAAATATAAAAAACTCTTTATACTATATATACAAAATAAGAGCTCAATTAAAAAAAAAAAAACAACTAAAACTTGTTTATTTCATTTTAAATAAACAACTTTGTTGGTACGGGGTTGACAACTTGACACTTAATGTTCAGTTTAGCTTACCCAGCTATCTCACATCACACTGCAAGTTCGAAAAACTCAGTACACTCACATTTTTTTTTACTAATACACACACATTTTCCGCAGTGGTCACACTAATGGCATCAAATATTTCGTGTGAGTCAGATGTGTGAGCATAAAAGTTAATGGCGATTGATTCGACGAATTCGAACAATTTTTCGTTGATAATACGTACACAACGATTTTACAATTGCAGTGTGATGTGAGTAGTAAGCCAACAACAACCACACAGCATTATTAACCAAATGCATGTATGTACGTTTGTATACTGTGTTCAATGGTATTTTATTATACCCTCCACTCCAGTGTGCAGAGGGTATATATAAGTTTGTCATTCCGTTTGTAATAATTGGAAAAAAAATTTTGGACCCCATATAATATATATATATGTGATCCTTATAACAACCGGAGTTGATATAGCGATGTCCGTCTGTCCGTCTGTGGAAATCACGATGACGGCATCAATCGGGCAGCTAGGGTGCTCGTTGACATAAAAAATGATTCAATAACATCCTGAAAAGTTTGCTATTTAAAATCATCCAAATCGGTCAATTAGGGCCCGAGATTTGAATGAAGAACTAAAAAAAGTCTTGAATAAATATAATTTTCTATGTTGTTCTTGTCACGATCACGCCCTCAATAGGAGAGCTAGGGTGATCATTTTTACTGAGAATGATTCACCAAATTCATGGAAAGATTTCTATTTCAAAAATCAATTAAATCGGTAGAACAGGTCCAGGGAAATCTCTGAAAAAGTAAAAAAACAATGAAAACATGATGTTTCTATAGTGTTCTTGTTGTTATTCTAAATGTTGCATTGTTGCCATAGCTGGACTTGTTGTTTTTGTGTCGTTGTGGTAATAATATAATAAAAACAAACATTTTATAAATTTTTTTTATCAACTCTGGTAGAAAAATTTAAAAGTTTCCATTGTTTTGGCATCACAAAAAAAATTGATAGATCATTTTTGTCATTTCCGCGAGCCTGCCTGCAAAATTTCAGATCGATTGGGTCACGGGAAAGTGATTAAAATCGATCCAAAATTTGTTCGACACGCAGACACTACGAGTTAATATTTTTTTTTTTTTTTTTTTTTATTTTTTTTTTTTTTTAACGTTTATTTAATTCAAATTCATAATCTTAAACTATAAATAAACAAATAGTAGGAATATAAATTATTATACACAGTCCCATATTCGAGCTCTCTAGTATACTAAATATTAATTAACATTTTGTTTTTTGAAAATAAATAACACAATTTAAATGTGTATATAGTATTTGTGTGAAATTTTTATATAAATTACTTAATGTAAGGAAAAAATACCAAAAAATCATTACTTTTATATTTAAAAAAGATAAAAGCTATTGTCAAAGGATAAAAAAAAAGAAGTGGAAGCTATTCATTGAGCCACCAATATTTTTTAATATTTATGTTCGGTATCATATTTTTATCATCTAGGTAAACGCTAGTATCAAATCTACGATTTTCAATAGTTAGTTTATTAGAATGAATTGCTTTAACATTGGCTCGCCTATAAATGTGAAAAATTATAGGTATGCCAAGTTCGTTCTGGATGTAACCTTTCCTATCTAGATATACGAACGCTTCTGGTGGTATATAACCATTTTCTAATGTATTAAAAATATATTCTTCACTTTCATAATATGGAGCCTTAATTAAATTATTAACTTTGCATTCACAGCTTTTAATAATGTGATTTCTGATCAAATGAATCATAAAATTATCGATTCTACTTATCTTCGCTGTCTTGTACAGTATTTTATTTGATATATATTTCTTAAAATCACTATTGGGGTCTTTATACAGTGATGTACACGCTCTTAAGCATTTCCTTTCAAATACTCTTATTTTCTCCATATAAGATGGTGCAATATTGAACCAAATTTCGCAACCATATGTTAAGATAGGCCTTATTAAAGATTTGTACAACATGACTTTAACTTCGTGATTAATATATCGTGAAAAAAATAGTTTTTTGTACATGAAAAATGCATTTCTTGCTTTTATTAGCTGTAAATTAATATGGTTATTAAAGTACAAAAATTTATCTAGAAATATGCCAAGATATTTAACCACATCTTTATTTGGAATATCAATATGACTATTAGATTTTATACCAAAATTTTTCCAATTTTTTTTAATATTATAATTACATTTTCCTACTGGGGGACGAAACAATATAGTTTCGCATTTATTAATATTAATTTTCATTTTCCAATCAGCTGCATAGGTTTCTACTAAGTTAAAATGATTTTGTAATTTATCGTTAATTTTTTCAATTTTGTTATCGGAGTGATAAATAATAATGTCATCAGCGAAACCAATTATATTATCTATTTTATTAAGGAGGTCATAGATGAACAAATTAAATAAGATTGGTGAGTTAACAGTTCCTTGTTGTAAGCCATTAACTATAACAAATTTTTTAGAACTTATTTGTTTATTATTACTGACAAAAAAGGATTTGTTGTTTAACATATTATATATAAGTATTATTAAGTATTGCGGAAATTTATATTTCCAAAGTTTATATATTAATCCAGGAATCCAGATACTATCGAATGCTTTTTCGAAATCTATGAGACACGCGCCCGTACAAAAAGATTTATTCATATTCCAATTTATATTTGAGATAAGTAAATGTATTGCATGGATTGTTGAATGTTTATATTTAAATCCGAATTGATTGTCATTTATTAAATTTTTATTTTCACAGAATTTTAATATATTTTTGTTAATGCATATTTCATAAACTTTACTTATGTTTGGTAATAAACTTATTGCACGAAGGTTCTTCGGGTTGGAAGTATCTTTATCTTTCTTTGGTAAAACCACAACTTTAGCTTCTTTCCATGCACGAGGGAAGTATGAATTATTAAGCATATTGTTGAACAGAGTACAATACTCAAGAATTATAACCTCTGGAATGTTTCTTAAAATAATATTGGGGATGTTATCCATACCAGATGACATTTTCTTTCTTAAATTATTGAAAATATAAAAAATTAATTCTTTTGTTACAAAATAATCATTCTCGAGAGTATCGTTTAGTTCGTTGGCCTTTTTATTTGCATTAAATGTTACTAAAGTTGTTTGGTTTCTTTCATATTCAGACTTCGTTTCTAAAAATGTAGAGAAATAGTTATTAACCTCGATATGTATTCTATTATTAGGATCAATTTCTTTGAAAGAGTGAATCGATTCTAAAAAGGACCCTATTGTATTAAGAATTTGATCTTGGTCTTTTATAATGAAGTTATTGTTATCACTCTCTATTTCTAATTCACCGGGATTAATTCCTGCATTTCTAAGCAAAGTTTCTTCTTGTTGTGGAATTTTTATCATGTTAATACACAACGGTTGTGACATTTTAAACTGTTTTTTGACTTCACTAAACATATTTGAGGCATCTTTCTGATTAATGCTTCCAAGTTTTTCCTTAAAATGTGTGTTAACTGCTAGAACAAAATTATCATTTATAAGTTTTTTTATGAGTTTTAATTTGTTTTTCTGAAAATTAAAATCAGCTGGGGTCAATAAATGTTCCAATCTATTGTGTTTTTTGATAATTGTTAGGGTTTTACTTTTTTCTAATTGCAATTTTTTAATAATTGCGTTGGCAAATTTTTCAACCGAATTTTCGCTTTTAAATTTTGGGACAGACTTTTCTATTGAACTAGTTATAAGTTTATTTAATCTACCCAAATAGAAATCTATTTCCGAATTAGTTAAATTCCTATTATTTGGTATTGTTTCATTACTATTTAACTCATTTAAAATATTGTTTTTGAATTTGTTCCAATTGGTTTTTTTATAATTGAATTTTAAGTCAGTTAACTCTTTAAAAAAAGCAAGTGCATAATCGTTTTCATCATTTAAAATATGGATTTGTAAAGCGTTGTGATCACTATCATAATCCAGGGTTCGGAGACAATTTAATGCATTGACCTCTTTTTGTATAGCTAGACGAGAGTCAGCTATACATATATCTATGTATGACCCACAACGAGGATAAGAAGGTGTGACAGAAGCATATAAGCTGCATCTGAACATAATTTCATGAGATGACAACCATTCTTTTAGCATATTCCCTTTCGTATTGTGTGAGGCATTCCCCCAATCCATATGCTTACAATTTAGGTCTCCTGCTAGTATGTAATAATGGTTAGGATTATCCAAATTTAAAGTTTGAAAAAGTTGTAGCAATTCAGTTTTAAAATTACTGTTGTTATTACCTGAGGGATAATAAGATGATATTATGAACAAAAATTTATTGGCTAACAATGGTATTTTTACTATACATGTTTCTAAATATTTGAATGTATTAATAGTTTTATTAGTATAATTATTATATTTTATACCATTTTTTATTAAAATAGCTGTTCCACCTCCTCTTTTAGCGTCCGTTCTATCCTTACGTACTAGGCAATAATCTTTAAAGGTAACTTTATGTCTTTCGTTCAGTTTTGTCTCATTTAATAGCAACAAGTCCGGATTATATTTATTTATAAAATTACATAAATTGTATCTCTTACTTAAACTTATAAGGGAATTTACGTTAATTGCAATTATGTTAATACTTTTTCTAATTACTTCAGCCATTGCAACAGTTTAAACTTCTAACATCGAATAAATAGTATCTATTCTAGATGTTTGAATTTGTAAATGTTTATGTAAATTAATTATTTGGTTTGATAAATTTTGCATGGAGTTGTTTAGTTGTTCTAATGCAATTTGAATTGGATTGGTATTATTTAAATTCTGGGTATTGTTATTTTTCAATGTATTAGCATAACTAATATTTGGGTTTACATCGAATGTTGGGTTGATTGTTCTCCTTTGAGCCAAATTTTGTTTTTTAGCACGAAGCTTCTGTTGTAGTTCCTTATATTTTTCACATCCCTTGTAAGATGCTGGATGGCCGTATTTCTTGCAAAGTACACAAAATAGCTTTTCTCTTTCATTTTCAGGAACAGCATCCTGAACACATTTTCCAATTTCATGAATTTTTTCACATTTTACACATCTAGATGGTAAAAAACAATTTGATGCGCTATGAAAGAAGCCTTGACAGTTCCTGCATTGAGTAATTTCAGGTTTTCTCAAAGCTTCCCATTTAATACAGCGATAAAGAAGTCCTTTAATTGATTTAAGTTCGTTTATTTTACTTTCTCCAGTTATTTGAACCAAATATATTGGCAGGTCATATTTACGGTTTTCAGCTTTCTTTGTTTTAAATTGACTTACTTTAATAAATTTCAAATTTTGGTTTTGGAATTTACATAGTTCCTCATAAATCTCGATAGGGTCAATATTTGCACTCAGGCCTTTTAATAAATAAGTTTTTGTTTTAGTGACTTTTGGAGTGTAAGTAAAAAATTTTACATTTGTTTTTTGAAGGTATGCTTTAACTCTATTGTAGTCATTTATAGAGGTCATAAACAATGAAATTTTTTTGTTATTGAATTCTTTTATTTTAAATTCATTAATTTTTAACCCTTTTTTTATAAAATTAATTAGTTCATTTGGTTCAACACCAAAAATATTAAAAGGTGGTATTTTTTTGTTTTTATTTTGATTATTATTTGTATCGTTTTCACTATTTATATTATTCTCTTTATTTGTAGAGTTATTTGTTGTAACGTTTTTATAAGTTGTTGGATTTTCTGTATTTTGTACATGCTTTACAAAATGCTCTAAACATTCTTGATTGCATTCTTTGTCATTATCAAGAATTGCATAGTAATTGTTTTTTTGTTGTTTAGACATTGTATTACTTTGTGTTTGGTTGTTATTTTTTCTTTTTCTAACATTCACTATATATTCATCATTATGTGTTGATGCGTTATTTTGATTGTTTTTGTCATTATTGATTATTGATTTTTGAGCATGTTCGCTCATTTATGTTTAAAGTTTTTTTTTTTTTTTTGTTTTTTTTATATGAGTCTATTTCTCTTGTTATAATATTTTTTTATTTTTTTTTGTATTTTTTTTGTTTGAATATTACAGCAAAGTAATAAGATTATGTGTTAAACAATAAGTACACATCGAATAAACGATTGCAAAAAGGAAAAAAAAACACCGATCTCCGCTAAACGTCCGTTTATCATGAAGGTCACGATCGAACTCCTACGAGTTAATATAAAGGGAGTAAAATTTCACCAACATCTAAAGCAAATAATGCTAAAATACCTAGTTGTTAATAAGAAAAAAACAATGTAAATTTAGCAAAAAAAAAATTTATGTATTAATTTATTTAAAGAGAAAAACACAAAAATAACGTTTGATGTTGTATTTTTTGTGTGTAATATTTACATATACATACATACACATATTAAATAATACAAATAACATACATATATTCTATATATGTATATCCATAATAACTGCATGTTAGAAATAAATCGGTATATTATTTTATTTACATAAAATTCTGAAATATTTTGTTGTGGGGAAAATACATTTATTTTGTATTAACAGAGTGTCACTTCATTTTGCTCAGCGTGACTATGCCACAGTAGATGGCGCCACAATTTTTGTTCTAATTAGCTTTGCAATAGTTATTTCTATTTTAACATGAATGTCAATATTTTCAACTAGATATCATACAGAACAATGTTAAGAGTATACACGGGCTGGTCTTTTATTTCATACGTTTTTCCATTATTCTTTTACAAATATGAACATAAGTTTGGCATGTTAACTTTTTGTTGTCTTTATAAAATAGAGTTTCCGAGTTCATCAATGAGTTTTTTGCTTCACATAGTTATATAGAACTATTATTCCGCTTTACCTACATCTAATTTTACATCTAATTTTTAAAAATTGTTTATAATTACTAAAGCATTATTATTCACATAAATACAAAATTGCACTTTTTAAATTTTCCATTCAAATTTAAGAAAATATCAATTCTAAAAACTGGAATTAAAATTTACAATTATAAATTAGTAGATATTAATTGAATTTCAGAAAATCATATCAAAACGTCGGAAATAATAATTTTAAATTTAGAAGACATCAATTGCATCTTTAATATATAAATTTTATTCGTTAAACACAAATTGAAATTCCAAAAATAAACACCAAATATGTTTACATTTAAAAAATGTTTACATTTAAAAAAAATATTGGCATTGGCATAATATCTTTTCAGTAACTTCTTTTAACGATAGTCAAATCGTTAAAAAAAAGAAAATAGCAAAATTATCAGTAAAATTTTTAAACGATATTCGCTATTGTTAAAGTCAGCTGTTGTTGTTATCTAAACGACAACCATGTTTGTGTTGTTTATTCAATCGATAAAAACTTAAATTTTTAGGTTGAAATGTCGTCATACATAAATAAAAATCATAAAATAGTGAAAATATTTTGCTTTTATTAAATAAAAAAATTATATAAATATAATATAATATAAATAAAAAAATTAAATAGCATATTCAATTCATTATATCATTTTCAAATAAATAAACAGAAATATAAGTAAAAAATAAAGATATTAAACATAAACATAAAATCATCCGGTCAAACACGAAGTAATTTGTTTTTTTCTATTCGTTGTGTTTTTCGCTTATTTTGACAGAGATGCCACTCGTTTACAATTTAAATAAATAGAAAAATAGAGACGTCGACTGTCGTTAAGTTGTATGTACTTAGTGAATCACTTAATCCTTAGTGCAAACAACAATAGCTGTCGATATATTTTGCGATTGTCGGATCGTTGAAATTTACAGATTCGGACTACAGAAAACATTAATTTAAATTCAATGAATTTTAGAACCTCAAATGATATTTAAGAATTGCTAACATAAAAATTGTTACATAAATAAACGCAATTTGATGAGAATGTTATTTATATATAAATTTTCACAATTTTTTTGGATGAAAATTTGAAGTTTTTCAGAAAATAAAGATAACAAATTATTTTATTTAAAATGTTTGGGACTTTTGGTTTTTTGCGTTTGGCATCCCTAATTTGATTATTTATTATTATAAATTTATTCTCTATGTTTTCAAAATATGGCAATATTTTAATAAAAAAGTTGAGAGAGCTTTTTTTTTTGGTTATTATTTTGTTACTCCATCCGACCTATATGGCCACAATGAAGAAATATTTGGCCAGTTAAAAGAAACTATACAGCCATCTGCAATTAGCACGATTTAATGCATATAGCCACCCTACACAACCATTACCTTTGCAATGGAGGTTAGGGCGAGCTATTTAATTAGCAAAAACTAAATTA
Source organism: Cordilura impudica (assembly GCA_963682025.1). Taxonomy (NCBI): domain Eukaryota; kingdom Metazoa; phylum Arthropoda; class Insecta; order Diptera; family Scathophagidae; genus Cordilura; species Cordilura impudica. The sequence goes on along the minus strand of OY821518.1, from coordinate 199,684,427 downwards.
AACGAGAAGTTATGTCATATAACCGGAAACGCATGCATATAGAAAACGCATGCATATTTTTCCAATATTTTGTTTACATTTATTATCAATACTCAAACCGAGGTGGAGGGTATCAAAAATTTGGCACAGCCGAATTTAACACTCTTACTTGTTTTTGTTTCACTTTATTTATTCTTGCACACTTTTATCACTTTATAACTCATCAACATACCTTCTAAAATTATCCATTATGGTGATAACCAATAAAGCGATCTAAAACGAAAAATGCCTTTGAAAGATTTTATTTACGATCCGGTTCGAAAGGACCAAAATGTTCAGGGGATGACGGGGTAGCTTGTAAATAAAATATTTCAAGCATTTAAAAAATAAAGATGGGTGTTAATAATATATTCAAATATATTTATAAATCGCTTTATCAAAAAAGCGTACCTTTCGGCTATTCAGGTGTTTCAAAGAGTATATTTTCTTATTATTTTCATATTTTTCTTCCTTAGTCCCGATTTCCACACGCAAATTTTAGTTTGCCAAACTTCGTTCGAATTTCATTAAGAATTTCGTTGGCGTTTCCAAAGACAAATTCTTGTTTCGAAACTTTTGGCTTGAAGAATAAGAATTAAAAGAAACGTCAAAATATTTTTTTGCTGTATATGCATTCATATTGCTGTATTAGAACGATTAATTGCTCTACATCAGGCTGACACCATTTCAACGACATTTTTGGTTTAATTTTATAATTTTCTATTGTTATTTGTCACACTGAAAGTTTATAAGGTTTAAATTGTCTTAAAAGTATATCTGACTACAACGAATGTGAAGCAAAACAAAATGTCAAAAAATTTGTTTCAACGAAACAAACCCCGTACACGAAATTTTTCTTTTCTCTTCCCTTCACCCTCTTGCCTACAAACTAAAGAGTTTTCGAACTAGAATTTGTGTAAAATTTGCATGTGGAAATGCAGACTATCAGATCGTGTCTCAATATTTGTATTAAATAAGTTGTCTACGTTCTTAGTGGAATTTATAATGAAGTGTGGAATTATACCTGTGTTGCGACACCGTATTAAAAATGTAATTGATACTTTTAGATTTAGTGTTTTATTCGTTGTTGTTCTAAATTTGTTGATGTTTGTCCCAATGTGCTTGTTTTTCTTTAACCTACTCCGTTTTTTTTAATTAGATTAATTTTCTTTGACCTTTGAAATCATCAATAAATAAATAAATTTTTGAGCTCGAGGTCATTTGTTTCAACTTTATTATTTATTTTGCCGATATTTAGGACAAATATAGTGATCAAATTTGGTTTGTGATTGTTTGTTATATTCATAAATTATCAATCCAATTTTTGTCATAGACTCCATACAAAGCAGCCTCCCGCACTTAAATCTATCTACATGTTTTTGTAAAACTAGTCTGTTTTTAAAACTAGTCAGGAAATAAAAATCACATCCGATATGAATTTAAAAATATTTTTTATCGAAAACTATCTAACAATCTCAGTCAAATTTGATGTATGAATAGTTTTTAAATCCATCAACTAGTTCATTTTAATGCTCTTAAATTTATCATTATACGCATTACTTTGATACCAATTAGCCACTAAGGTAAGGATTTATTTTACGAACGTCAGAGAATTTCTACATATTAAAGGTGAAACTATATTTTTATTTTACAAATATTTACTAAAATCATTGAAAATATTTACTATTTATATAATAGTTCAATTCAGTTTTATCATTTATCAAAAACGGCAGTTATGCTTTGCTGAATTAGAAAGAAAACAAACTTAACTCTTTTTTTTAACAGCGAAAATAATGGTAAAATTTGAAATTTGCTATAAAATAGTTTGTTCAAATATTAAAAAATATGTACTTGAAATTTTAAATATATCACTGAGCGGTGTGATGCTTTATCAACATAGGCCAAAGAAAGTAGATGAGCTCATTGTTGTTGAGTTAATCCACGTTAAATTTTCGTGATTTAATTAAATTTGTTGGCCAATATGCAGTTTTCAAGTCCCTATAAACAATACAAATAACGCTCGTAACTTTACTAGCCTGAAAGATTTGACATATGACTTACGTTATTGCCAAAAGGCAAATCTAAAAAGGCAACTCTCGTGTAAAATAATTGCGGGATGGTTCTTCTCCCAATATGGGGGTGCCACTACGTATCATTAACAAACACATTAACAAATTTAATAAAACACACATAGCATATGTATAATTATACCCTATACCACTATGTGGTTTGGGTATAACGACTTTGTGCTGCTGTTTGTAACTACCAAAAATATTTGACCTAGACCCAACTGGACATAGAAAATAAGCAAAAACCAAATTTGAGTGGGATTTTTATTAATTTTTTTTGGCTTCAGATATGAAAAAGTTCATATCGGATGCTATATCTATATGGGGACTAGGTCCAAAAATGGACCGATCCTGATCATGTTTGGCAAAGTCTCTTGTATTTTGCAAAAATATATACAAACAAAATTTGAGAAGAATCAGTGCAATATTTTTGTTTTTTAATAGATTTAAATGAAGATCGGGAAGCAGCTCTATATGGGGCCAAAGGAATCATTTTTGGACTTCTCATTAATAGATGTAATGAACGCATACAAACCCAATTTGAGTAAGATCTATATGACAATTTGGATCTTATGGCAATTTATGTCGATTTCATAGGGGTAATTTGTATGGGGGCTAGGTCTGAACATGGACCGATTCTCACCAATCAATAGCGTTCATCTCATGGCCGATAGAAGCTTATATACCAAATTTCGTCAAAATATATTCATATTTGCGACCTGCAGTTTGATTACAAGGTTTACATGGACACACAGACGGACGGACGGACGGACGGACGGACGGACGGACATTGTTAAATCAACTCAAAAAGTGATTCTGATTCGATCGGTATAATTAAAGATGGGTCTAGGTCAAATATTTTTGGTTGTTACAAACAGCAGCACAATGTCATTATACCCAAACCACATAGTGGTTGGTATAGGGTATAAATATTGCAATTTGGTTTGTATATATTTTTTTCAAAATATAAGTGACTTTACAAAATATGGTCAAGATCGGTCCATTTTTCGACCTGGTCCCTATATAAATATAGCACCCGATATGAACTTTTTCATATTTGCAGCAAAAAAAGTTAATAACAATGCCACTCAAATTTGGTTTATGCTTATTTTCTATATCGAATTAGTTGGACCGAAAGGTAGGGTCTCTAAACCATGGTATAGGGTATCATATGGTCGGTCTAGACCGACTATAATTTTCTTACTAGTTTTATGTATGTATGTGTTAGTAGCAACTTTAAATGCAATTTACTCAAAATAAAGGAAAAATATAAAAATCTGTAAATCTGCAAAACGGCTAAAAAGAAATACCTTTCAAATAATATACGTTTGGTCAAAACCGGGATAAAACGGTAGAACAAAACAAGGGTCACAAGAAATCGCCTAGCCTATTAATATTATAGGTTACCAGAAAATTTCAATTTAAGTTTCTGCTAAATTATTGTACTACATCAGTACAGATTCTTGTTTCAGTAAAACTTTTTGTGTTGTCCCCTAAAAAAAATTTCAATGTTTATTATTGCACCTCCTTAACATACATTTTTTTGTAGCATATAATTCAATTTCGTTTTCGTTTTAATTAATCGTTTTATTTTCAACAACGATGATATTTTTCGTTCTATACAACCAAGATATACGCACACGAACAAATATATATACGGTGGAATTTGCTTATAACGAATAACTATTATAACGAATTTTTTCTTTAATGAACGATTTCTTCAGTCCCATCGCATTTGCTGAAATATCCATGTAAAATACTACGGTTATAACAAAAACCGGATATAGCGAACTTTTTTTAAAACGAACATATTTTTAAGTTCGTTTATAGTCAAATACAGAACAATATCCGAGGAATCTAAAAATTTAAAGACATACATACATGTATATGACCTATAATTGAAGAACAATTACTTTAGTTGATGTTTTAAATATAACACCATTATCGAAAAGTATATTTTGTAAAAAAATATTTATCTGCAATAGAATTATAAGAGGAAAGATTTAAATTTTAGATACACATTTCTTCTTAAAACATAATGGAATACTCAAAGAAACAACAATTGAAAACTTTTTCAACATTGCTGATTTAAATCCCTTATCTGATGTAAGCATTTTACAATCTCGTCTGTGGAGCGGTGTCACATTTTCGGAATGAGTATGTTTTTTTTGAAGATAATTGATTAAAAACAGACTTACTTACTTACTTTCTTGTTAAATAATAATGGTTCTAAATAGTAATAATTCAAACGGCTATCACCGATATTTTCTAACAAACTCGTAAGTGAGTATTTGAGAACTTATTGTTGTGATTTTTTTTCTTCTGAAGAATTTTTTTACCACCGATTGCGTTATAACCGCACTCGACTGTATATACATTCCTACTACACATTATATATTTTTGACTGTCGCTAGCTATTTGGATCAACGACGTGTCATGAATTTTCTTATATTTTAAGGGTAAATCGTGATTTATGCTTAAATTTTCAATATTTTTACAACGATTGCAAAACAGAAATAACAAATGCTCGTAAAGAAGATTAACTCGATTGTGTGAGGGTTTAAAAAGCTAAAAAAAGAATGAAAGATTTAATGGAAGTTCATCATATAACCAGCCTCTAAGGATTTTCTTGCTCATTGGAGCATCGTCGAAAGTTGAGAAATGTTGTACTTCTGTGGAACCCCTCTGGAAACTAATAGGCTAGTAGATTTATCAAATCCATGGTATACAGATTGACTTCTATGTATATAGATAAGAATAAGGCATGATTTACACGGTGATTTTTTACGACGCACTGTGGCTCAAATTTTGATTTCATTGGCCAAAAGTCAAATTTTTTTTTGTCATCGATTTTTAAAATTTTTACTCCTTTTTGTAGCTTATATATCCAGATTAAGGTAGCCAAAAAATTAGGTTAAACTATTGATAATTGTGGGCGTGACATGCTGTCAAACTCAACTGTTTTTTTTAATTCAGCAAAAGGTGTTTTTTTTTTGTTTTTTATCAAAAATAAATGGTTACTACTCGCAAGCTATCATCGATATTGGCCTGCGGTCTTTTTTATAATGTTAGTAGGATTATAGTCTTTAGTTTTTGTAAGTAGTCACAGTTCTAACGTTTGATATTAGGGGCGTTATGAAATATTTATGAAACCACTATATTTTTCTCAAATTTAAACTTTAGTGGAATAGAACTTCTAAAGGAAGTAAGGGAACAAGAAACGTATACCACCCGGAGAAAGGCGAATGTATCCTGTTTAACCCTATATATACTTTTGCACCCCCCACGAGCCCCCGGTAGAACACTTTTTTCATTTTAATGAAATTACTCTAAAAAAATTACTCTAAAAAAAATTTTGTTTTTTTACTTTAGACTACGTAAAAGTAAAATAATTAAATAAAATACCTGCGAAAGGGTTTATTGGCTTTGTTTTGATCAGCAAAAAAATAAGTCATAAAATGATCACAATAGGTTCTACAGTAAACAAATGATCTCTTTCTTAATTTACCTGTTGTCAAATTTAAGGGTCAACCAAAGTCATAAACAATTTTATAAGTTTGTCAATAATCGCGGCACTAAACCACTAAAGATAAAAAACCACCCCATATTGGCGAGAAACTAATTAGTTTTACCTGATATTGAAGTCTGGATAACAAGTGCAGTTTTGTTCAATTTAAGTACTACCTGCTATGAAATTAAAGATCAATGTGTGAATAACATGTACCTAAAAATGTATAAAATGACGGATTCTATAAGGGATTACTCAATAATAAGTTAATACTTCAAGTGTACGGACGTATATTCGCAAGTGATAAAAAGTGATAAAAAAGTGATAACAGACGCAAATAAAAATATTGAGAAAAATATGGAGAACTTTAGTTATAAAGAACTGGCCGAAGAGTATTTTCGAAACAAAAACCAGGAAGATGTTCTTAGTTACGTTAAAATAAAATTAAACTTAAATTCGTCTAGTACCGAAATACAAGAGCAATTATCTAATTTCGTCAAAGTACTAAAAAAACGATTGAAAGAAGTTAACTACTGTAAACAAAAGTTTTATAATAAAAGTGCAAACTGGTTAGAAGGCCAACTTAATGTTGGTGGAGAAACAGCAAAGCTAGATAAGGCTGGAAGACCACGCAAATCATTGGACAACTGCAGCGATAGATCTAAGAGGCGGAAACTTAAAAATTTTAACGAGGAAATTGGTTCTACAAATATAAAAGAATCTTTTCTACATCAATTACGAGCACAAAACCAATTAACAAAAGTGGATATCATTGAAAAAACTTGTAATGCTAGTCCAGTGAGAACAAAGCGAATTCTTAAAAGTATACCAACTCCGAGCGATGCAAAACAGTTCACAAATGAGGAGGCATTAGCATTATTTCTGGATTTGAAATTAACAAAACACCAATATATTCAGCTCAGATTGCGTGCGATTGAAAAAGGCTCAAATATGTATCCAGCATATCATCACATAACAGCTGCTAAAATAGACTGTTTGCCATCAAAGGACACTATTACAATCACACCAATTTCGGCAGAAGTACAACTACAATCTTTACTTGATCACACAGCCAAACGCTTGCTACAATCAATAACAGGAACTGAGTTAAAGAAATATGGAAACACAAAGTTAATTCTATTTTGTAAATGGGGATGTGATGGTTCTTCGGGACAAAAACAATACAAACAAGTTGTATGTGAAAATATTTCGGACTCAGATATGTTCATGGTATCATTTGTACCATTGCGATTGAAAAAGATTTTGGAAGATTCGGAGCCTTCGAGTAGTACAACGCAAACAATGGATATTTGGAAAAATGAGACACCATCTTCTACGAAATACTGCAGGCCAATCAAATTTGAATTCAAAAAAGAAAGTCATGATGCCATTAACAAAGAAGTTAGTGATATCAAGGCCCAAATAGCAACACTACAGCCATTACAATTACAGTTAGATGGGCAGCAAATTGAAGTAAGCTACCAATTAGTGCTGACAATGATAGATGGAAAAGTAGGTCAGGCTTTGACTAACACGAAGGCTGCATCCAGCTGCATTATATGCCAAGCAACATCAAGCCAATTAAACCAAGTCCCGACAAAATCATTCGATAATACCGATGCCTTCGAATTTGGATTATCACCACTACATGCAAGAATACGACTTATGGAACACATACTAAAAATCAGTTATGATTTGGATTTCGGGCCTTCAGGATCAATAAGAAACAACGAAACCAACAAAGAGTTAAGAAGTTCAAAAAAGAAACATGTTCAAGATGAATATCGCAAATTTGGATTGATTATAGATCAGCCAAAACAAGGGTCAGGCAATACAAATGATGGCAATACCGCAAGAAGATTCTTTTCAGATCCAGAAACAGCATCTGAAATAACAGGAGTGGATTTAAACCTTATTTTCAGATTTAAAATAATCCTAGAAGTACTTGCGTGCAATGAAGAAATTGACTCTAGAAAATTTGGAGATTATGCTAAGGAAACTGCAAAAATATATACAACCAACTACCCATGGAGAAATATGTCTGCAACAGTCCACAAAATCCTTTATCATGGAGAAGATGTCATTAAATATCATTTGGTGCCACTTGGAGATCTATCAGAGGAGGCTCAGGAAAAAAGGAACAAGGATTACAGATTTTATAGACAGCACAATACTAGAAAAATGTCACGAAATTCCACAAATGAAGATCTATTTAATATATTATTGGCAACGTCAGATCCGTTCATCTCCAGTATTCGAAATCAATGGAAAGTGGAACATCGGGATTTAGATGAAGAAGCCAAAAAACTACTAAAGAACAGAAATAGCACAGAACAAAATATGGAATATTTGCAATCAATATTTGAGTCTAATGAATAATAATTATAATTGCCTTTCATTGTTATTTAAGTACGAAAAACATAGTATTAGTAAAAAATAATAATAAACAGAACCTACCATTGTTACAAATGCTATTTAAATCTATTGCAGTTTTTATTCTTAAAAGGTTTCCCACATATGAATGCAATGTTTTAATAGATAAGAAAGATTCAAAAAATAAGAACTCATATTTTCATATCAAAATTAAAAAAAAATTAGAATCATTGCGCTAATGTTTAGCAGATTTATTTAGCTAGTGTAACAAATTAGGCAGCAAACACTAATAAATTTTTCTGTAGTAATAATAATATTCCTTGAGTGTCAGCAAATTGCAAATTTGATAGCAAACATTTTTAATTTTTTAGTAATACTAGTTAAATTTCTAGTGAATTTTACTATTTTGTTGCGTGTAAAAATTTTTTTGAGTGTAAAAATTTTTTTGAGTGTAAGCATTAAAAAATTTCATTATTACAAAAAATGTTTATAATAATTATTTAACTCCAAATATGACACTTTCTAATAAATAAAAATAAATAAAAAACAACATATATCACGCTAAAAGTTAAAAAAAATCAAAAGTTAAACTTTGACCTAGAATTCCTTAAAAAGTACTCAATCAATTTAAATGAAATTCACACTGAGTCAAGATCAACTATCTATCTATCTATTAAAAAAAACAGTACTAAAATATTTTGATCGGTTCAAAAGTTACAGAATTTTGGCCAATGAAAAATGATTTTCAGCCACTATGCGACGTCTTTTTTCGAGGTAGATTGAAGATTTTTTTTCATATTTCTCTTTACACTAATTTTTTTCTTGTAACGTTATATTCTTTTTCTTACTTTGAACTGGCCACTTCAGTGAGTCCAAGAATCGGTTTTAACTTAAAACTTTTAAATATTGACATGTTCTGCTATTTGATTAGCTATTCTAAATATTCTACTATAATGGATGTGCATGTTGTCAGGATTCGCCATATAATAGATGGATCGTCATATGATGGATACACTTCAAATCAAAGACTTTATTTGTTGAGTCTATATTAACAATTAACTTTATTTTTTCAAAGTCCCTACTTATAAATAACTTATCAGAAGTTTTAGACTTCTTTACTAGAAGATAACTTATATAACTCTTAATACTAAGAGAGATGTTCTAGCATACTCTCAATAACTTTAGTTTACAATATAATATGTGAGTGGCTTAGTTTAAAAAGTTTGTTTGTTCATTTAATAATTGTCTAAGCCAAGAGAAATGTCTTAGAGTCATCCCTAAATACTTTGTTTACATACATGACGTTCACAATTGGCCTACATTTATTTGTACGCTACGACACGTATGTATTACACCCGAACTCTAAAAAAATCGTATAGCTGTGTGTAACATGAGCTATGGGATTTTTAAAGCATAATATGAATCAAGTACAATATGAATCATTTTTTGTTTGCAAAAGTAGTTAATGTTTAAATAAAATTTCGTTTAATTGTTTTGGATTTTGGACTCTTGAAAAAAATGTTTGGTAATCTGATTTATTTTAATATATATTGTTTATCTTCATATTACTAAGTATGGTTTTGAAGTTTTGGTTAATTGAGTCATGGATAGAAATGTACATATTGTGTCGATTGAAATTTGAATTTATAGAGTAAAAAAAAAAAAAAAAAACGATTAAACCTATCGAACTAAATTCTTATTCTATATAGTGTTAAAATTTTCATTTCTACATAAACAAATTTATTAACGTACATTTTTTGTATATATTTTTTTTTTGTTTATTTGTGTGGATATTGTTTTCTTTTATATATTTTGTTTGTTTGTCAAATTTTTTTCATTATATTTCTTTAACAAATTTTTATGTAATATTTTCTCTTTATCTTTATGGTTACATTTGTATTATCAATATTGATTATTTCATATGGCCCTTTATATCGATCTTCATATTTTTTTCTATTTTCTATTTTTACTAATACTAAATCTCCTATATTTAATTTTATACTGTTTTCTTTATCAAATGAATCAGATCTACGTTTTTTCTTTACATTCTCTATTATTTCTCTAGCGTTATCTAATGATTTTCTTAGTCTAATTTTTAATTCATTTGCGTAGTTATCTAGATTGTATATTCTGTTATTACTTGTAAAGTCTTCACCTGGTAAATTTGGTAATTTTCCAAAAATCAATTCGAATGGGGAATATTCTGTATCAACGTGTGGTGTTATGTTATATGCAAATGCGTAGTATGAAATCCATTCACTCCAGTCATCCTCACTAACAAAAGACAAAAAATATTCATTTAAAATTCTATGATTTCACTCTACTGTGCCTAAAGTCTCGTGATGATACGGTGTTGAAAATTTCTGCTCTATCCTCAACAAATTGCATACCTCTCTCAACAGTTCGTTCGTGAACTCTGTACCACTGTCAGATTTCAAAGTCTTAAATATCCCATATTTTAGTTTAAACCTTCAACCAAAGCCTTGGCCACAGACTTGGCTTCTTTCGTTTCCATTGGAACCGCTATTATAAATTTCGTTAGTTCACATTGCATAGTCAATATATACCTATAAAATCCGGAAGGACGTAGTGGTCCCACTGTATCAATGACTATCGTGCTAAAACTATCATCTGGTGTGTCCGTTATACACAGCGGCTCTCTTGTGTGTCTCATTCGTTTATTCATTTGACAAAGATCACACGTTAAAACATATTTCCTAATCATTCTATTCATGTTCTTCCATATATATTTTTGTTTCAATCTTAATAAAGTCTTTCTTATTCCAAAATGACCTCCGCATGGTGTGTCATGATACATTTTAATTAATTTTTCCTTCTCTTCATTGTTAGTTATTCGATGTGGATTGCTATATAAAAGAATTCTGACGTCATTATTATCATTATTTTCATTAATTTCCTTTTTCATTTTCCCATGGGTTATTATCTTAAATATTTCGTCACCTTTTTCTAGTGCGAATTTATCATATCTCAATCTGCTTAACTTAGATGGAAGTTTCTCCAACATTTTACCTATGTAAATGGGATTATCACTGCATCTCACGCGCGTCTCGTTCACAGAATGATTATCTTCAATTTTGAATTCTTTTGTCGACTTGTCTAATATAAATTTTAATTTTCTCACGGGTTTTATATCTTTAATGGATGTACATTCCCACATCTTGAGTTGATCAGACTCAATAGGAGATGTTTTATCCTTTTCCACGTTTATAGCTTTATCTTCTTCTTCTATTCTATTTTTGTTTTCTGCATTTTGTATCATGTTCTTATTCATTCTTCTCGTCATCACCAGCGTCTTTTTTTATTGGTTCATCAGTATCATGAGGTATCATTGTTTTCAATATATCTGAGTCTAGTTCTATTCACGACAATGCGTCTGCATTTGTGTTACTTATACCTTTTTTTATATTATTTGAAAATCATAGTCCGATAACTCCAATCGGATTCTAGTTAATTTTGAATTTGGATTCTTGTGGGAAAACAATGCAATTAATGGTCTATGGTCTGTAACAACTGTAAATTTTCTTCCATAGAGGTATGGGCGGAAAAATTGTATTCCCCAGTATATGCCAAGTAGTTCTTTTTCTATAACCGGTTTACATATTTTCTGGTGTTTATCTTATTTCGTATCATATTGCTCATCAGTGTTCGTCTACTTAGTTCGTAAATTTTATCAGGTGTATTTGAATCTGTTCTATTTTCTTCATTTCCTTCTCTATTTGGTACTGTTAGGTAAATCTGTTGAAACTTTCATCATCTTCTCCACTATTGAAGCTAATCTTCCTTTAAAAAAAAATATAAAGTTTAATACTCTCCATTCAAAATTTATTATATTGTTTTATTCCTCCATTTAAAATTTACGTTATTAATTTATATTTCCATTCAAAATTTTATTTCCATAGTTTTATTTGCGATTTAAATTACAATAATAATTTTAGATTTCTTGCATCTTGTATCTTAATATTTTTCTTATGATGTAAGTTGTGCGCTTTTGATATTAAATTTTATGTTTAACAATTTTATAAAAAAAATTTATTTTTTAATTAAGTATAAGTGGTTAAATATAAGTGGTTATATTTTAATTAATTGAAATATTATCGTAAATATTTTATTTAATTAAGTTGTAAATTATTTTATAAATTTCCTTATGATGTGATTTTAAATTTAAAAAAAAAAAAAATTTACTAGTCTGCACATTTTCTTATCATTAATATAGTTTCCAATTCTGTAGTTGAGGGCTTTAAAATGTCTTTTTCTGTTGGTGTTCCCTTCATTCCTATGTCCTTCTACAATCTAGCTAACCATTTTTTTTCCTTTCTTTCCTTTGTCCATCGGAATTATTAAAATATTTATCGAAATTATGAAAATATGTGTCATAGTCCAAAGTACGAATTTCTTCATCCAGTCTGTCTAACATGTCTGTCCCTTCTTCTACTACAATTGGAATAGTATCATTATCTGACATTTTGTTTTATTTTTATATATTTTCGTTAAAAAAAATTTTCCTTATCTATATATTTTATTTGATTTTGTTCTTTTAATTTTAATCTATAGACGTTTATATTTTTATTCTAATACATGTACATATATAGATATATTTTTTTTTTGTCTCTTAAAATTCTTATATTTATCCTTTCGTGATTATATCATTATTATTTATTATGTATTGATAATTAATTAGCATTACGTATTGCTTGTATACGTATTTGCCTCTTCACATATTTCTTTAGGTATTAAATTAATACTGTCATAGTTGTTATAACGCAAATTAGCAACATGACTTCAAAACTAACGCTAATCGCTGTTGGAGCGTTCACCGTAGCTGTTACTACTTTCTTAATCTTTGTCTGTGTGCTACCCATCTTAAAGTTTGTCCTTATTCAAATATGTTTTAATTAATCAATTTTCATGAAATTTTACTTTCTGGTACTGTTGGTTTTATAATTCTTGATAAATATGGTTAATTTTTGATGAATTTTGGTAACAATTTTGTTTTGATGAATTCTGGTGAAAGTTTTTGATGAATTCTGGTCGAAGTTCCGCATTTCTGATACTTCCTCTGTATGATTTTCACTCATCTGATTTAAGCTTCTTGCACCTTCTTCCAAAGTTGTTTTAAATCTTCATCCATATGTTTATTATATTCTTTTTTGTTGTTGTCAAATTTTTTAAATTTTCATTTCTTTTATCCTTTCAGACTTAGCGTAAGCTATGTTGGTCTTTTTAACCACCTGCTTTATAATTTAAGCAAAAATCAAATTTAGCAAAATTTATTCTGCTGTTTATTAAAATTTTTGTTGCTTTTTAACCAGCAGCAATTGGTAGGATTAGAAAAAGTATTTTTTTTTTCACTATAAACATGTAACGGATATTGTGGCCATTTGCTGGATCAGTAGAAGATATATTAAAATATGTATGAGCGTTCAAGGATCTTGATGAATTATTCCAGGTTTGGTTCCAGGACCGCCATATAATGGATGTGCATGCTGTCAGGACTCGCCATATAATAGATGGATCGTCATATGATGGATACACTTCAAATCAAAGACTTTATTTGTTGAGTCTATATTAACAATTAACTTTATTTTTCCAAAGTCCCTACTTATAAATAACTTATCAGAAGTTTTAGACTTCTTTACTAGAAGAGAACTTCTATAACTCTTAATACTGAGAGAGATGTTCTAGCATACTCTCAATAACTTTAGTTTACAAAATAATATAGGAGTGGCTTAGTTTAAAAAGTTCGTTTGTTCATTTAATAATTGTCTAAGCCAAGAGAGATGTCTTAACATGCTCTCGTTGATTCTAAATTCTACAACTCATTATTTTGTATAAGGGTGTGACTTGGTTACAAAAGATTGTATGCACATTTGTTCAATCTCTGGTGGTGTTCAACTACGCTTTTATAATATGAGAGCGGTCGAATTCCAATCAGTGTATTGACCAGATGTATCGTAACTACATAGCTCGTGCTATTGTAATGAGAGTTATCCCTAAATACTTTGTTTACATACATGACGTTCACATTTCGCCTACATTTATTTGTACGCTACGACATGTATGTATTACACTACTCTTAATAATATAAATATTAAATAAGTTTTTGTTTATAGTTTTAAAAATTATTATAAATTATTAAGTAGAAAGAGATTAAATCTTGAACTCTTTGCACATTTATTACATAATGAAACAATGTAAATTATATTTAAATATAAATAAATTGAATTGAAATAGAAATAACAAAAAAATTTGAATTTACATTAATGTATATATTTTTAATATTTTTCTCAATTCGAAAAATAAACTAAAGCTGATTAAAAAAACGACATGCAACTAAAAATCCTCGTATGAATGCAAAAGGTTTTCGGTAGCAGCTTCAAAAGAGAATTAAGAAAAGCGATGTCGTAAAAAATCTACACGGTGATCATGCCTAGTTAACTTAATAGCAGTACACTCAGACCTGTTTTTGTGCGGTCTTTTTATGTGCGATTTCTTATTTGTGCGATCTCTTATTTGTGCGATTTGTTTTGTGATTTTTGTGCGGTAATTTTTGGTGATATGGCGATTTTCGGTGATATGGTGATTTTTGGGAGTTATGTTTTCATTTATGTAAAAGGGAACCGAACTACTAAACCCAAAAAGATTCAGACGTAAAGAATTTCTATAATGTTTAATGAAGCTTGTTATTGATCTTATAACAAAATTTCCTTCATAAGGTCATTTAAATTTTATAATGATTGCTGCATCTCGCATTTGTTCAGTGCTTTTGTTATTCATTCGATTGTTATTTTTTTATTATTAGCTTTCACACGATAGATAGCTCTAATATTTAGGGGTGATATATTCATGGCAGTATCTAGGTTAGGAGTGAATTCTGTGATCATCTCATTGATTGAAAATCTGCTTGCCAACAGGCGGATAACATCTAAACTGGGTACATCTGTAGTATTACGATTTGTGAATAGGGAACGGCACAAGGAGCATTCTATCACCACTTCTCTGAAACTTAGCGCTGAACTCAATGCTAGTTTCATTGGAGGGACAAAGCTACAGCGTCATCGCTTATGCTGATGGGAAGTTTCTACCTACACTTAGGGATATTCTGAAGCGAGCTCTCACGGGGCTATCTAGCTGGGCAAGCAGTTGCGGTCTGGGGGTAAATCTGACCAAAACGGAACTTCTTCTTTTCACGAGGAAGGCAATGAAATCGCATTCTCTGATGGAGCCAAGTACCTTGACGTATTTCTGGACAGGAAGCTGAACTTCAGATGGAATTTAGGAGAGCGGGCGAAGAAGGCGACTCTAGCTTTATACTCATGTAAATGCTCATTGGATCTACACAGCGGTAGTCCGCCCAATACTGTTGTACGAGATCATCGTTTGATGGTGTGCTTTAGAGAAGGCCTCCAATATCAACCTTCTCGCAAGGGTACAGAGAATGGCTTCTATGCATTTCACTGGCACCCTTCGTACTACACATTCGGATGCCTTGAATATTTTCTTACACCTAATACCATTGGAGATATTAGGGAAGTAGTCGGCGCCCTCATCGGCCATTCGACTAAGGAGCACACTATAATGGTGAGGCTACAATTGCTGACAGGAACTTACCATTGAAAGTTGATTATACTGCTCCAAGAAGCGTACTTGAACGATAGTACAACATACTAATACCGACCCCTGGTCTTGGTCTGGGAGGACTCCAGGTAGCAGGCGTTCCATAAATTTCTACACAAACGGATCGAAATTGAATGGTCAAGTTGGTTTCGGAGTCAATTCAGGGGAGCTTAGACTAAATCTGGGTCGAAGGTTATCAGACCACTGCAGTGTATATCAGGCGGAGGTACTGGCAATAAAGAAAGTTGCTGATTGTCTGGGCCGGAATATTTTGTCTACAACCGCAGTCAACATCTACTCTGATAGTCAAGCCGCGGTAAAATTCATGGAATCAATGTGCCAGAAAACGAGAACCGCACTTAACTGCCTCACGTCCTTAAGTGAGATGGCCAAGTTCGATATCAGACTCATATGGGTCCTAGGGCATAGGAATATACCGGGAAACTGCAAAGCTAATGAGCTTGAAGGACAGAGTACTACCTTACAGGTTCCATCGGCTTCGCACTGCTGGCATAACGGATAAGAGATGGGTTAATGGATTAATCACGAGACTAATTTAGACAGCTCTGATTCACAAGTGCACTACTATCACTTCCCCATGGGGAGATTCCACGGTAGTTGCTGTAATCACTGGGCACATAGGGAGGCATTCTGAACGCCTCAGGGTTTCATGAAATGATTACTGTCGTAGCTGTATTAATGTGGAGGAGGTGTAGAGTATAGAACATTTCCTTTGCTGTTGCCAGGCGCTCTCCAGAACAAGACTTCGAACATTGCGATCGTCGTGTCTTCACGATCTCTCTGATCTGCAAATTTCACATCTCAGGGGCTTCATCAAGAGCCATTCATCTCGTGGTATCACAACGGACCCCAGAAGCTAAGTGTGCTTATCCTTGGATAGCAGCCACTTCCAACATAAACCTAAACCTAATATTCACGGAATTACATATTTTGAAATACATATCAGAGAGATTTTTATTTTGTTTGGTGGGTACATTGATAATACGAATGTCGTGTGCTACAATTGAATTTTATTTTTTTCTATTACAACTTTTCAAGAAAGCAATTTCATTCTTTAAATCTTCAGTTTCCTTTTTTATTGCTTTTATTTCGTCCATAGCTGTATTTTTTATTACTGTAACAGCTGACTCTAAACTCATTTGAGTGTACAGTAGAACAAACTATGTTTAATCTTTTGTATATTTCATTTAAGAGACGATTTTCACACTCACGAAACATAGTTTGATTAATTGTTTGTATTTTTTCTGTTAATTCGTTGGATAGCTTATCAAAACGTTTATCCATAGTTGTTATTAATTTGAAGGGATATTCCGTGCTAATTAAGAGAGGTGATTTTGCTACGCTTTCATTAAGAAAAACTTGTAAAACTTCTCTTAATCTTTTACTTGTAGGATTTTTTTATTCGCTTTTTTATTATTGTAGCTTATTTTTTTGTTTTTCTTATTTTTGGTTTGTAACTGTATCTTATACATTTATTGTTTTTAATTGCTGTGTTAATGTTTTGTTCTTTTTATACATAAGTATGTAACACTCTTTGAAATAGATAATTGTTACACTCTTTTTTTAGCATTGTTGTTGTTGTTTAAAGTAATAAAAACGAAATTTTGTTTATAGTTTTTTCTAATTTAGTTTATAGTATTATTATTTTAAATTGCTGTTGAGAATAGCTGACATATAAATGTACCAATCAGATGAAAAAAAGTAATTAAAAAAACAATGTTTATATTGATATATAAAAACTAATCAGAGCTCAATTAAAACACGACCGAATCTGTGTATTTTATTTGTGTTGCAGTAAAGTGTTGGCAGTTTGGTTAATAATATTTCAAAAATTTAGTCTGTACATTGATCAAACTTCGTCAACTTAGAAGAAAGTAATTAAAAAATTCAAGCAGAATTGGTGATGCTAAACATACTGGTCGTTTAGAAATAAGCCGTTCGAAGTAGTGCATAGGAATAGCTAATTGTAATCTGAGTCTCAATTGAAACAAGAACTAAAGCCCAATGACCAGCCACAGCGAAGAGAATTCGTTGAATGGATTATTGAATAGTAACAAGCGGCTGCTGATTTTTCGAACAAAATGATCCTATGCAATGAAGCATATTTTCACCTTGATGGCTTCAGAGAACCCACATGCTTTTGTCAAAAAACAAATGCATCCACAACGGTATTAAAGAAGGATGCATCATTAGACCATACTTCTTCGATATTGGATGATATTGATTTGGACGTCATTCCATATAGCTCGTGAAATGTTTCAATTACATTTCGTTTCGTTGATCAGAGTTATCATACAGTTCGTGTGATTTCACACCACTATATTTAATTTTATCGAGTTATTTTAAGTCAAAGGTGTATGCCAATAAGTTCACAACCGCTCGTGCAATGAAGGAGGAAACTCAATGCTGAATCAATAAAATTCAGTCACATTTATGCAAATTTATTTATTTATTAGCGCCCCGGTAGGTAAGTAGGTAGCGTGCTCGCCTATCATGCGGAGGTCGTGGGTTCGATTCCCACCAGAGGCTTTGGCCTGTTGCTGCATAAACCAGCCAAATGGTCTTTGTCACCCTCTTAACCCTGGACCCAAATTAGAATACAAATTTACTTTGCATTGTAATTAATATAAATAATAAATAAATAAATAAATATTTATTTATAACACCATTTCCTGTACAACAAGATAGAGTCTTAGTTCAGGAACGTATCGTATTACAAAGAAAACATTTTATAATATTTTAATTATTAACATAGCGTAATTAGTATAATAAAACAATATTGAGAAAAAAAATAGACTATTGAAAAAGTCAAATAAAAATGTTTTGAAACTTTTAGCATTGCTGTTTAATTGTTGACTTAGTGGAAGATTGCTCCAAAGACGAACGGCATGGACATAAAACTGCCATTTATTATTTATTTGGGGGTTTGCCTGTTTATTATGTTATACAAAAATGTTAGAGCGCGAATTTTCAATAGGTTATCAATAGAGACCCCGTAAAGATTATTGGAAACATAGGAAACATGATCAAATTTTCTCAAACTATTCACATATCTTATAATATTATTATAATAATATTATTTAGTCTCCTATTACTAACTGCGTAACAGCTTCCAAATAGTTCGCACCCAGGAATGAGGAAGGAATCAGGCAAAGGATTTTTCGCCATATTAACAATTTCAATTTTCTGGCCATTCAGAACAATATCTTCAGAAATGGTGGGAATTCAATTTTTTTTTCGTATTAATATGCACTTAGATATCCGCGGATTCAAGCAGAGTCCGTTAGTATTAGCCCAAAGGTAGATTCTGTTTAAGTCGTTATTTAGATTGTGATTGCACTGATAGTTTGCGGTTTGAAAGATATGATGATATAAGTTTGGTTGATGTATCAGTAAATCTTAAAAAGTCTTTCAATTTTGCAATCATGGTCTACCGTATCGAAAGCTTTAGAATAAGCACTAAAAAGTTAATATTTGCATTTTCCAATCCTTGCTGTATGTTGTCACTAACTTCGACAAGAGCCGTAGCTTAGCTATGGCTGTGACGAAACCCAGATTGCTTACTGCAAAGCAAATTGTGAGTATTGACATATGGGTGTGTCCCGAAAAAGGCCAACCACAAGTGAAAAATTCAAACTGCTCAGAACAAATTTTTATTTAATAATCAAGCTAAAATATATAAGTATATTCATACCATCCACTCCAGTGTGCAGAGGGTATATATGTATAAGTTTGTCATTCCGTTTGTAATAATTAGAAAAAAATTTTGGACCCCATAAAATATATATATTTGTGATTCTTATAACAAACGGAGTTGATATAGCGATGTCCGTCTGTTCGTCTGTCCGTCTGTGGAAATCACGATGACGGCATCAATCGGGCAGCTAGGGTGATCGCTGACATAAAAAATGATTCAATAACATCCTGAAAAGTTTGCTGTTTAAAATCATCCTAATCGGTGGATTAGGGCCCGAGATTTGAATGAAGAACTAAAAAAAGTCTAGAAAAAATATAATTTTCTATGTTGTTCTTGTCACGATCACGCCCCCAATAGGACAGCTAGGGTGATCATTTTTAGTGAGAATGATTCACCAAATTCATCGAAAGATTTCTATTTCAAAAATCAATTAAATCGGTGGAACTGGTCCAGGGTCCAATGAAAAACATGATGTTTCTATATTGTTCTTGTTGTTATTCTAATGCCCGTTTTCTCAATAGGCGATTATCTTTTATCCCAACGAGAAACTGCCGGTTAAAGAAATTTGGTTTTCTCAATGTCTGGTTTGCTTCCATTTTGTCGCAAAGCTAACCGGCACTCAGCTGCCAATTATTTATTTATCGTGCAGATAAATTATTCTCCCAACTTTCATATCAATTTTGAGAGGCATTGCCAACTGAAAATAATTCTCCCAACTTTCATACGTATTTTGAGAGGCATTGCCAACTGAAAGTAATGTTTTTGTCGGTACATTGAGAAAACCAAAATTGTTAACCGGCAGTTTATCGGTACAATAAATTTATGTCATGGTTAAGTAACAGGCAGTTTGACGATACATTGAGAAAACCGACATAAATGTTGCATTGTTGCCATAGCTGGACTTGTTGTTTTTGTGGTCGTTGTGGTAATAATATAATAAAAACAAACACTTTGCAAATTTTTTTATCAACTCTGGTAGAAAAATTTAAAAGTTTCCATTGTTTTGGCATCACTAAAAAAATTTGTTAAATCATTTCTGTCATTGCCACGAGCCAGCCTGCAAAATTTCAGATCGATTGGGTCACGGGAAAGTGACTAAAATCGATCCAAAATTTGTTCGACAAGCAGACACTACGAGTAAATATAAAGGGAGTAAATATTCACCAACATCTAAAGCAAATAATGCTAAAATACCTAGTTGTTAATAAAAAAAAGCAATGTAAATTTAGCAAAAAAAAAAATTTATGTATTAATTTATTTAAAGAGAAAAACACAAAAATAACGTTTGATGTTGTATTTTTTGTGTGTAATATTTACATATACATACATACACATATTAAATAATACAAATAATATACATATATTCTATATATATATTCTATATATGTATATCCATAATAACTGCATGTTAGAAATATATCGGTATATTATTTTATTTACATACATTTCTGCAATATTTTGTTGTGGGGAAAATACATTTCTTTTGCACTAACAGAGTGTCACTTCATTTAACTCAGTGTGACTACGCCCCAGTAGATGGCGCCACAATTTTTGTTTGTTCTAATTAGCTTTGCAATAGTTATTTCTATTTTAACATGAATGTCAATATTTTCAAATAGATATTATACAGAACAATGTTAAGAGCATACACGGGCTGGTCTTTTATTTCATACGGTTTTCCATTATTCTTTTACAACTATGAACATAAGTTTGGCATGTCAACTTTTTGTTGTCTTTATAAAATAGAGTTACCGAGTTCATCAATGAGTTTTTTGCTTTACATAGTTATATAGAACTATTATTCTGCTTTACCTACAAAATATCTGATTGCGATTACATCTAATTTTTAAAAATTGTTTATAATTACTAAAGCATTATTATTCACATAAATACAAAATTGCACTTTTTAAATTTTCCATTCAAATTTAAGAAAATATCAATTCTAAAAACTTGAATTAAAAATTTTCAATTATAAATTAGAAAATATTAATTGAATTTCAGAAAATCATATCATTTCAGAAAATCATATTTTAGACAATAAAATATAATTCTTATTTTTTTTGAATTAATAAATACGTAATAAGTATCGATAACTTTGTCGAAGTTAATACCTTTTTGTACAATTAAGTAGGACTTAAGAAATTTAGTACACAAAAACGAAAACGATTGCAACCCGAAACTATGTACATAGTTACTGTTGAAAAATCGAATAAAAACTTCACTTGGATTTCTACATAACAAGGGTGAGCATCGCAATAAATGCGCTATAACTAAAACTTGAAACTAACTCTTTTTATTTCATAACTCTTTTTATTCCTAACCCCTAAACCTTTCTTGAGATTCATGTAATTTGTCAACTCGTGACAAATTACACTAAATCCTTTCATAGAAAAACCCAAAAAAAAAAAAAATCCCGATTTCTTTCCCATAGATATCAAGGAGCAAATTCCATACCCAACTAAATATAACCCTTCATAATCAACAGTGCAGAAAAAAGGCAGTTGGGACTACTCACACCAATTGTTTTCATGGTCCTTCGACAAGTGAAAGAAAGAGCTGGCAAAACTTCACAAAAAACTATCCGAATTCAACATGAGGTAAATTAAATACATAAATATCAACCAAGATCAAAACGTCACAAAAGTGAGTACAAAAAACATATATGTTTACATAATCCTAAAACTAAAGAAAACCAGCAAAAACCAGTAACCAAAAAACCAATATTTTTTTTAAAATCGTAAAACACGGAAAATCAGGCTCATTAAATCGGAATAAAAATCACGTACAAATTTAATGAAGACAAGAAAAGATAAAAGAATATCCAAAAAGAAATTAAGTGAAAAAAAAACCGAAAAGTGCATAAAAAGAACAAGAAAAATCAAAAGTGCTAGCCGTAAAAAATTTTATATTTCCGTATGTAGGTACATATGTATTACAAAAACGAAAATTGCTCCAAAACTCTTAGTTTTCTAAACTCTAAAGTAAATTTTTTACAAAGATAAAAACGGGAAAATTTTTTACCAGAAACAAATTACAAATTACGTTTTTAAATAATCAAAAATTGTTCGGCAAATTTTCTACACATATGTACATATGTACATTGTACATACATTTTTCTTACAAAAATTTTAAATTGCTAAAACCAAAAAAAAAAACAAGTAAGAAAATTATAGTCGGTCTAGACCGACTATACGATACCCTATACCATGCGTTTAGAAACCCTATCTCTTAGGCCCAACTAACTGGACATTGAAAATAAGCAAAAACCAAATTTGAGTGGGATTTTTATTAATTTTTTTGGCTGCAGATATGAAAAAGTTCATATCGGATGCTATATCTATAAAGGGACTAGGTCCAAAAATGGACCGATCCTGATCATGTTTGGTAAAGTCTCTTGTATTTTGCAAAAATATGTACAAACAAAATTTGAGAAGAATCAGTGCAATATTTTTGTTTTTTAATAGATTTAAGTGAAGATCGGGAAGCAGCTCTATATGGGGTCAAAGGGATTATTTTTGGACTACTCATTAGTGGATGTAATGAACGCATACAAACCCAATTTGAGTAAGATCTATATGACAATTTGGATCTTATGGCAATTTATGTCGATTTCATATGGGTAATTTGTATGGGGGCTAGGTCTGAACATGGACCGATTCTCACCAATTTCAATAGCGTTCATCCCATAGCCGATATAAGCTTATATACCAAATTTCATCAAAATATATTCATATTTGCGACCTGCAGTTTGATTACAAACTTTACATGGACACACAGACGGACGGACGGACGGACGGACATTGTTAAATCAACTCAGAAAGTGATTCTGATTCGATCGGTATAATTAAAGATGGGTCTAGGTCAAATATTTTTGGTTGTTACAAACAGCAGCACAAAGTCATTATACCCAAACCACATAGTGGTATAGGGTATAATAATAACGGTTCATTTATTCATTGTAACTATTTGGGTCTCTTAAAGTGGCGAATAAAAACGAAACACAATACATACAACACTCAATTTAAAGTTTCATCAGCAAAGAGCATAATTCTCTTAAGCTTAAAAATTGGTTCACAATTTAGAAAACGGAACGAAACAAGAAAAAAAATCGTGTTCGTGTTTAAAAGAGAAGAAACGTTATATGGTTTTTGCTTGCTGTTGATGTCAATAAGGTAATTTTTATATTATTACTAACCGCAATACGCTCTTACTTAAAAAGCTGTAACATTTATCCACTCATACAAAAAAAAATAATAATGAAATATTTCTAAAAGCAAATATAAGAGTGCAGTGCTTTATAAAGTTTTAATAAATCGAAAATAAATATTGCTATGTAATAACCAAGTCACAATCAAACGGCAAAATAATTTAAACCATTTTTAAAAGTTTTTCTATGATTTGCTCACTTCAAATCTCTCTTAAAATTGTATACATTTCTACAGTCTACTAAAAAAGAAACGGACACATAAAACCATTATTAAATTTTGTAAGAAATAGCGCTACGTATAAATTACAACAAACAAAAAAAATATATATAGAGAAAAATAATACAAAGTTTTTCTACAATTTCAAATATCTCTTAAAAAATTTTTTTAATACACATTTTCTACAGTCAATTAAAAAAGAGAAGGACAAAAAGGAAAAAATTGAAATACAACATAAAGCAATATTAAAATATATTACATGTCAATAAAGCACCAGAGCTTTAAAACGCAAAAGAACATAATCACAAAACATAATTTCATGCACTTAAATTTAATTTAAAGACGATCAGATCAATTAAGAGAAAATTGTTCTAAAACTTATTAAAGCTTTTTTTGCATACACATATCTATTTTAGTGTTACCATATAATCATTTTAAAATATACAAAATTATACAATTTGAAATAAATTTCAGACAAAATTATTATGAAAATGGAAAATAATTAATTGGTTTTCATTACGTTGTAAATTATTTATAAATATTAAAATATACAAAAATTTTGGATATATGAACAAAATTCTACAGCAATATCACCCCTTTTGCAACAACGTTTTATAAATTTTTTTTTCAATTTCAAATAATTTATATAAGAAAATTTAAAAACGCAAGGTGAATGAATTCAAAAAATAACCTCATAATATTAATTGGAATTATTGTGTGTTAAAAGGAAAATATTTAAAAATTTGGGAATATATGTCTCAAAAAGGAAATTTTTTTAACCCATAAAGAGCACACTAAAGCGGTAATATTTTATTTCACGCAGTTTGGAAATTATTAGTTTACAAGTGAATGGGTAAACTTATCATTGAACAAATTTGAAATATGAAATTAATTCAATAATAATTTTTTTCTATTAACATTAACACTTTGAGGAACAAAAGGTTTGTAATAATTTACCAAAATTTGCAAAACATGACATATCCTCACACTCAAATTATATAATTATTTGGCTATTTCTGCAAATTCAAAATACGTGTCGAATACAATTGAGTTTCTAGGTTTTACATCTAATTACATCTACTGCAAATGCGATCCTATATATTCTCATTTATATAACTTAGAAAAAACATATATCTAAGTGCTATATCCATATAGCCCCTAACCCTATTTGAAGAATATAGAATGGTTAATTGACAGTTGTAAAAAGAAAAAAAATATTTTTTTGTTTTTAATTAACATTAAAATATCATTTATACTAGATAACAGGTATCTAGTGCTATTTCCTTATAGCCCCTAGTCTCATGACATTTCTAATTTAACCTAGAAAACAATATCTAATGCTATTAAATTCCAAATTCCTGAAAGAATAATCTTTGTTAAAAAAAAATAAAATAAAACACTCACGTACACATAATTTACCTAGGTATCTATATATCTACATATCTAAACTAAATCCTATTAACCAAAACCTAAGCGAGACTCTCAAAGCTATTGCTGGTTTTCTATTGGTTAAACTTTCAACTAGATAAAAAGATCTAGTGCTTACATCTCAGAAACTTTAATTATAATCCAGTCTTAAATTTCAAATATGACCTCTACAAACGAAGCATCTGCCACAGCCTTCAACCCATTGTATAAAGAGCAGTTTCTATTTGATTGTGGTCTTTTACTTGAGCTCTGTGACACTTTCAACAATAACACTTTGGAAGGGGAAAATGAATCCATTCTTGAGGTAAAATTAGGAGAGCTAGGCTCAGAATGGGTTAACTTAAAGGATTCGAATCGTAGGGTAATGTTGGCACACGACGGATCAGTTGAAACTGAATTCAGAACAAAGGCCAAAGAGGAATATAATGCTTTCTCAGAAGCATATTACCACTGCCACTCTCAACTTAGCGATTTGCTAAAGGTTAACCGAATGGACACATCTCGAGTCCCAGTAGTCCAGTCAACACTTCGGCATCCAGCCACAAATACAAACTTTATCCCTGACAACTCAAGTAACTGTATAAAACTTCCTCCATGCGACACTGAGATTTTTACAGGCAGTTATGAACAATGGCCCTCCTTTCGCGATATGTTAACGGCAGTGTACATAAACCACTCAAAACTTTCTCCGGTCACAAAATTGTACCATCTTCGTAATAAAACGAAAGGCGAAGCAGGAGATATAGTTAAAAGATATACTCTTTCCCACGAGAATTTCGAGATGGCATGGAATGCGCTGAGAGCTCGCTACGAGAACAAACGTGTTCTTGTAGATAACCAAATTAAAATTTTGTTTAACATACCAGCCGCAACTAATGAGGATAGCGAATCAGTTAGGAGGATACAATCATCAGTCAATGATTCTCTGGCAACTCTTAGAACTCTGAGCGTTGAAGTGGAAAGTTGGGATCCAATACTCATTCGCTTGATCTCAACCAAGCTTCCAGATTTAACTCTAGGCCTTTGGGAACAGTCGCTCACATCACCTCGTGAACTTCCGAAATGGTCCCAAATGTCTCAGTTCCTTGCAGCTAGATTCGAAGCTGTAGAAAGAATTACAAGTATTAGAACCTCAAAAGATAGCTTCGGTCTTTCAAATTCACCTGCAAATGTACAAACGTATATATCGCAAGAAAACTTAAATTCCATATGTAAGTTATGTAATGAAGATCATACTCTCCGAACATGTCCCAAATTTCGAGCATTTAACGTGCAACGAAGAGTAGATTACGTGTTTCAAAACAAATTCTGCAACAATTGCTTAGGAAGATCTCATCTCAAAGCTAATTGCAAAAGCAAACATACGTGCATATACTGCAAAAAATCCCATCACACGTTATTACATATGACACAGCGAAATCAAACCACGCCTCAAAATAATGAAAACTCACAAAGAGATCTCTCAAACAACAAAACTAAATTCCGAAATAGTTCTTCAGGTTTAATTCAAGACTCTAAAACCGATACTCAGGCTGAGCAACCTTCCACATCACGCCAAATTCAAGCCAACTGCCCCACGCGCAATCAAAGTATACTTTTACGAACTGCCCTAGTGCAAGTTGAATCCAGAGGAGAGCGTTTCACTATAAGAGCCCTTATAGACCCTGGTTCTCAGCGAATATTTTTAGCTGAGAAAGTTAGAAATCGGCTTCAGCTACCCTATCAAAAGGCTCACTTTGAGATCATTGGCATTGGGGGACAAAAGCAAAGTGCTAACAAAGAGTGCGAGTTCACATTGTACGCTAAAAGAACCAATACGAAAATCTCCATTAAAGCTATAATCTTGCCCAACGTTACGAAGCGTCTCCCAGCTTACAGCTTTGAAATTCAATGCTCTAAGCAACTGAAGGAATTAGATCTAGCTGACCCAACTTTCAACAAATCTTCTCAAATAGATTTGATTCTTGGCAATGATTATGAGCAGTTTGTTAATATAGAAGGCATTAAGAAAAACGTTTGTAGTCAAGCCTCAGCCTACAACACCATATTTGGTTTGGTTCTCAGTGGTCCAATCACCGGTCAAGAAGTTCAAAATTATAGCACTTCCGTAGTTGTATCGGATACATTTCCCTTAAATGATCTTCAAACAAACAACCACACGAGATCAAAATGGAAGATATGTCGTAAGGCTTCCTTTTAAAAAAGAGTTCCCTAATTCATTATTTCTCCATTCATCGCGAACATTAGCATTGGGACAATATTTACACATGAAAAAATCGTTAGCTAAAAACCCTGAACTTTTTATGCAATATAATTCAGTGCTTGAGGAATATATTGCCTTAAATCACATGGAAAAATCATCCTTTCGTGAAATTATCTCTGATGATAAATATTTCTCTTTTTATTTGCCTCATCATGCCATTGTTCGCCCAGAACACAAAACAACTAAAGTTAGAATTGTATTCAATGCATCACGCAAGACAAAATCCGGATTTTCCCTTAATGAAGTTTTACACACCGGCCCAACACTTCAGCAAGACCTTATGACAGTAATTCTTAACTGGCGACAATATAAATATGTTTTTAGCGGTGATATACAGAAAATGTATCGCCAAATATTGGTTCACCCACACGATAGACCCTTTCAAAGGATTTTATTTCAAAATGATCCCAACGCACCTTTTCAAGATTACCAGTTGAACACATTAACCTTTGGAGTCAACCGCGCTCCATTTCTGGCAATCAGAACACTTCTACAGCTGGCAACCGATTCAGAATTTTGCGGTCAGATATATATGTTGATGACATATTATCCGGCGGTCACACAATAGAAGATTCCCTTAAAGCTCTATCCGAATTAATTTCCACGCTTAGGTCAGCAGGTTTCCCACTAAAGAAAATTACTGCTAACGAAAGCCAACTTTTATCTCACCTTTCACAGGAAGATCTTTACGACTCTAATTTGCTTAGATTTTACGAATCTAGCTCCACAAAAACATTAAGATTGAAATGGAATGCCTTCACTGATTCCTTCAGTTATGCATTCAATCCCACGTCTCAAACTTCAACTGTCAGTAAAAGATCAATTTTATCAGCTGTCGCAAAATTGTTTGACCCTGCGGGTTGGATAACGCCTGTCATCATTAGAGCAAAAATGCTTATGCAGCAATTATGGTTAGAGGGCCTGGACTGGGACGAAAATGTTAGCTCAAACTCCCTCTTAAAGTGGAATAATCTACTCTCTGATCTGTCCGATGTTAAATCAATCACTATCCCAAGATGGCTTTAATATAACCCTAAAGACATTGTACAAATACACGACTTCTCAGACGCCTCTAAAGCAGCATATTGCGCGGCAGTCTATATTCGATGCCAAAAGCCAGAATCTAATGCCTTTTCTAATTTGCTTGTAGCTAAAAGTAAAGTTGCTCCGTTGCAAACAATTTGTTTGCCACGATTGGAACTCAACGGAGCTGTACTACTTGCTAATTTAGTACATTATGTTATTACATCTCTCAAATTCAGTGAATCTGAAGTCATATTATGGACAGACTCATCCATAGTGTTAGGATGGTTGTCCAAACCACCTTCTACTTGGAAAACCTTTGTTGCCAATAGAACATCTCAAATTCATCGCTTATTGCCAAAAGCATCATGGCGTCATGTCCCAACTCATGATAATCCCGCCGATCTTGGCACTCGCGGATGCAGGCCGCAAGATCTTAGCATTAACCCCTTATGGTGGCATAGTCCAAGGTGGCTAGTAAACTCTCCATCCGAATGGCCCTCTCGAAATCCCTTAAATCCACCAATTACACAGTACTCAATACAAGCGTTGCATACTTCAACTCAGAAAATTGATTTACTGGACAGATTTTCTTCGTATCAAAAGGCTTTACGAGTCTTGTGCTATGTATATCGGTTCTTTAATCGTAGTCTCGCTAAACTAAGGCCACACAATCAACAACCTGGCATAGATCTGTCTCAGGAAAAAGTTAAATTTCTGAAAACCAAACTAATAGTTCTTGCTCAAAAATCACATTATAGCGAAGAATATCATAGCCTTACGAACACTCAATCGATAAATGAAAAAAGCTCATTAAAAACACTAAATCCATTTATTGATGCAAATAAAATCATGCGTGTAAATGGTCGATTATCTGAATCATCTTTACCATATAATGAGCGCTACCCAATAATTTTACCTGGTAACTGTCGGTTTTGCCATTTATATTTAACACATTTGCACTCATTTTTGGCTCATGCTGAATGTAGTCAGATGTGCAGAATGATTCGAACGGAATTTTATATGTCTCGTTTAAAGCTACGTGTCAAGAAGGTAATTCGCCATTGTAAAACCTGCATAATTTTCAAGCATAAACAGTGCTCACAATTAATGGCTCCATTGCCTCCAGAAAGATGCAATCTCTCGTTGCCCTTCTACACCACTGGATTAGATTTTGCCGGTCCCTTTGACCTTAAAACTTCTACAGTACGAAACGCTCCTTACTCTAAAGGCTATGTTAGTGTTTTTGTCTGCTTTAGCACAAAAGCTATTCATCTAGAAGCTTGTTCTCAATTAACCACCGCAGCCTTCCAAGCAGCATTTGCACGATTTGTTGGGAGGCGGGGGATCCCTCACAGGATTGTCTCGGATAATGGGCGCAATTTTCTCGGAGCAAGCAGGGAGCTCAATCGTGAATTTTTGGATTTCATAGAATCTGTCTCAACTGATATTTCACAGAAATACTTAACACTTGGAGTGCAATGGAGCTTTATACCGCCACATGCTCCTCACATGGGTGGGCTTTGGGAGGCTGCCGTCAAAAGCTTCAAATTCCATTTTAAACGAATAGCTGGAATGCATAAATATAACTTCGAGGAATTTTCAACCGTTCTAGCTCGAATCGAAGGAGTTTTAAACTCTCGTCCCATCTCTACACTGTCTGAAGATCCCTCTGATTTAACTGCGCTAACTCCTGGCCATTTTCTCAGAGGTGCGCCGATTATGGCTCTCCCTGAGCCATGTTGCGATAAAATTTCTTTGGTCAACAGATGGGAAAAACTCAAGGCAATCCACCATCAGTTTTCTATAAGATGGAAAGAGGACTATCTAATATCTCTCCATAAAAGATACAAGTGGAAAAACTCGAATCCCAATTTAAACCCTGGTGACCTTGTTGTCGTCATGGATGATCTATTGCCTCCCTCCGAATGGCGATTAGGTAGAATAGAAACTGTTCATACAGGCTCCGACGAAAACGTACGGGTAGCAGATGTAATGGTACAATAACCAGACCTATAGCCAAACTTTGTTTTCTACCCTTTCTGACAGACGAACCATTCTCTAACTAAAGTCATACGTTCTACAACTAGTACATTATATAGATATTCACCTAATTTCGCTTTCAATTTTAATTCAATTCTAATTCATCTATATATGGTTCCTTATCTTTGTACTCCACAGCAGCCGAAATATACGTAGCCGTCTAGGCCGACGAGATTCAGAGGTCTATTTCTGCAAGTTCTGCAAACGATATCACCCTTTAAAGTTTTGCCGAAAATTTTTAGCCATGAACGTAAAGAAAAGAGAACAGGTGGTTGACATCCATGGGTACTGCGTAAATTGTCTCATACGCAGCCATACGTTACGCGCTTGCAGTTCATTACAAACGTGCCGTAAATGTGACCAATTTCACCATACGTTACTTCACCCAAATGAACAACGAGAACGTGATCCAAGACAAAATAGTCCACCACGACAAAGGCGTCAATTTGTCAACTCGTGACAAATTACACTAAATGCTTTCATAGAAAAACCCCAAAAAAAATCACGATTTCTTTCCCATAGATATCAAGGAGCAAATTCCATCTCCAACTAAATATAACCCTTCATAATCAACAGTGCAGAAAAAAGGCAATTGGAACTACTCACACCAATTGTTTTCAACATCTTTAATATATAAATTTTATTCGTGAAACACAAATTGAAATTCCAAAAAAAGACACCAAATATGTTTACATTTAAAAATGTTTACATTTAAAAAAAATATTGCCATTCAGGAGAAATTAATAACTTTTCAGTATCGCGATTCAGTAACCTCTTTAACGATAGTCGAATCGTTAAAAAAAAGAAAATTGCAAAATTATCAGTAAAATTTTTAAACGATATTCGCTATTGTTAAAGTCAGCTGTTGTTGTTATCTAAACGACAACCATGTTTGTGTTGTTTATTCAATCGATAAAAACTTAAATTTTTAGGTTGAAATGTCGTCATACATAAATAAAAATCATAAAATAGTGAAAATATTTTGCTTTTATTAAAAAACTTTTTTATATAAATAAAAAAATTAAATAGCATATTCAATTCATTATATAATTTTCAAATAAATAAACAGAAATATTAGTAAAAAAATAGAGATATTAAACATAAACATAAAATCATCCGGTCAAACACGAAGTAATTTGTTTTTTTCTATTCGTTGTGTTTTTCGCTTATTTTGACAGAGATGCCACTCGTTTACAATTTAAATAAATAGAAAAATAGATTTGTCGACTGTCGTTAAGATGTATGTACTTAGTGAATCACTTAATCCTTAGTGCAAACAACAATAGCTGTCGATATATTTTGCGATTGTCGGATCGTTGAAATTTACAGATTCGGACTACAGAAAACATTAATTTAAATTCAATGAATTTTAGAACCTCAAATGATATTTAAGAATTGCTAACATAAAAATTGTTACATAAATAAACGCAATTTGATGAGAATGTTATTTATATATAAATTTTCACAATTTTTTTTGGGTGAAAATTTGAAGTTTTTCAGAAAATAAAGATAACAAATTATTTTATTTAAAATGTTTGGGACTTTTGGATTTTTGCGTTTGGCATCCCTAATTTGATTATTTATTATTATAAATTTATTCTCTATGTTTTCAAAATATGGCAATATTTTAATAAAAAAGTTGAGAGAGCTTTTTTTTTGGTTATTATTTTGTTACTCCATCCGACCTATATGGCCACAATGAAGAAATATTTGGCCAGTTAAAAGAAACTATGCAGCCATCTGCAATTAGCACGATTTAATGCATATAGCCACCCTACACAACCATTACCTTTGCAGTGGAGGTTAGGGCGAGCTATTTAATTAGCAAAAACTAAATTAAACGAGAAGTTATGTCATATAACCGGAAACGCATGCATATAGAAAACGCATGCATATTTTTCCAATATTTTGTTTACATTTATTATCAATACTCAAACCGAGGTGGAGGGTATCAAAGATTCGGCACAGCCGAATTTAACACTCTTACTTGTTTATTAATATAAAGGCATTTACATTTTTTTTTTTCATTTTGTGTCAAAATATACAACTGCAAAAAAAGAAAATCTGAGTTTTTGACGAATTATAGCAACTTTTTTTCTTTATGCCTTTAGCTTATTCAAAGTAATATTATATTGTTGTCGAAATATAAAAATTTTCTACTGACATTAACCTAATAAGTTTTTATAAACAAATATATAGTTTAGTTCGAATAATGGAAGTTTTTTTAGTTTGTTTCTTCCTAAATCTAATTGTCGCGTCTGTATACCAAAAACACTATTCATTGATATCATTGGTGCACAAGTTTTTGAAATTCAATTAGCTTTCAGATTTTAAGGAAGCTCATCACTTTACTCAAGAAAATTTAATAATTGGCTCCCGCAAATTCGGTTTAAAAAATTTATTGGTGTTTAAAATTTGTCGCGTCCGTAACGGTATGCTCTGAATATTCCATAAAGTTGTATAAATAGGACTAAAATAAATATTTAATAGATGCTATCAAAAATATTTGAACTAAGCCCATCTTTAATTATACCGATTCTGAGTCGATTTAGCTATGGCCGTCCGACCGTCCGTCCGTCTATGTGTCCATGTAAACCTTGTAATCAAACTACAGGTCACAAATATGAATATATTTTGATAAAATTTAACATGTAAGCTTCTATTATCCCTATTGAAATTTGTGGAAATCGCTTGATGTTCAGACCTAGTCCCCATACAAATGGCCCCTATGAGATCGACTAAAGTTACCATAAGATCCACATTATCATATAAATCACAGTCAAATAGGGGTTGTGTATGTTTATTACATCCAGTAATCAGTAGCCCAAAAATAAAATCTATAGAACAATTCTTAGTCATAGCCCCCATATAAAGCTGATTCCCGATATTAACTTAAATCTATCAAAAAACAAAAATATTGGACAGATTTTTCTAAAATTTGGTTTGTATATGTTTTTCCAAAAATAAGTGACCTTATCAAATATGGTCAGGATCGCTCCATTTTTCGACCTAAAAATTTAAGTGAATGAACATCATTACTGTATTGTAATGTACTGAACATCATTACTGTATTTTTTTTTTCTATAAGAAAAATTTGTCGCGTCCGTATTTGTGCTATACTTAATTAAAAAAAAAAACTAAGAGATAATTCTCATATTTCATAAGTCTACGATCAACAGTTATCTTTCGACGTTCATTTCCATGTGTATATAAGGAAACAAAGTTTTCAAATATCGCTGAACTTTATATATTTCTATAGGCGCTTCAAAATAACTTCTGTTTTTTCGCGTCCGTTTCGTTTCATAATTGCCTATAACTTTCTACTAAATAGAATTAAATACTTTAAATTTTATAGTTTTATTTATTCGACCTTTCAAATTGTTAATAAAACTTGACCTCGAGCTCAACCTTATGAAGTTTTATTAAATACTTTCCGCATATTTCTAAAACGTAGCACTCATTCAGCGCTTTGAAACACTAAGAACATATATCTACTCTGTGCACATCTTTCTTTTTCTTGCTTTTGGCGTATTTGAAAGCGAGCGAATGTCGGGTCCGTTACCCAGGAGATACCCATATGAATACATTTGTTTAAAAATCAGTTTTTCTAAGACTTTCGATAGAAAACACAAAATGGCTATAGGTCTGAATTCTCCATTCAACTTAGGTAATGACACAATTTTTGCATGTTTTAAGATTAGCGGGTACACACATGACATTATAGTAGTATTAAACAGATGAGTAACATACGACAAAATCAGGGGTAAAAGTAATCTTATAAATTTTGGGTGTAATTTATCACTTCCCATTGCATTTGGGTTTATTAAAGAGCACGTTAAAATTGAAAATGTTCGCCGATTATACCGTTATCTGTATTTGGTGTGTCTGAGGAAAAATTAAAAACAGCGGGATTTGCTTGAATTTAAGTTGCGTTAGTAAATGTTCTGTTAAGCATATTTGCATCTACTTGGCAGTCAATATTGTGGTTCACAATGCCAATTCCTATTTCACGAATAGTATTCCAGGTGTGTTGAGAACTTATCGCAGTGCTAAACCGTTTGGAATAATATTAAGTTTCAACATATTTCATATGTTTATTAACATTTTTCTTGGCAATGGAAATTTAGATAGAGAGGTGGGTATGTGCCAGCAAAGCTGTGGAGGCCATATGCACGATGTCTTGTTCCATACATAACCCTTCGACAAAACGTGCTGCAATATTGGTCATGAACAAATATATGTCTGTCAGCGAATTCTGCGAAACAAACAACGGTTTCGTCTTTGCCACCGTAAACGGCATTAGAATATACAGTTGTTACTTTCCACCAAGTATGGATATAGAGACATTTACGGGAAATATAAATACCCTTGAAATAAGTATTAGAACGGCTAAGGGCAGAGTCTTGATCGGTGGAGATTTCAATAGCAAATCACCAGAATGGAATTCTCCCTAGATGGAACGTAAGGAAGTTAAATGTCGAAAAATTTTTTGGGGCTCTGCAAAGAGTCAAACAGGGAAATATGGTACATATCACAAACTTGGAGAACTCTGTAAGCTTTACAACTGACACGATCAGGAAGTGCTGTGATGCCAGTATGCAAAGGGTAAAGGAATATAATCGAGGTAAAAGACCAATGTTTTGGTGGAGCACGGAGATTGGGGAACTTAGAAAGAAATGTATATCTGCACGAAGAACCGCGACAAGAAATCACTCTGACACTTCGCTCGCAGAAGAATATAGAAAGGCGAGGAAATTATTAAGAAGGGCTATCAAACATAGCAAACGCAAGAACTGGATCGAACTTTGTGACAAGATTGACTCAGACCCATGGGGAAATCCCTATAAAATAATTGTGAAGAAAACTGGTGCAAGAAAACCTATACCGGGGATCAGAGAACCATCTTGGGCAGCCGAAATTGTAGAAACGCTTTTCCCATTAGATGAACAAGGACTAAATCATGGAGATAAACTCCCAAATGATGATAGTTTTCTACCATTTAGCAAAGATGAATTAGATATGGTGTGTCGTAAACTTAAGACAGGTAAAAGCCCTGGACCAGACGGAATCCCAAATGAAGTGCTAATCTTAACAGCAAAGCTATGGCCAGAATTACTACTAAACACGTACAACCTATGTTTCGAAGAAAGCGTCTTTCCCAGAGGCTGGAAAAAACAAAATCTAGTGCTATTGCGAAAAGGAGATAAGCCCTTAATCGAACCTAGTTCATACAGGCCACTTTGTATGCTGAACACATTGGGTAAACTATTTGAGAGCCTTTTACTACTTAGACTACAGGACGAAATTGAAAGATTAGGAGGACTTCCTCCTAGACAATATGGCAGAAGCACCGTAAATGCCATTCAGGAAGTGGTGGACATTGTAACAACCGCTAAGAACACAAAAGGTTTTTGTGCCATTATCACCTTAGATGTAAAAAATGCTTTTAATACAGTGAAATGGAAGGTAGTGCTTGATGCACTCATGCAAAAAGGGATAAATGCTTCCTTATTGTGTTATTTGGCTAATATCCTTTTGTTTGTTTTATTTGAAAATAAGCTAATACGGCCTAAGATTTTTAATGTAAATAAAACTGCATTTAAATTACATTTCTTTCCGACGTTTCGTCAATTCTTTGTTGACTTTTTCAAGGAAATTCTATTTAATATAAAAAAACATCACGTTAAAACAATTTAAAATACACTATATATATGACAATAACTTACAGTAACATGAGTATTATTTATCACATTTAAAAATTAATTTAATTTACATCCAACATAAACAATAAAAATTACATTGAACATATATTAATAACAAGTACTCAGCTTAAAATAATATCACAGTAAAGTTATTGTATTGCAACCCTGTAACTAGCATTAATTTTGTCAGTATCCTCTTTTAAATTCATCGTATATTCCTTTTTCTGTTGGATTCGTAAACTTTCTATGGTGTACCTTTTCTTTTCAATGGGTTCTCTATCTAATATTTTTACTTTTTTAAAGTCAGCTGTATGACCTGTCTCCAATACGTGTTGCGCCAAAGCTGTTGCGAGTTTTTGTTTGGCAATGTCGTTTTTGTGTTCTCCCATTCTCGTCTCTAGCGTGCGTTTGGTTGTACCAATATAAATTAAATCACAGCTGTGGTCGGTATCCCCTTTACATCTGATTTCGTACACTATATTATTTTGTTGTTGTTTATCGATGGGTGCTTTAGTGTTTGAGAAAATTGTACTAAGTGTTGTGTTTGGTTTGTATGCGTAGTTGATATTTTTGTTTTCTATTGTGTTTCTTATATTCTTTGAGTCAGTCAAGCCAGGAACATACCGTACACTGTAAAATTGTTTATCTTGTGTGTCGTTTTTATTTTCAATATTATTGTTTTTTATTTTGTTTTGGGTTTCATTTATCAATGAATAAATTAGTCGTTTAGGAAAACTGTTTTCCTTTAATGTTTTTGTGATTTTGTAGATGTTTGTATTGTGAAATTGTTGATCGCTGATGCTTAAAACTCTGCGTATAAAGTTTTTTGCTGTATTTATTATTTGGCTTCTAGGTTGTGTTGAATTAAAATTCATAATTCTACCAGATGCAGTATCTTTCGTGTACCAATCAAATATTATTCGGTAATCTTGTCTATATAATTTTGTGTCCAAGAATGGGATTGCCTTTTCGTTTTCAATTTCCATCGTGAATTGTATTTTCGGGTGATGTTTGTTAAAAGTTCTCAGTATTTCATCCTTGTCGTCAGTATTCACAATAGCCAATATGTCATCTACATACTTGGTTATGTATTTAAGGCGTATATTTTTTGTTTCTAATTCTTTAAGAGCTTCGTCCAGTAGGTTATCTAATACTATATCCGCTATAGTTGGAGAAAGTGGGTTGCCCATTGGCATTCCAAAGATTTGGTTATAAATTTTCTCATTGTAAGCAAAATAATTATTATCACTTAGGCAAAACCGAAGTATTTTAAGAAACGTAGATTTGGGTATTTTCGTGTGATCTTTTATGACGTTCCATTTTCCCATTATAATTTTTATGGCCGCATGAATAGGGATGTTCGTAAAAAGAGATATGACATCAAGTGAAACCAATATATCCGTTTTATCTAGTTTTATATCTTTTAATTGTTTTTTCAGGTTTATTGTGTTTTTTATGTTGTAATCGTCAGAAGTAATATTCTTCAAAATTTGTCCTATATGTTTGGACAATCTATAGCACGGGACTTGTACCGATGAAACTATGGGCCTAAGTGGAATACCCTGTTTATGAATTTTAGGCAATCCGTATATACGTGGGGCAGTAGCTGCTGGGCAAAGGAGCTGTTTCTTTTGCCATGTGTCAATGTATTTGTTTTTGTGTAATTCCAAAACTATGTTGTTGTTTTCTTTCTGAAGTTTTATGGTAGGGTTCGTCCTCAGTATGCGGTAAGTATTTTTATCCTCCAATAATTCTTCCATTTTGTTTCTATATACGTTTTTATATATTGCCACCGTTTTATTTCCCTTATCTGCCTGAATAACTATAATGTCCTCATTTTTCCTCAAAAATTCTTTTGCCCTTTTGTAAATGTTAAGTATAAATTTTTCTTTAGGTGTATTATTCAGCTTCCTTTTAAATCTAGTGACATTATTTGCCAATTTCGTCCTTGCAATTTCCTTTGCTTTATCCTCGTTTTCGTCCATTGCTTGGATACCCTGTTCTACGTCGGCGATTATGTGTAACGGTGAAAAATTATGTTTATCTACCGGTAGTGCGAATTTTTTGCCTAATGATAGAATCCATTTAACTTCCATCGGAATGTCTACTTCGGTTTCATTTACAAACCAATTGTTATTAAAGTTAAGACCAAATATTTCAAACTGCTTTTCTTTGAGTGTATCTAATTTTCTGTTTTGTTTCTCACTCATGTTTTTAGTTATATGTTTTGTACGGTTTGTTTGTCTGTTCATAAAAGCTGTGAAGTCTTCTTCTATTAGCATTTTTTCAATTCCAGTTTTTAAATTATAAATTCTTCGCCTAATAAGTGTAATGTTAGTGTTGGTTTGTGATATTTCGAGGTTTAGAATTTTTTTGTGAAAATTGTATTCAACTTTTCTGAGTTGGTTCTTTATTGTTGTACATTCAAAAAGTTGTGTTACCTGTGCAGTGGTATTTTTCGTGTGGTTTGGTATAATACCATAGTTTCTACATGATAATATAAATTTTAACCTGCCCTCTTGTTGTTTTAGTCTCTTCAATTCGTTACAGTATTCTTTTAATGTTCTGCATGTCTCATTATCATATTTTAATGCTATATGTTTAAAATATCCCTTCATTGTGGTGTTTTTGTTGACTTACAAGTGCAAAGTGCAATTAACGTTGTTGTTGTTGATGTTGAATAAGTTAAATATTGTTGCTTCGGCAAGCTCTCCGATAATATTTATTATTGTGTTATTTGGCTAATATCCTTTTGTTTGTTTTATTTGAAAATAAGCTAATACGGCCTAAGATTTTTAATGTAAATAAAACTGCATTTAAATTACATTTCTTTCCGACGTTTCGTCAATTCTTTGTTGACTTTTTCAAGGAAATTCTATTTAATATAAAAAAACATCACGTTAAAACAATTTAAAATACACTATATATATGACAATAACTTACAGTAACATGAGTATTATTTATCACATTTAAAAATTAATTTAATTTACATCCAACATAAACAATAAAAATTACATTGAACATATATTAATAACAAGTACTCAGCTTAAAATAATATCACAGTAAAGTTATTGTATTGCAACCCTGTAACTAGCATTAATTTTGTCAGTATCCTCTTTTAAATTCATCGTATATTCCTTTTTCTGTTGGATTCGTAAACTTTCTATGGTGTACCTTTTCTTTTCAATGGGTTCTCTATCTAATATTTTTACTTTTTTAAAGTCAGCTGTATGACCTGTCTCCAATACGTGTTGCGCCAAAGCTGTTGCGAGTTTTTGTTTGGCAATGTCGTTTTTGTGTTCTCCCATTCTCGTCTCTAGCGTGCGTTTGGTTGTACCAATATAAATTAAATCACAGCTGTGGTCGGTATCCCCTTTACATCTGATTTCGTACACTATATTATTTTGTTGTTGTTTATCGATGGGTGCTTCCCTCTACAACATAATGGTAGATTACTTATCTGGACGAATCCTCACGTATCAAACGGATATCGGAATGAAGGAATATATTGTCTCAGCAGGTGTGCCGCAGGGATCAGTTCTTGGACCCTTTTTGTGGAACGTAATGTACGACGGCCTACTGAACATGAGTTTACAAAACGGAGCGAAGATAATTGGTTATGCTGACGATATTGCTTTGGTCGTGTCACACACTATACCGAAGATGTTAGAGATCTTGGCAAACGATAGACTCAGCCGGTGCCATAGATGGCTGGGTGAACATGGTCTGAAGCTAGCCACTGCTAAAACAGAGGCAATATTGGTCACAAACCGCCGAGTGTTTGATATACCAAAACTGGAAATAAGGAATAACATCGTAAACTTTAGTCGCAGTTTACGATACTTGGGCATCCAATTGGATGACAAACTGAAATTGAAAGAACACGTGAATATAGTACGTGATAGGGCGCTGAGAACTGCATCTACATTGGCTAGAATAATGCCCAACATAAGAGGACCCAAGGATTCTACTAGAAGACTTATAAATAGTATTATACAATCGCAAATTCTGTACGCTGCTCCAACACTAGTAACAGCAACAAATCGAAAATATATAACCGAGCAACTATTAAAGCCACAACGAATAAGTGCTTTAAGGATTATGTCAGCATATCGCACCGTTTCTACAGGTGCTGCCCTTTTGCTGGCTGGTATTCCTCCGGTAGATCTACTACTTAAGGAAAGAGCTGAAATCTGGCACATATTGCAAATGCTTCCAGGAGATACTAGTGTGCGTAATAATGTTAAAAGAGAAGCACGACAAACGTTATTGAGACAATGGCAAGAACGTTGGGAAAGAGATGATAAAGGTAGATGGACCTATAGACTAATACCGAACATTACCAAATGGGTGGAGAGAAGACACGGTAACATGAACTACTATCTTACACAGCTAATGACAGGACATGGTTGCCTAAATAGTTACCTAAAACGCTTTAGGATTAAGGAAGTAGACAACTGCGACGCGTGCGGAGCAGAAGAAGATGATGCAGAACATATTCCTTTTAACTGCGAAGAATGGCATGCTCTGCGCACTAATTTAAATAATATAATCGGAGTTGTATTAACACCCGAAAATATTGTGGATGAGATGTTGAAGTCGAAGGAAAACTGGAAGAGGTGTGACACATTTATGTGTCGCATCATGAAGGAAAGATGCCACAGAACACCGAACCCCTAATCTACTTGT
Organism: Cordilura impudica; assembly: GCA_963682025.1. Lineage (NCBI taxonomy): Eukaryota > Metazoa > Arthropoda > Insecta > Diptera > Scathophagidae > Cordilura > Cordilura impudica. Next base: position 199,643,534 of record OY821518.1, on the reverse strand, counting down.
AGGATGGGGGATTAGGATACGTGCAAAGCTAAATAACAACATTGTTAGATAACCATCCACCTTGATGAAATGCTAACGCGGTACCGGGGTGGCAAGGGGAAGATATCGTAGGGCCACTAGATGATAGCGCGCTATCACTACGTCCATTAAAAAAAAAAAAAACCCTTTGCTGTGTAATTTATGTTTCAATAAAAAAAAAATAATAATGTTATTAAAATCTTGCGTATATTTTGGTATACCCTTTATATATTTATCGGCCATTCAGTCGATTCTACCCAGGCTTTAACATAAGTTTCGCCGCTTGCTATTTTATATTGTGAACATAAACAGTACTCCGATATATATATATAAAAAGAACCATTTAAAAAAATAACTTCACTTTTTTACAATTGTGGAATATTTTCATGAAGAAAACATTTTTACAAAAACTTTTAATCATTTTTCCAATATAAAATAATTTATTTTAAGAAATGATTTTTATATATTTTTTTTTAAGTAAGCAGCAATACTACTCGAATGGTAAGCCGATAGCCTAAGTTGCTAGTGCTTTAGACTTAAGATTTATTGTAATTTTAATTATAACAAATATCTAAATAATAATAATAATACTCGAATGGTCTATTATACAAACTAACAGTTAGTTAGACATATACCTAAATATCTCTCTAGACTTACTGCTGTTTTTATTGGAGCTAGAAGTTAATAATAAACTCGTTTACCAGATTTACCAGTTCCGCCATATATGAAAATATCATATTATGCAGACGACACTAAACTAATCACATTAAGCAAACTTACTACTACACTGCTAAAAAATGGAAAAAGGACTTTTAGCCCACAACTAATATTTTTATAAGCGGAAATTCATGATAAATGCAAATAAAACTCAAACAATAATCTTTCTGGTTAATAAATTCGCACGGTGAATTGTACAGTGTATGTCAGACAAAATTTAAGAATATCTGGTCATATATGGAACAAATTCCCGTTGAGGTCTTTTAATTACATTCTTATATATTATAGACAAAATTCCTGAAAAACTTTGATTGATTCCAACATAAGCGATTTGCAGATTCCAAATTGCATGAGGCACAAAGTTTTAGTACAAAACAAAAAAGCACTCCGAAATTGCATGACAATTTTGTTTCTATTCAGCCAAAAGCTGAACATTTTTGTTACTTAATTTCCCATGTTGAAAAGGTTATTTTAAACAGGCTTTGAACCTTATTATCGGACTTATACCTCTCAATGAGCAGCTATCGTTAAAGCTTTAAATTTTAATTTAAGCTTATGTTTGCCTCTGATGTTTCGAAAATAAAAAAAAAAACAACATGAAATTATTCTTAAACCTATTCCGAAGAGGTGATTTAACATGAAATTTTTAGCACTAGTTAAGAAGTATTTCGCAGAATCCATAAAACATTACTTCCGTCCCATGAGAAGCCATGTCCCGATCCCAAGAATAGCTTTTATAACACTTTTTGGAGCTGTTTTTGGGTTGTTAAATTTCTAGATATGTAATTATTAGAAATGATTTATATTCGGCACTACTGCTGGAGAATTTAGCCTTTCTAACAACAAATCCGGCCACCGAATGATGATAACACTAGTCAACAGTCAAAATGTACTCGGGATGCGATAATTTTTTCTGTGTAGATAACCTTGACATGAGCTCGAAAAACGCAATAAAAAATTTTTTTTTCGTTTGGTTTTTTTTTTTTTTTTTTTTAAATTTTAAAAATTTTTTTTTGGTTAATTTGTTTCGTCCGGCATAACTCGGGAACCACTAGCCCGATTTAATTGAATTAAATTGTAAAAAATTTAAAATTACAATTCCCTTAATCTGTTTATATATTGTCCTATACAAGCAACAGTTTCCAAGTTAAAAATGAATATATAAAGGAAAAAACTTATTTTTGCCTAAAAATTAAAATTTTTTTTTTTTTAAAAATCCATAAAAAATCCCAAATGAAAAAAAATTTCAAATCTTATTACTTTTACGTAAAGATACATAACCTATGAGCAAAATAAGAGAAAGATCATGAAAATCGATGCACGCGTTTCGCTTTTATTCGCAATTGAGTAAAGGTATGAATTTAAAAAATTTGCTCGACATATGCACAACTTTGTCTATGGTAAGGTTTTTTCTTTTTTTTTATGATTCTCAGAATTAACAAAACGGAATAAACAAAGGGTTATTTAATTTTTATGATTGCGTAAGCAAAGTAATAAACGGTAATAAATGTGCGTGAACAATTAAAAGGAAAAAAGGAAAGGGGACTTTTTTACTTATTTGGGTTTTCCGGTGACTACCTGTATGATTTTTTTACATAAATGCAACCCACATTTATTCGGAAAATTTAAGACTCACACATGGTGAAACAGGTATGTAGCCACCGTAAAAAAATATACACCCATTTATAAGTACCTGTCAGTAAAATACTAAACATTGGAAAGTTTGTGCCGACCTTAAGGTTATCGGTATCCTTTGTGGATTACAAGGTGGATTCACAAAGTACTGTTGTTTTCTCTGCCTTTGGGACAGCCGCGATCGTCAACATCATTACACCAGGAGGAGTTGGACAGAAAGAGTTAACTTCATCCCCGGCAGCGACAACGTGAAATATACACCACTCATAAAAAAGGAAAATGTTTTTCTCCCACCTCTTCACATAAAGCTCGGACTCATAAAAAACTTCGTGAAAGCTATCAACAAAGATGGCGAAGCGTTCGCCTATTTAAAAACCATTTTTCCTCACCTTTCATCGGCAAAGATTAAGGAAGGCGTTTTCGACGGTCCGCAAATTAAAAAGTTGTTGCAAGACCAACAGTTTGAACACATTTTATCACCAAATGAAGCTGCAGCTTGGAACTCATTTCGGCAAATTGTTTCCGGATTTCTTGGAAACAACAAAAGCTCAAATTACAGAGAGATCGTCGAACAACTACTCCAAAATTATAAAAAAATTGGAGCAAATATGTCGCTTAAGATACATTTTCTACACTCGCACTTGGACTTCTTTCCGGACAACCTGGGCGATGTGAGTGACGAGCATGGTGAGCGTTTTCATCAGCAAATGAAAGAAATTGAGCACCGATACCAAGAATTTTGGAACGAAGCTATGATGGGGGACTATATCTGGTTCCTAATAAGAGAAACAGACCCACAACAATATAAAAGAAAGACAAAAGCACATAATTATTTTTAATTTGAAGGTTTTTATTTTTGTGTTTAGATATTTTTTTTTAAAACTTTTTTATAATTAATTAATGTTGATATCCTTAGGATAATTTCTTGTACATATATCGAATTGTTTTTTAATTTAAAGTCATATATTTTTGTCACCCAACAAATTTTAATTTTTTTTGTAATAAAAAAGAAAAAACCTTACCATAGACAAAGTTGTGCATATGTCGAGCAAATTTTTTAAATTCATACCTTTACTCAATTGCGAATAAAAGCGTGCATCGATTTTCATGATCTTTCTCTTATTTTGCTCATAGGTTATGTATCTTTACGTAAAAGTAATAAGATTTGACATTTTTTTTCATTTGGGATTTTTTATGGATTTTTAAAAAAAAAAAAATTTAAATCTTTAGGCAAAAATAAGTTTTTTCCTTTATATATTCATTTTTAACTTGGAAACTGTTGCTTGTATAGGAAAACAATATATAAACAGATTAAGGGAATTGTAATTTTAAATTTTTTACAATTTAATTCAATTAAATCGGGCTAGTGGTTCCCGAGTTATGCTGGACGAAACAAATTAACCAAAAAAAAATTTTTAAAATTTAAAAAAAAAAAAAAAAAAAAAAAACCAAACGAAAAAAAAATTTTTTATTGCGTTTTTCGAGCTCATGTCAAGGTTATCTACACAGAAAAAATTATCGCATCCGGAGTACATGAAATTTTTTTCATTTTGTTGAGTAGTGTAATCGTAATCGACAAGTAATATTTTATATTTACCATATTTTCTTTTATAAATGAGTGGAGACACACAAGTACATACTTATATAGTTTCGTTTTATTTTAGTTCATCTTAAAAGAAACTAGAGGACCCCTGCTGCTCCGCAGCATTATATTATACTATATTAATTTTTATAATATAATACCAAAATTTGCCAAGAGAAGTTAACGTACAGTAATGCCTAAATATGCCAAGAGAAGTTAACGTACAGTAAAAGTAAAGTTGATTGTCCACGCATAACTTTCCTCAAACCCAACGAATTTACCAAGAGAAGTTAACGTACAGTAATGCCAAAATATGCCAAGATAAGTTAACGTACAGTAAAAGTAAAGTTGATTCTCCACGCATAACTTTCCTCAAGCCCAACGTATTTAAGCAGTTAATAGCTCAAAAGAAGGAGCTTGATCCACTGAGTGTTCTTAGACCTATGTCAACAGCCTACGTTAATTAGAAGTCTAGTTATAGAGGTTTGAGAGAAGAAAAATATTGAAAAAAAATCTTGAATGCAAAGTTTATTCATAAATTCTTTTAATATACAGTAGTCCCTCCAACTGCGCGGTAGATACGTTCCATATAAACAACGCGCAATCCGAAACCGCGCACTGTGAACTCGATTTTATATGTAATTAAGGGGTTAGGTTCCAGATATTAGAAAAATTACAAAAAATATAATAAAAAGTCTTTATTCAACGACTAATATACATATTCACATTAATATAAACATAAAATATATAGAAAACAGTCTCAATTCAACGACTATAAACATTAATAAGAATTTAACATAAATAAAAATTAAACATAAATACATAACGTGGTTTCAATCACTGCTACATTCTGATGAGCTTGATTCTAATGACCGTGATTCTATATGTTGAAAAAAGCTTGTTAACACTGATTGCTTACCAGCTTTTTGTTTTTCTTTATAAATTTCAGCATATGGGGCTAAAGCTGCTGTCAGATTTCTCCGAAATTTTAAGGCACGCTCCATATCAGGGTCCATATCAAGAGCTTCCTGTTCAAGTTGACTACCAAGTTTTAAAAAATTTGATAGTTTTTCACTAGTAAACGTTTTCGCTCCTATAATCTCTACATCTTCTTCACTTTCTCTATTTTCATCATTATTATTATCGCCGAACTGTGCCAAAATATCGTCAGCAGTAATATTTTCTTCATTAGTTACAAGGACTTCCGTGATATCTTCTGATTCTAAATTTTGAAATCCGTCCCCACCAATTGTTCTACCTAAAGTCAGAATTTCAACAATTTCTGGCATTTCAACATTAGCTTCACTTATGCAGCTTTCTGGCCATAATTTTTTCCATACAGCATTCATGGTTGAGTTTTTAACTTCATCCCATGCTAATTTAATATTTTTTACCGAAGATAGAATGTTATACTGTCGCCAATACTCACGAATTGAAAGACTATCTGATCCATCCGTAGCTTCAATTAATTGCCGAAAAGTCCTTCTAAGATAATACAGCTTAAATGCGGCAATTATGCCTTGGTCCATCGGCTGAAGTAAAGATGTCGTATTTGGAGGCAGAAATATTACTTTAACATTAGTGTGCAATTCAGCCAAATGTGTTGGATGACTTGGTGCATTGTCAACTATCAACAGAATCTTAAATGCAATGTTTTTATCTCTACAGTAAGCCTCAGCTTCTACACAAAAGCAATTTAAAAACCAGTTCTCAAAAAGCTTTGCTGTCATCCAAGCTTTCTTGTTTGATACCCAATGAACTGGGAGTGAGTTTTTTGATATTCCTTTAAAAGCACGAGGATTTTCTGATTTATAAATTATTAGCGGCTTGTTCTTATAATCGCCAGCTGCATTACCGCAAAATAAAACTGTCAATCTATCTTTGGAAACCTTGAACCCCGGAGCAGATTTCTCTTCTTTAGAAATAAATGTTCTGCTAGGCATCCTTTTCCAAAATAAGCCAGTCTCATCTGCATTAAAAACTTGGCTTGACAAATATCCACCACCATCAATGATATCTTTTAACGTTTTTGGATATAAAGATGCAGCTAATGTATCAGCACTCGCTGCTTCGCCTGTAAATTTTATATTATGTAGATTTTGACGATGTTTAAACTTTTCAAACCATCCTTTACTCGCTTGAAATTTAATTTCGCCTGAATTAGATGATCCAGGTTCATCCTTTTGTAAGCGATTAAAGACTAATAACGCTTTAGTTCGAATAACAGCAGCACTAAGTGGCATTCTCTTTTGATTTCGGTCTTCAATCCAAAAGCTTAACACTTTTTCCGTTTTCTCTATTATTGAATTTCGAGGTTTTTTTACAGTTTTTGCAGCAAGAGATGTGGAACAAACTACTGAACTTTTAATTTTTTCTGCATTCAATTTAAGCCTCCTTATGCTGGATTCGTTCATATTGTGTCTCTTAGCTAAAACTGATATTTTTTCGCCATTTTCTAATTGCTTCACAATTTCAAGCTTTGCTTCTAACGTCAATATTTTTCTTTTGCCAGCTTTTTCCATTATTATATATAGGGTGTAAAAATTATTAAAATACCTATTAAATCAAAATGAGTATTAAATCAAAAAACAAACATTTTATTTATACTGCTTACTTTATAACACCATTTAATTGATATAAGAATTCCTTATACACTTATGTATATCTATTCCACTCGAATACGATTTTCTTGAATTTAGTTTATTTTAACAAACACTTGTATAAATATCTATTAATTAAAATTATGTACGTAATTTTACATCCTCATCCTAACGCGACTACTAGAAAAATGAAATTTTTTTGGAAATAAAAAATTGTTGTATATGCATCGAAATACATACGGGGAATCACTATTTTCTGTTTCAAACATGTGTATGATTCACTAATTTGAATTAACATGAATATTTTTTGTTAAAAACTGCAAAAAAAAAAAAAGCCGCGCAGCTACGAAATTTTTAACGCGCAGATAGAAATTTTGGTATTAATGTTTTGGCCGCGCAATTGCGAAACCGCGCAATGAAAAACCGCGCAGTTGGAGGGTCTACTGTATAAGATAATAATGATTCTGCCCACCTATGTTTTATTTTAGTCAGGGGTTATTAAAACAATTTTTAAAATATCCATTAAAAAGCTTCTATTAACGTCAGAAGAAAAATCTGTTTTATTTTAATGTTTCTGGTAACTACGTACATAAATCCAATTATAAGTTATATTATTACAATATAAAACTAATATTAAAGTTATTTTTTTTTCTTATTTGTACTGCTCTTTTATAGAATAATAAGAGATGTGAAAATTACTTATAAATATAGAATAAAATCATAAAATATGTACAAAGTCTATGGTCGATTTTTAAATACCCTTTGGAAAGATTAAATCGTATATAAGTCCACGGATGGGAGATAGATAAAATATAAGTAACTATTCTTTCGTTTTTATTTGATATATCCTTATTTCCACTGTCATATTCCGCGTCTTCTCTCGTTAATTACTTATACGAGTACCTATATCTAAAAAAGATTCTTAAATTACTACAATTCACACCTACATACGCGCTGATGCTAGAAACTGGCTGTGAAAATAATCATATATGTGACCTTCTCCGAGAAAAGGGAACTAGTGTGTCAAAAACGGTGGATTCTGGTACATAAAAGGGTGTAGAAACTTTAAATGCGTTTTTCTTTCTCAAAACATAATTTTCACACACTTGATCCCTTTTCTCGGAGAAGGTCACATATATACTCTAGACTTACATCTACAATACATACTAAAAACGCTTTTTGAATATAATGTGAATCGCTTGCCAAACCAGTAGTGCGATTCTGTAAATTTTAACGATCCGACAATCGCAAAATATATCGACAGCTACTGTTGTTTGCACTAACGATTAAGTGATTCACTAACTACACCTTAACGATAGTCGACAAATCTATTTTTCTATTTAAATTGTAAACGAGTGGCATCTCTGTCAAAATAAGAGAAAAACACATTTTTTTTGACAGAATTTTTTTATTTTTAGTTTCTAACTTTCAGCTGTGATACTACTTTAAGACATTTTTACTGTGATATTTACTTTTATTTATTTTCTACATTTGCTTTAAATTAATTTTGTGTTTTATGTTGTGTATGCAAAACAAAATATATTGTTTATTTAATGTATTAAATTTGACAAAAAAGACTATATATTAATAAAATTATCCCTGAGGATGTTGGGAATCTCCAACGAAACGTCGGATGAATAATAAATAAATAGTCTTTTATTTATTTTGCAAACAAATGACCTTAGAAGCCCACTTTATAGAATTCTAAAAATCTTAACAAGGATGATTTTATGTTTATGTTTAATTTCTTTATTTTTAATTAATATTTTTGTTTATTTATTTGAATATAAAATAATGAATTGAATATGCTACTTAATTTTTTTATTTATATAAAAAGTTTTTAAAATAAAAACAAAATATTTTCGTTATTTTATGATTTTTATTTATGTATGACGACATTTCAACCTAAAGATTTAACTTTTTAACGGTTGAATAAACAACACAAAAATTGTTATCGTTTAGATAACAAGAACAGCTGACTCTAACAATAGCGAATATCTTTTAATAATTTTACTGAATACCAAAATCGATAATTTTGTTGTTTTCTTTTTTTAGCGATTCGATTATCGTTAAAATAAGTTACTGAATCTCGCTACAGCTCGTAAAACTTATTTTAGAAAAAAAGTTGTATTGGTATAAAAATATTGAAAATTTTGCTAGAGATGTTAAATCAATACGAATTACGGCACGCACTACAAAAGAAAACTGGGAACAACTACGTATTGATATTCTTAATGGGTTAAAAACTAAAGAAAATGAATTTTACTTGGGGAATGCATCTAATACCGCTTTTATGCAAAAGTGAATTCTACAGAACCACACTGCTATTTTGATTTTAGTAACCATATGAGAGCAGTAAAATGTGTTTTCAAAGCCAGATGTGACCTGCGAGCTCAATGGAACCAGGTTTCAACAGCAGAGGTCTCGTATATGTTCTTTATGTAACTTGAATGAAATAGAAGATATTCTTCACTTCATGGCCCATTCTGCGTGAGATAATATACAATCACTTTAAAGAGACAATCTTACAAGAAATTGATTTAATTGATATTTTAAATAATGCAAAAAAAAAATTTAAAGCCGAATATCATTATATGGTAAATGCAATTGGTTATTCAATGAGTTAATCAATGAATACAATTATTAATTTTACTATTTTTAAATTTTTCTCAAACATAAACATTCTCGATAAAATCATACATATGTACCTCTAAAGTGAGTCAACTCAAAATTTTTCAATTTTCACTTTTTGCAAGAAAACGATACACAGTGGTCATATCTATCCACTGTAAAAATCTTAAATCGATTTTTCTAGTCTTTTACAAAAAAAAAAAAATACAGTTGTAACCCTCTTTGTGTTATAAGAGTAGCTTTTTTAGAATCCACTAAAAAGACATATTTTGAGTTCCACCCAAAAACTTGTTATTTTTGATGATCACTGAAAAAATCGCAAAAACAACTACTGTTGTATACTTATTATTCGCGCAATTCTTTACAATGAAACAACTGTTTTTAAATTTTATAGTAAATATTAACAAAAACCGTTTTTTACCTCTACTGAAAATTTGTAAATTTTGAGTTGACTCACTTTAGAGGTACAGGTGCGATAAGTACTATTATATCTTTTTTCCGACTGACGATAATAAGCCATTTTTAATTATAATATTATAATATTTAAATTTGTAATTTAATGAAATGAATTGAAAATAAAGAACAAGTAACTACTAACTACTACTTTCCTTTCCTAAACTCATAACAAATGTTTATAACTTACAAGGAAGGTTAAGTGTGGGCTCCCGCAGATCACGGTGAAACTTGGATATTTTATATAACATGAAAAACTAAGTAAGGGCAATTTGCAGATTTTTTTAGACTTTAATCCAGAGGAACCATATACAAATTTAATATCACATGAAAGGTATTTCCAAGGCCTATAACACATGTTGGTACTATGTAAAAAATTCCTAAAATTATTGGATTTTATATGGTGGAAATTAATTGCTAATACTTAACAATAATGATCAAATCTAGGCAAAATAGTTAATATTTTGATTATTAAATAATTTTATGATTGTTAGTTAAGTTGGAAAACAAAACTTCAATATAATAATTTTTGAAAGTCTTTAAATGCAAATAATTTTTGAAAAGAAACAAATCAGACAACATATAGCTAAATAGAAAAAAAAAACGAAATTGTAATAAACAACATCTGAAGAATCTGAAGGCGATCTTAGCTTTCCAGAAAGGGAAAATAAGATTATTATAAGTGTAAGTTATTAAAATTATTTAAAAGCTTGTCATTAAAATTAACATCGGAATTTTTTGTACTCAAGCTTTATATTGGTGATACTTCTTGTTGCAATTAGAAACCTCTTTTCCATATATGTATGTGTAAATAGAGGAGAGTATGAAGTGGAATGTGCTATATACCTACGGTGACCATTTTTGGGAAAGGAAAATACAGGACAAATACAAAATTATGTTAAAAATAAAAAGAAAAACAGGAAAAATAATCATATAATATATTTATTATTATTATTATTAAATTAATTAAAAACAATAACAAGTCTTCTTGACTAGAATACAAAGATAAATAAAAAGTTTTTATAATATTATAATTTAAAATAATCATATAATTTATTTATGTGTTTTTATTATTATAAAATTTTTTTTATTTATTTATTTTATTTATTTATTTATTGATATCCTGTACAACAAGACCAAGTCTTTTAATTATAGTACAGGATTATATGTGGATAAGGGATCAACAATCTCAAAAATTTTATATGTATAGTAGTAATAATAATAAAGTTTATATAAAAAGTAAGTATAATTATTTACGAACAGAAATAGCATAGATACAAAAAATATAAAAAAAAAAATAAAAAATAAAAAAAAAATAAAAATAAAAAATATATATATAAAAATATATATATCACATAATCTATGGAAAATGGTTAAGTGAAAAAATTAAACAAAAAAGTTTTAAAATGCATTACATTGCTATTAAGCTGTTGTTCATGTGGAATTGTATTCCAAAGACGAGCGGCATGGTTAAAAACTGCCATTCCGAAACTAAATGTCGATGTCTTGGTATGATGATTAGTTTGCCCCTATTCGATCTTGCAAACTGAATTTTGGCATACATATATTGCGGGTTTTTTTGTATAAATAACTTTATGTATGAGTATTAGTACCCTTATCTTAAGTAAGTTTTCAAAAGATACTCCATATAAGCTTTTTGCAAAAGCAGACATATGTTCGTATTTTCTTAACCTGTAAACATACCTAAGATGTTATTGTATAAAACGCAACTAGAAAAGAGTTCACAACCATAGGTAAGTCCCGGAATAAGATAGGTATTTGCTAGAAGTATCCTGACTCTTAAAGGTGTAAATACCTGCGTTGCCCAAAGCGTTCTTAATTTCGCATAAGTTTGACATACAAGTGAATTTATATGATCAGACCAGGTTAAATTTTTGTTGAAGACTAATCCAAGATTTTTCGCTGATTGTACAATTTAAATTTTCTGACCATTTATAAGGATTTCAGGTTCGATATGCGGGGTTATGGTTCCTTTGTGTATCACCAAACATTTTGATTTTTTAGGATTCAGACATAAGCCATTAGCAGTAGCCCAATAACAAGTCTTCTTGACTAGAATACAAAGTTAAACAAAAAGTTTTTATAATACTATAATTTAAAATAATAAATTTGGTTTTATAAATAGTCTTCTTGACTAAGTCCAACAAAAAAAAAAAAAAATAGAAAACTCTACATAAATGTTAAATTTAGTTATGAAGTTTGATATTTTTCCACAGAATGGATTTTTTTTAAAACATCTGGATTGTTAATTAAAAATCCTTTAAATTCTGAGCAATTCATTTTAAAATTGCATTTTGTTATTAATAATGATCTTAAAGTATTTACTTTTATTTGCGATTTTTCGGTGGTACAAATATTATTCATTATTGAAAACACTCTCTCGGTAGCAGCATTTGAAGCTGGTAGACATAGACAAAATTCAACAAGTGTCACCATATTATTATATGCAATCACATTTGCCTTAAAGTGATTGAAAATTTCAATCCATCTTTCATCTACTGATATATTTTTTACCATCCAGTCTTCTATTTTTTCATTATTTGCAAAATTTTTCACGCAGCTCACTTCATCAATTAAATGTTCATTATTTATTTTTAAATCATTTCCAAATTCATTTAGAAGGGATAAAGTTTTTTCAATTTTGTCCCAAGATAACATGTTTCGTAACAATATCCAGTCGAAAATTTCTACATCCCTAAAAGCTTTATCCCACTGATTTAGGTAATCAACGCATGTCTGGTAAAAATTTGTTACATGTTCCTTAGTTATTGTTTCATCAAAATCATTACTTTTATGCAATTCGAGAATAATATTTTTGACGGTAAGGGGTAAAAACAGTTCCTTTTTCCGTTCGACCAATTTAAATTTTAAATCTTTTAAAATAGTTGAAGCCTCAGGCATTGAAATATTTTGCGATTCTACATTAAGAATAGCTTTATGAAATGTTGAAGCCTGACTATATGCAAAAGATAACCATAATTCAGCACAAGGATTCATAAAAAAACTTCGTAATATTGTCGGACATTTTGGTTGAGCATTAAAATATAATGTTAAAGCTTTAAATAGTTTTATGATTCTTTCCAAAGCAGGCATTAAAGTTAACCATCGAGTTTTGCTATGTCCTAGTAACTTTTTATATTCTATTTCCACATCCTCACATATTTCTTTGAAATTTTCAATTCTAACTGTATAAATATAAAAAAATTAATAAATTTTGATAATAACAACTTCAATATCAATAGGTAAGCATTCTGCTGCAGTTTGTATGCAGTTGTTCAAAATATGTGCACCTATCAGTTTTTGGCCAATGAACTTTTGCATTTTGTGAAAGATATTATTCTGACCTTTTCTGGCTGCCCCACCAAAATTACAATTTGTGCTGTCTCCACAAAACGCTATTATTTTATTAATTATTTCATTTTTTTTCAGAGTCTCTTGCACATATTTTGAAATAATATCTGAAGTTTCTCCAATAAGGTCTTTAACATCCAAAATCTTAATCTGAATTCCTTTATTCGGCAGAAAGTACCGAATTAATATTGAACAAATTTCAACATTTTTGTTGTTCGAACAACCTAAATGTATTGTGATACATTGCACGTGTGACAAATCTGCTTTGATTTCATTTAATGACATTGGTGTAAAAATATTGCTAACAATGGATTCACATTTTGTTCTAGCACAAGAATATTTTTCATTGAAACATGATTTGATCAGTTTTGATGTGCAATCGTTAGACCTAAATGAAAAATTGTGCTGAACACTGTGAAATGTCCAAGTACCTTCTACAATAGCCAGGTCATTTTCTTTATCACTGAATGTATTACTTCTTAAAAAAATCGTTAAAACTTTACTTAATGATTTGGCGAAATCTGCTTTTTAATGCTTTTGTGTTTGCAAATGCTGTTTAATATCAGTACGTCCACTGTTTTCTATAGAAAAATGTGCCAAACATATTTCACATCTCACCTCATTGGAGCTACTTGTTGTTTTCAGAGTTCAGAAAAAAACACACACTGAATAAAAAACTCGTACATATATGTAAACAAACATAACTTAGGCCAACACACACATATTTTTATTTTCATATCAATTATGTTTGTTTTTAAATTTTCTTCGGTGCCCAACACAAACACGACTGTGTTCGTTTTAATATTTCGTTATTTACACGAACATTTTTCTATCACGTACTTTTTGTTTCGATCACACATAAACCACACATATAAGAATGTTGCTTTATTTGAAGTTCGTGTTCTGGTACGTGTACTGAAAAAAAAAACAGAACATGAACAATAAACAGGTTCGAGTTCAGTTATATTTTAAGTTGTGTTCTGGCTCGTGTACTAAGAAAAAATAGAAGATGTACAATAAACAGGTTCGAGTTCAGTTATATTTTAAGTCATGTTTTGGCTCGTGTACTAAGAAAAAATAAAACATGTACAATAAACAGGTTCGAGTTCAGTTATATTTTTAATTCGTGTTCTGGCTCGTGTACTGTGAAAAATTGAAACATCAATTCGCGATCTGATACACCCCGATGAAAACGACGACAATTGTTTCAACCAAATTTATTAAAATTTTATTGACCCTTTTTTATGACTTACGTTGCAAATTGTTTACAATTGTCAAATATTTTAAAATTTTATTGGCCATTTTTTTTTTGTGAATTACGTTGAAATTATTTACAATTGTTTTTATTGACTGGTTTTTATTTTAATAAAATATGGTAATAAAATACTTAAGACACAAAAACTATTTAGCATCATAAAAGTTACACTTGTTGGTTGTTAGTTTTTTTTACATTACCCACCCCTATTTTCGCAACCAATTAGTGTCATAGACGAAAAACCCAATTTTGCGGCATAAAAGACACACTTGTTGGTTGTTAGGATCTTTTGCAATAAATAACTTTAGACACTAACAAATTTTGCATCATAAAAACCACAATCACCCACCCTTAATTTGCGAACCAATTAGTGTCAATGCACAATCCTTTTCTCAATGATTTTTTGGGATGTTTTGCGTAAAAACACAATTAATGTCAATAAAAAAACCCAAAAAAATATTTTCAAATTTTATTGTCCCTTTTTTATGACTTACGTTACAATTGCATGCAAGTGTTACAATTTCACGCAATTGATTTTGCAATATATAGGCGAGTGCGTGCGTCATTTATCATTAAATGTGGTTCAGTTTTCATTCGTTCGTGATCTATAAGTGTTCCGTGTTATTGTGTAAATTGCAAATATTTTGTGAAAATGAAAAAAATGGAAAGCAATAAAAGAAATAAGTTTTGCTATAAAAAACACGCAACTTTTAATAGCGAAACGAAAAAATTTACATGTCTAGTTGAAACCTGCAAGAAAGAGTTAAGTGCAGTGTGTAATATGAATCTTAAAAGACATTATAAACTGGTACATAACATTATTATTGATGGAGAGGAGACACTCCCGAAAACTCAAAACTCAAAAAAAAAAACTCTTATTAAATTAAACACTACACTAAACAGAGAAGAGTTCCTAAAATGCTGCATTGGGCTAGTGTCCCAAAAAAATTTGCCATTTCGAATTTTTGATGACAAAGATTTTTTTAAAAAAATTATTGAGCCATATGAAGAAAAATTTGAAACGACCTTAAACTCCAAAAATATTTCAAATATTCTTGGTGACACCTGTTTACAAATAAAAAAAACAATAGCGAAGATCGCAGAAAACAAAATGATTTCTTTAAAAATTGACGTTGCCAGTCGGCAAGATAAACATATTTTGGGCGTGAACATACAATATATACGTGATTTTAAAATTTGTATAAACAGCATAGGTAAGTACTCATTTCGCATATTTTTATACCCTCCACAACAGTTTGCAAAGGGAATATATAAGTTTGTCATTGCATTTGTAATAACACAGTGCAACATTTTTAAAGTCATTGTGTGTGGTTTTTCGAAGTAGTTATCGAAACAAACAAAGCCCCTTTTGGGGTTTGATAGGCTAGCTGCTGTTCGGAATTTATGGTATCATGCATATTTTCTTCCAAAAACCGCACACGAGGAGTTTGCATTTTATTTGACATCTTTTCCTGATTTCGTAATTTAATTCATTGATTTCATTTTATTATATTTGTTTTAACCATCAATAAATTTTGCACATAGGTATGATACAGCTAAATAAAAAACATACAGCTGAATATTTGAAAGATGAAATAACGAAATGTCTTGAAGAATTCAATATCGACATAAAACAAATTTATTCGAACACTACCGACAACGGCGCCAACGTAGTCAAAGTCTCAAAGCTTCTCCAAGAATTACAGGATGACAATTTAACGACGGCAGAAGATGGTGAACTTACTAATACAAATACATATAAAACAATTGAGACACAACTTTCCTCAGTTTTCTCAGTTGTTCGTTGTGCAGCGCACACGATACAACTTGCGGCTTATGACGTCATCGGAACGTTGGAAATGCAACTCAGGGATGTGCGAGATATTCAAAGAATATATTAATGAACTCGATGACTCTGCACATATATCCGTCAATTGGATATTTGTGGAAAGTTTTGCTATTGCATTTAAGCCATTGGCTGAATGCACAATACATATGCAAAAAGCAATATGTTATTGGAGATTTTTTTCGCGACTGGTTGAAATGTTAGTTAGATTTAGAAGATATGATCGAAACAAACTCCAATGCCAAGGCTTTGCATAAAGCAATGGGAATAAGAAAACGTAAGCTTCTTGAACATGACGCGTTCGTTGCAGCATTGTACTTAGATCCTCGCTTTAATTTTCAAGGAACTCCACTACTTACCAACGACCAAAAACAAGCTGCAATGGTAGATTTAAACTTTAATTGTTATATTCCAAAATATTTTAAATATCTATTTCTTTTAAGGATCACTTAATAAAAACATATGAAATTATTAATCATATATCGCATTCGACATCTTCGCAAGGCGAAAATGAAAATATTTCATTTTCCGAATGTTCATTAGATATTACTCCAAGTACGTCAAATGCCACATATTTTAAATTAGCACAACATATCAAGCAACTTGTAAATACATCAAATTTAACAGCAACAAATCAAAATCATCACATAAAAACAGAACTTCTAGCTATGTGTGACAAACAAATGGAACCATTAGAAATTGACGTATTGGAGTATTGGAAAACATTTTCTCAACACAATTTGAAATTAAGTCAACTTGCCGAAGTGGTACTTGCTGTACCTGCAACACAAGTTTCTGTGGAACGTGCATTTAGTGCACTTGCTACTTGTCTTAACTAAGTTAAGATCTAAGCTCTCAAAAAAGTCAATTTCAAACATTTTAATAACAAAATTAAACTTTGACTTGCTCGACTGCTCAGCCCTTAAAATAGAAAACAATGAATAACAACATTTTAATTTTAACCTCAAAGTGAATTTTTTTTATTTCGTTTATGTATTATTTTCGTTTTTTTGTTATTATCTATTTATTTTTACTATTTTTTTATTTTTATTATTTTTTTATTTTTTATTATTTTTTTCATTTTTATTATTTTTTTATTTTTATTATTTTCTTGTTGTTATTATAGTTTTATTATTATCTTTTTAAGTATATTTTCATAACTGGTTAAAACAATTGTCGTCGTTTTTATAAAAAAAAGGGACAGGACAGTAAAATATGAAAATATTTTTTTGGGTTTTTTATTGACACTCATTGTATTTTTACGCAAAATATTTCAAAAAATCATTGAGAAAAGGATTGTGCATTAACACTAATTGGTTCGCAAATTAAGGGTGGGTGATTGTGTTTTTTATGATGCAAAATTTGTTTGTGTCTAAAGTTATTTATTACCAAAAAAAAATGTTTGCAAAAGATCCTAACAACCAACAAGTGTGTCTTTTATGCCGCAAAATTGGGTTTTTCGTCTATGACACTAATTGGTTGCGAAAATAGGGGTGGGTAATATAAAAAAAAACTAACAACTAACAAGTGTAACTTTTATGATGCTAAATAGTTTTTGTGTCAAGTCTTTTATTACCATCTTTCATTAAAAACCAGTCAATAAAAACAATTTTAAATAATTTCAACGTAAATCACAAAAAAATGGCCGATAAAATTTTAAAATATTTGACAATTGTAAACAATTTGCAACGTAAGTCATAAAAAAGGGTCAATAAAATTTTAATAAATTTGGTTGAAACAATTGTCGTCGTTTTTATCGGGGTGTATCAGATCGCGAATTGATGTTTCAATTTTTCACAGTACACGAGCCAGAACACGAATTAAAAATATAACTGAACTCAAACCTGTTTATTGTACATGTTTTATTTTTTCTTAGTACACGAGCCAGAACATGACTTAAAATATAACTGAACTCGAACCTGTTTATTGTACATCTTCTATTTTTTCTTAGTACACGAGCCAGAACACAACTTAAAATATAACTGAACTCGAACCTGTTTATTGTACATGTTCTGTTTTTTCTTATACACGAGCCACAACACGACTTAAAATATAACTGAACTCGAACCTGTTTATTGTTCATGTTCTGTTTTTTTTTCCGTACACGTACCAGAACACGAACTTCAAATAAAGCAACACTCCAATATGTGTGTTTTATGTGTGATCGAAAGAAAAAATTTCGTGATACAAAAATGTTCGTGTAAATAACGAAATATTAAAACGAACACCGTCGTGATTGTGTTGGGCACCGTAGAAAATTTAGAAACGCACATAATTGATATGAAAATAAAGATATGTGTTGGCTGCTTTTTAACAGAACATTGTGTGTTTCATGTGTGTATTTTCTGAACCTTGGTTGTTTTATTAAATGGAAACTCGCTTTTTAAGTCATCATTGAACTGTCCTGTATTTACAAAAAAATCTCAAGGGGCAGCATGTCAAAAAACAGGACGGATGGACGAGTTAATTTATATCATCAAGTTACCCGCATGTGTTTCGAGCTTTTAAAGAACTAAACAGAAAACGTAGTTTCTCTCTATACATTGTTATGAATCGTAAATTATACAGGATAGGGTTATAAATAGAGCAACACATCAAGCAAATGACCTCCACGGCTATGCTGGCAGATACGCATACTGTTGCTGAAATTTTCCATGACCTTTTTGCATAAATTTAGCGGCATTTTATTAATGCAGCATTTGATTTTCTCCAATTTATTTATTATTTTTTCCTCAAATTATTTGTTAGCAAAAAAACTTTATTTTTTATCACAGTCATAGTTTGACCGTGAGTTTAAACAGACGTGTGTACAAAACGTGTGTAACAAAATAACAATATATAAAAAAAAAATATTCTGTTTTCTTCAAAACAGCAAATTAGTGAAAAAAAAAAAAATAACGCGATGTCGATGTTAATGCTTCAAGTAGGCATAACAAAAAGAATAAAAAATATAAACAACAAAATAGTGCTGCTTCTAGCAACAACTACTATCAACCACTGCAAACAATGATGATGACGATGAGTCAATAATTGTCGCTAAACCTAGTAAAGTGCAAATCCCATTAATAGCAAGCAATATTTAAGTCTTAAACAATACAATTACATGAAATTTTTAATAACTTAAAAATATGCAATTAGAAAAATTTCAATGGTCTTAAAATATTTTGAGATTCCATTGATTTATTGTGTGAAGATTTAAAATCTAAATATGAGGTTTTTACATACGGTTCGAAAAATGAAAAGCCATATAAAGCAGTTCCATGTATTGACGTAAAATTACAAAATCAAATGTACCATACAGAAAGAAAGTATATTACAATGAAAGAACTTAGACGAAATTATTCGATAATCGATAATATCAAAGTAAAATGAGATTACCAGAGGAAAAGATTCACCAGAATTAAGCAGTTCTATAACTACCAAATGCTAGGTCATGGTTCCAGCTGATGCAGTGTCAAAACATTTTCTGCAAATTGTGCAGGTAATCATAACACTACGGAATGTACATCCGAAACTATTAAGTGTAAAAACTGTAATAAAGTACATACATAAATCGTTTTCTTTCGACTGTGAAAGCAGAGTGAAATATGTACAATGAAGACAACGTTCTCAACCAAGAGCGTGCAAGCCTAGACAGCAGCCATTATATAAAAATTACCGTTTTAACAACAATAAAACTTATAACACATATTTTCCAAATAATCTTAATCAGGGACTCACTACCTCTAACTATATATGGAGACAAGAGCAAAACAAAATACAAATGGTTCCAACAATTTGTTTTCTCTTAAAGAAATTAAAAACTTAACTCTAGAGTTAATTACTAAGTTGCAGGGATGCAAATCTAAAGCTGAGCAATTTGAGGTCATAACCTCACTTCCATGTAAATTTTTATATGAATAATAACGATCTAAATATAGTATCATGGAATGCCTGAGGTGTTCGAAATAAAAAAGTGAACTTTTTAGTTTTCTATTAAACAATAACCAGCGCTCGAAATTCGAATGCAATTTCTAGGCAGCTATATTTTTCAACTTATTCAATTCACAAACCAACACTTTTATGGTTTGTTATTATTTTGAATGAAGATAACTAACTCATTAACAAACACGATAACAAATTTAGTAAAACACACATATCATGTGTATAATATTATGTATGTGTTAGTAGCAACTTTAAATGCAATTTACTCAAAATAAAAGAAAAAATTTAAAAATCTGTAAATCTGCAAAACGACTAAAAAGAAATACCTTTCAAATAATATACCTTTGGTAAAACTCGGGCTAAAACGGTAGAACAAAACATCGGTCACAAGAATTCACCTAGCTTATTAATATTATAGATATCCATATTCGTCTAATATCGGAGACATTACTGAACAACTCAATATCAATAAAGCACCCAAGGAGGAGGCGTAGCGATCTTAATTAAAAACAAGTAAGAAAATTATAGTCGGTCTAGACCGACTATACGATACTCTATACCATGCGTTTAGAAACCCTATCTCTTAGGCCCAACTAACTGGACGTTGAAAATAAGCAAAAACCAAATTTGAGTGGGATTTTTATTAATTTTTTTGGCTGCAGATATGAAAAAGTTCATATCGGATGCTATATCTATAAAAGGACTAGGTCCAAAAATGGACCGATCCTGATCATGTTTGGTAAAGTCTCTTGTATTTTGCAAAAATATGTACAAACAAAATTTGAGAAGAATCAGTGCAATATTTTTGTTTTTTAATAGATTTAAGTGAAGATCGGGAAGCAGCTCTATATGGGGTTAAAGGGATCATTTTTGGACTACTCATTAGTGGATGTAATGAACGCATACAAACCCAATTTGAGTAAGATCTATATGACAATTTGGATCTTATGGCAATTTATGTCGATTTCATATGGGTAATTTGTATGGGGGCTAGGTCTGAACATGGACCGATTCTCACCTATTTCAATAGCGTTCATCCCATGGCCGACAAAAGCTTATATACCAAATTTCATCAAAATATATTCATATTTGCGACCTGCAGTTTGATTACAAGCTTTACATGGACACACAGACGGACGGACGGACGGACGGACATTGTTAAATCAACTCAGAAAGTGATACTGATTCGATCGGTATAATTAAAGATGGGTCTAGGTCAAATATTTTTGGTTGTTACAAACAGCAGCACAAAGTCATTATACCCAAACCACATAGGTATAGGGTATAAAAATATAGAACACATCTTGATACATTCCAAATTGAAAATATCGGTAAAAAGATCAAATGGAAACTATCTAAACATTTACTCATGTTATATTTCGTTCGGTGCTGCTGGTAGCGATAATACCAAAAAATTTCAATCTTTTATAAGAATGTTTAGATTCTATATACCTTCAGACCCGAGAAGACAAGCATTAACTTTAGATTTCTTCCTAACAAATATCTTAAGCGGTATTTCATCATGATTCAAATAAGAAACATTTAAAGAAGGAACTGGAAACGATTTCGTGATATTTCGATCATTAATTAACAAAGCAATATAATTATCGCATTTTAGAAGAGATCAAGAAATTTAAAAATAATTTTTGGAACAATAAGCTGTCCACTTTGGAAAAAGGTTCTTCAAAAATTTTAAGGAAGAAGCCTACAAATATCCTAGTACTCAAATTCAATAATAGAAATTACTACACGCAAGAAGAAAATGTGAAATTTTAACACAAGTATTCAAATCAAATCACTTACTTTCAGAAAATCTTAATGAACCATTAACCACTAATCTTGTAAGTAATTCTATACGTAATCTTAGCATCATAGTACCCACTTCTCATAATGTTATACCAGTTTCAACTGACAAAGTTTCTGCTATTATCAAAAAACTAAAGCCCAAAAAGTCTCCTGTAAGTGAAAGGGGTTAACTATATTTCTACAATAATAAACTGTTGCTTGCGACTGCATTATTTCACAAAAATATGGAAAAATTCAAAAATTATACCAATAAAAAAAAAAAAGCACACCTGATTGCTTTCCTCTTTCTTATCGACCGATAAGTCTATTATCATCTTTAAGCAAGGTACTTGAAAAAGTGATTTAAGAAAAGCTCACACATTTTATTGATTTAGAAAATATTCTACCTACACAACAATTTGGTTTCCGTAAGGATCATAATACTACCCAGCCACTTGTTAGAATTTGTAAACTAGTATATTCAAATTTTAATACTGGGACATCTACTGGTATGGTATTACTAGATATAAAATCAGCATTTGAGTCGGTTTGGCACGATGGACTTATTTATAAAATGATAAGGCTTAACTTTCCATTGGAATTAATTAAAATAGTTCAAAGTTTTCACTCAGAGTGTCCACAGGGTTCTTGTCTTTCTCCAATTTTATATAATACATTCACTGCAGATTTCCAATTCTCGATGATTGTGTGACTTCCACTTTTGCTGATGATACCACTATACTAAGCTCACAAATACACGCGATCGATATAATATCTAGTTTACAAACAGCACTTGTTAATGTTCACAATTACTTTAAGAAATGGCAAATTCAAATCAACACCTAAAAACACCAGCTATTTATTTCTCAAGAAAAAAAAATTGTTTTCTACCTCAACAGTCAATTATTTTCAAGAACAATGAAATTCCTTGGTCCAATAAAGTAAAATATCTGGGAGCAATATTATAAATAAAATAAATAATGTAAAAAGATTATTGTATCGAAAACAAAAGATTATTATATAAATCAATTTTTCTCACTACAATGTTCTATGCAGTATCAGCCTGGTCTATGGCTGCGCAGTGTCATATCAACAAACTACAAGTCGCTCAATACAAACTTCTTAAACTATTATACAATTTACCTTGGCACTATCCAACCCAAAGATTACATACTCCTGCCTATGTTGAGCTCGTAAATATCAAAAATCAAGAGGCTCACCACAAACTTTAACTCCAGATGTGTTAACTCGGAATTTGCTCAGATCAATGAGATAATCTCATCATAATTTTACCTACTTATAAGTTATAAATCGTCTTTATTAAAAATCTAAAATCTAAGAAAAAACAAAATTAATTAAATGTTTTTTTTTAAATATTTAAAAAAATACTTAAAAATATTAAAAAAAAATACATAAAAATATTAAAAAAAAAATATTTTTATAAATTTTTTTATTTATTTATTGTATATTCATTAAATAAAATTGATCTAAAAATATTTTCAAAAACATTTAAAAGCCATTGTTCTGTTCTTTAGAATAAATTTACTAAATGTTTTTATATTACGTTGTTATTTTACTCAAATTCCTCTCTCGTTTACTTATATTTTGCGAAAATTTGGCATTTAGTAACCTTATTCTAAAACACATTTTGCATAAAAAAAGTTCTTTCTCTACTCATTTACTTCAATGTCCTTTGCTTTCGACAAATGTATTTTAAAAATATTCGTTTGTAAGCACCATTTTTTCACCATTTAAATATAAATTTATTGCATCATACGCTTTCAGCGTTTCCATTAATGAATTTGAATTTGAAGTAAAACATATAATCATTTAAGTAGAAAAATTTTCATATAGAAACAATCTATTCAATTATAACATAACAATTATCACAATGTTCAATAAATCGCTGATGAAGGCTGAAATGTCAGAAACCGGTCCGATTAAGAATACAGTGTAGTTATGAATTTTTGAAATATGTATATGCTTTCTTCTTCTGCTTTACCACGCACCATTGAAATAATCATTTAATTAAAAATACCAAAAATTTTAGTTTTTCGCACAATTTCTCACTTGTGTTTTTTTTGCTTTGCCTGCATTTGCCCACAGCACACTTCATGGTTGTTTTTTCTGTTATTTTTTTTTTAGTTTTTCTTTGTGCTGCAACTTTTTAACACACTTCGCTGAGTGTTTTTAATAATTTTAATCTTGTTTTTCATAAATTTATAACAAGTATCGATGTAATATTGTTTTAGAACTGTCAAAGTGATTTTAATTGCAGGGATGCCAACTATCACATAAAACATAAATTTTTCGTAAGAAATTATAATTTTCACACATGAAACAGAGTTGGTAACCCTTGCGAGGGAGCTACTACGTCATATAACTGGAAAACGTTTACCAACTTAAATAACAAATGTAAACAAAATTTAAAGAAAGTATGAAAAATTTAGAACAAAAAAAAAAAAAAAACAAGTAAGAGTGTTAAATTCGGCTAGGCCGAATCTTTGATATCCTCCACCTGCAACTTAAACTTAATATTACAACCAATATTGGGTACGGCTACCACTTAAAAACTGTTGTCGGTACTGAAATTTAAATTTCGAATACCAACTAAATTTAAAGTTAATTGCTCAATGATCGTGTCTTCTATAGAAAGAATTAGTTATTATTTGAAAAATGGAATTATTTTTCCTTGACTATATAATGGAGCCAGCGTTATAACACCTAAAGTTTGATCCCTATAAGAAAGTTTTGAGATAATTCATGATAATTCAAAAAAAAAAAAAAAAAAAAAAATCAACTAATTCTTGGCTAAAAATTTCCAGATATTAATATTAAAAAAAGCAAATTTTAAAATATTTTTATTTGAAGTAATTTTTAATTTTTAATTTTTAATGAAGATGTGAAAAATGTGAAAAAACTCTTCGAAAAATTAAATATGTTCAACGTGGTTGTTGGTTTTCTTTAGATATGTTCTATATGTTGTAATTCTGCTTATTGATGTAGTCATTGCAGTGTGGCTTAGGGTGTATGTATGGTTATACTGCACGTGTCACATTAGCCTAAGGAAGTATTGCAACATATTTTTTTATCCTTATCACGATATAATAAAGAAAATTGCCAATATGGAAAAAAATATAAAAGTGCCTTTCCTTAAAAAGTACCTTTTCTCCAGAAGTAATAAAAATGCCTTTTTAAATACATATAGTACAATATATTGTTAAAAATAAAAGACAAGTTTTGTAAAAAAAGTACGCTTTTTCTAAAAAAATACCGTTTTTTTTAATGCCCATCTAAATTATTTTTTAAGGATTCTTTTTTAAAAATATGTTCATCTATAATTTTTTAAGAAAGTACCCTTTTTTAAAAATATGTTCATCTAAGCATGTTAAGAAGAACATTTTTTATAAAATAAATAAAAAAAGTTTGTGATCATGTTTTCAACTTCAAAGTTAATTTATATTCGAATTAAAAGTTTCAGTATTAACAGTTTGATTTAAAATGGTAGCCGTACTCAACATTGGTTTGTAATATTGTAGGGTATCAAAGATTCAGCACGGCCGAATTTAACACTCTTGTTTTCATATACCGTGAAAACTAAAAGTGAAAACCACAAAATTTTTTCTATGTCAAAACACCTTCTTTTATTTTAGTGAGGACGCCATGTAAAGGTGTTCGTAAATTATTGTGTTCTATATGCTTTTTGTTAAAGTTTAGTTGCTAAAGTTTAGTTGCTAATTAAAAACAAACTGAACCGGTAAAATTGTTGCGACCTTCCTACCAAGGAAAGTACTATAGTTTGTGGTTTTTTCTGTTTAAAAAAAAATCCCCTTTGAAAACGCATCTAAGCGTAAGAACTATTAGAACTTAAACATGGATTAATCAAAAAAAATCATATAGAACACAATAACTTACGAACGACGATATAACATTGCGGGTATTAATAAGCTATCTGAAGGAAATACAGAATTCCCATAAAACTGTTTTTAAGGAACTAAGCAAAAACTAATGAATTTTAAACCATTTGAAATTTAAAAAATATTTTTAGATTATTGTAATCAACTTTTATGTTTACTAACTTATTTAAAAGATCACATTTTAGGCTTCAATATGTACTCAATTAAAAAAGATAAATGCCGGTTTTCTCAATGTATCGTCAAACTGCCTGTTACTTAACCAAGACATAAATTTATTGGACCGATAAACTGCCGGTTAACAATTTTGGTTTTCTTTTGCCCGTTTTCTCAATAGGCGATTATCTTTTATCCCAACGAGAAAAGAAATTTGGTTTTCTCAATGTCTGGTTTGCTTCTATTTTGTCGCAAAGCTAACCGGCACTCATCTGCCAGTTATTTATTTATCGTACAGATAAATTATTCTCCCAACTTTCATACCAATTTTGAGAGGCATTGCCAACTGAAAATAGTTCTCCCAACTTTCATACGTATTTTGAGAGGCATTGCCAACTGAAAGTAATGTTTTTGTCGGTACATTGAGAAAACCAAAATTTTTAACCGGCAGTTTATCGGTCCAATAAATTTGTGTCCTGGTTAAGTAACAGGCAGTTTGATGATACATTGGGAAAACCGGCATTAATGTACCGACAAAAACATTATTTTCAGTTGGCAATGCCTCTCAAAATACGTATGAAAGTTGGGAGAACTATTTTCAGTTGGCAATGCCTCTCAAAATTGGTATGAAAGTTGGGAGAATAATTTATCTGTACGATAAATAAATAACTGGCAGATGAGTGCCGGTTAGCTTTGCGACAAAATAGAAGCAAACCAGACATTGAGAAAACCAAATTTCTTTAATCGGCAGTTTCTCGTTGGGATAAAAGATAATCGCCTATTGAGAAAACGGGCCAAAGACCTTAAAATATTTTTTGGTATTAAATTTTTAATTTTAAAATAAACTAAACCAAATTAAATAATATCAGTATCTTTCAAGCAATTCATTATAATTAAATAAATAAATAAAAATTTAGAAAAAAAAAAATAATATATTTTAAAAAACTTATTTTTTCTATAATTTCTGTACATGATTATGTTTTAAATTATCAAAATAAAATTTTTTTACGTTGGTTATATACTCATAAAAATATAATTATTGATAAACATATTGTCTACATTTTATATACAGATTTGCCATCATCAAAAATAAGATGTCTCTTTGGGTAAACTCGTCAAAATAAGTTGAAATACGTCCTCACTAAAATAGATCTACGAGTAATATATGTATATGCGTTTTTATTTAACAATTTTATTCTGTTATTCAATAACACAAGCATTTAAGCATGGTCGTGCGTGTCTTACATGCTATTGACTAAGCCTTGCAAATTCCTTCCATATGCTGTTCAATTTGTATATGGTTTCTTTGGATCAAATATAAAAAATCTGCAAATACCAAAAAACGGCATTTTTTGCGGACCTTTATTTACTCCCTAAATATGAGAGTGAGTGGCTCATTGTCGTGTTTCCTGCCATATCCGGGTTTTATTTCGACCTGTGGGTGTCCTCATGACACATTCCTCGTTAGTTTAGTTCAACTTACGTTTTTTGTTTAAAGCTTATAACTTTTAAACTATTCTATTCAGTTGTAAAAGTAAGCGGTTTTAAGTAAAAGCTACCGACTTTTGCCCGTCTTGTTATCAAAAGTAAAACTGTGCAATGAAGATGGGGGATGTCAAAGATCTCGAATACTTAAATTAAATTGTCTCATTTGTATTTAAAGCAAAAAAGTTACGAATGTGGTCTATTTAGTAAAATATCACCTTGATATTTTGTATTTTTTAGGCATTTAAACAAATTTTTAAAGGCTACCAAAAATTGAGCAGTTTATAAATTATAATCGAGAATATTTTGAACAAACATTGAGTCATTAATTTTTTTTTTAAGTTTTTGTCGCAAAACATAAAAGCTACATTAATTTGTAATAATAAATTAAAAAAATATATATATATTATAATTGTTTCCCTCTTAATATTGTGCTAACTTGAGGACTCTAATTTTGTCCATATTACCGTTCCAAATAAACTTTAAAACTAAATATATCTCTCAAGATCAGCTGTATACTATAATCTTACATAAAATGTCATTAAACAACACGATGTAGTTCATAATAAAAATAATTGTGACCTAAAGATGAAATGAGGAAAAGACAGATACTGAAATCTAATGTATAGGAATTGCTTATGTATTAATAATTTTTCTTAACTAACTAGTTTTATTATTATTGTTTGTTGTTCTTTGTGTGTGTTTTGTTGTTTATTATTATGTATTTAAATAATTCTATTTATGCAATAAAGCATATTTCTCTGGATGTATACTTAATATTTACTGTAATGACAAATTTATCATACGCCCGCATCTATTAAATAATAATTTAGCTATTTATGTATAACATATACCACTATGTGGTCAGGGTATGAGTATAATGACTTTGTGCTGCTGTTTGTAACAACCAAAAATATTTGACCTACATCGATCTTTAATTATTTCGATCGAATCAGAATCACCATCTGATTCGATTTAACGATGTCCGTCCGTTCGTCCGTCCGTCCGTCCGTTCGTCTGTGTGTCCATGTAAAGCTTGTAATCAAACTGCAGGTCGCAAATATGCATATATTTTGACGAAATTTGGTATTTGATGTTTTATCGGCCATGGGATGAACGCTATTGAAATTGGTGAGAATCGGTCCATGTTCAGACCTAGCCCCCATACAAATGACCCCTATGAAATAAACATATATTGCCATAAGATCCAAATTATCATACAAATCTTAGTCAAATTGGGTTTGTATGTATATATTACATCCATTAATCAGTAGTCCAAAAATGATCCCTATTGGACAATTCTAAGTCATAGGCCCCATATAGAGCTGCTTCCCGATCTTCACTGAAATCTATCAAAAATCAAAAATATTGCACTGATTCTTCTCAAATTTTGTTTGTATATATTTTTGCAAAATACAAGAGACTTTACCAAACATGGTCAGGATCGGTCCATTTTTGGGCCTAGTCCCCATATAGATTTAGCATCCGATATGAACTTTTTCATATCTGCAGCCGAAAAAATTAATAAAAATCCCACTCAAATTTGGTTTTTGCTTATTTCCTATATCCAGTTAGTTGGGCCTGAGAGATAGGGTCTCTAAACGCATGGTATTGGGTATCGTATAGTCGGTCTAGACCGACTATAATTTTCTTACTTGTTGTTAATTGAAACATTGATTCTTATTATGACAACACAATACCCAACATTATATTGATGATACTGTTTTGTTTTTAAGTTTTCATATATTATGATAGATAATTTAAAAGCTAAAATCTGGTATTTTTTGTGTATATTTTGTTAGACCAATATGTAATTAATTGTCATTTAATTTTTAACTTTTGGTAAAAATTTTTCTGAAAAAAACGGCTGGTTAGATCTCAATTTTAATGTAAACTAAGGTTTACAATTTTATTCCGACGTTTCGAGGCTTTTTTGGCCTCTTCTTCAGGGGATGTTTTTTATTTAATCTATAATCACAATGTTTATAAATAAATACAATGAATTATTACAATTAATTATTCACGTAACTTACTAGTTATGCGTCCTTTTCTCCTAATAGTTTGTCGTCATGTTTAATTTTTACATTTACAATTTATTATGTAGAAATTAAGACATGCCCGTCTGTTTACAGCGCTAGTTGATAGTGCTTGTTTATTTTGTCTTTGTTTTCTTTTGTGTTCAGCGTTGTGGTAAGTTTATTCTGTATATGTAAGCTTTCTAACCCCCCAATCTCACATCACACTGAAATTGTAAAATCGTTGTGTACGTATTATCAACGAAAAATTGTTCGAATTAGTCGAATCCATCGCCATTAAATTTTATGCTCACACATCTGACTGCAATCTCATTTTTAAAATGTTGTCGAAGCGTAAAGGCCAGTATACACGGTCAAAATGCTTGACGTCAAATTCATGTATGTGTGCATGAAGCTTTTCTCTAACACGATACTGCACAGCTCTTCAATCATTCATTTGGTTTTAAATTTTGTGCTGTAAACACCAGTCTTCTATCAATTCTAACACATTTTTCTTTTCTTCCGACATTTTTACATCCATTCGCTTCGAAGTTACATCAAAAATGAAACCATGCAGGACGATCAACGATATACACACATCAAAATCGCACGTCAACCGAGCAAAAAATATAAAATTTTGATTTTGCTTCAATCATCATCGGTGTGACACATACAAACACATTTTCAGTAATACCACTACAATGCTTGTCATGCATCTTGACCGTGTATATCCCGCTTAAACTTGAAAAAATTTGTATACTTCTCTCATTTTATTTTAAGTAGAGTTACCGAGTTTATTATACAGGCACATGTTTGAGGGAAAATGTTTACATGTATTATTATTAGTATTATTTTAATAATAGTTAATAATATTTATGCTCTATAATTAACATACTTGCGTTTTTGTATGCGCATTTCAAAAAATAAATCATTATAATAGATTTAACAAGTTAAAACTTTAATTACAATTTTACAGAATCCAGTAAATTTGCATTAAATTTATAACAGGGTAACATTAATCATCGTTAGTGTCTGCCACTACTCGCACGAAAAATTTGGTGCCATTAGTGTGACCACTGCGGAAAATGTGTGTGTATTAGTAAAAAAAATGTGAGTGTATTGAGTTTCTCGAACTTGCAGTGTGATGTGAGATGGCTGGGTAAAGTGAAGCGTTTGTTTGTATTGTTTTCTATGTCTAATATTTTGATTTTGTCAAAATCAGCTGAGTGTTTGGTTTCTAAAATATGTTGTGATAATGCTGTGCTTATTCGTTGGTTTCTTATGTCTGCTTTGTGTTCTGTCATTCTCTTTTCAAGCGATCTCTTTGTTGTTCCTATGTACACTTGTTTACAGTTCTCGTTCGCGTTTCCTTTACATGTTATTTCATAAATAACATTGCTTTGTTTTAATTTGTCTATCCTTGTTTTTGTGAATAGTTTGTTTAGCGTGTGGTTAGGTTTGTGCGCTAATTTTATGTTATTGTTGTTAAATATTGGTGTCATTACTTATTCATCTGTCAGTGAAGGTATATATGGTACACTTATGTACGTTATAGGTTGTTTGTCTGTGGGGTTATTTGTGTCCTTTTTAATATTTTTATTGTCCTGCTGGGGTAACTATTTTAAAGTAAAATGTCTGAGGCTTTTTGGTAGTTTTTGTTGTGAAATTTTTGGTGGCTGTTTTCTATTATGGTGTTAATCAAATTATATGCTGTGTTTATTTTTTGGTAGTATGGTTGTGTTGAATTGTAGTTTATTATTCTTTCTGAAGATGTGGGTTTCATGTACCAATCTGTTATTAATCTGTCTTGTTTTCTATGTATTTTAATATCCAAAAAAGGTAAACTTCCGTTTATTTCAGTTTCTATTGTGAATTGTAATTTGTTGTGATAGTTATTTAGTTGTTTTAATATGTTTGTCGGGTCAGATCACCAATCAGGGTGCCATCACTGTTGATGGTGTCGTCAATGTTATTGTTTTGTCGTTGTATATTGTAGTTAGCTAACCAACAACAAACACTGTTGGTATGCTAACATATACTGTTCTTTTCGTCAAGTAGTTTGTTATTTACTTTGTCTTGTGATCGTCATATATATATTGTAAATTAGTTTTAAGAAAATTAGTCGTAGTTGAATCTTTTAATAAAGAACATAAAATAAAACAATGCGTTTGATAATTTTTTTGTTTTTAATTAACTTTAATTTTTTATCAAACATTTTTGGCGACCGTGACAGGACGGTCAGTGTTTAATTAAATTTAAATTTTCAATTTATTTTTTATTCGGATAAAAACTAATTGGCCCGTAGAGCCACTACAAAATAAAAAAGACATTTTTGATATATGCAACAATTGTGCCACGCAGTTCTCATTATCGTCGTTGGAGATAACTTAGGTGTTACAGTTGCTGATATACATACTGTTGGATGGCAACCATGTTTCCATATTTGACATTTTACTTTATCTTTTTTCTTTCTCTTTTTCTATTTAGTTAAGTTGGAGATTCTATTTCATTTTTTTATTGTAATAAAGATCACTGGAATTAATAAACGAGTTTTATTTAATTATTCACATTACAATAGTGGCGACGAAGATTGAAATAATAAAATATATCTTTTGTGAAAACACAAAGAATTATATACAATTTATAGCTGCATTTTGTTTCTTGAAAAACGTTTTTTTTCTATGAAAAAAATAGAAAACTCCAGAGAAATGGAAAACCTATTAAAGGAAATGCTTAAAATACAGCTGGAACAGCAACAGCATAATCTTGCTATACAGCAGCTCGTGAAGAATTTGGCTACATCCCAGAATGATACCAAACATGATAGCGTAGAATTTCTTATCGAATCACTTGGTTCTAATATCACCGAATTCAACTTCGATGAACATAACCTCACATTTGAAATGTGGTATGCACGGTATGAAGATTTATTTGAAGTTGACGCATCTAAGTTGGATGATGCAGCCAAAGTACGCCTTTTGTTAAGAAAACTTAACAACACGGTTGTCCACAACAAATATACAAACTACATCTTGCCAAAGCATGCAAGGGATATAAATTTCAATGATACTGTAAAAAAACTAAAAGAGATTTTCGGTACACAGACGTCACAATTCAACATAAGATATAACTTAAGCGAATTGACCCTAGATCAATTCAAATGCTTAATTTTCGTAATGGGTCTAAAATCATCATCAGATTTTGACATTCGTACTAAATTGTTGAATAAAATTGACAACGAAGGTAGCTCCATAACATTAGATTCTGATACTGTGCTTATCGAGGGATCTAAACCAGAAACCCATGTACATCAGTTACAGGCAAACAAAAAGCAAAAATCAGTTCCCAAGTATCCATGCTGGTTTTGTGGCGGCATACACTTTGCTCGTGAATGTTCGTATCGAAAACATAAATGTGAGCAGTGTAGTGTAATTGGTCATAAGGAGGGATATTGCAATGTAGCAAAGAAAACAAAAAAGCAAACAAAACCAAAAAGTTTTAACAAAAACAATAAAAACAAAGTCGATAAATGATCAACGAAAATATATAAGCGTGGAAATTAATGGTGAAAAGCTCGATTTACAATTTGACACAGCTTCTGATATATCTCTTATATCAGAGAATACATTCAAAAAACTTAATATTGGAAATGCTGTTAAAGTTCAACACACAGCTCGGAGCGCAACTGAAAAGTTGCCTCTTTCTCTTCAGTTTGAATGCAATGTTAAATTCAAAGATAAACAAGCAATTACTACATGTTACGTCACTCCAATAAAACATTTAAATCTGATGGGTTTAGATTGGATAAAAGCTCTTCAACTGGAAAATATGTCGATTAATAACATTTGCAACAAAATCATTGCAGAAAATACGGAAAGTGTTCCAATTTCAATTGATAAGAATATTAATCGTTTAAAATTGTCTTTTCCAGATGTTTTTGACGAAAAATTTGGCCTATGTACAAAAACAAAAGCTCATTTGATAACAAAGCCCAACATTCAACCAGTTTTTCGCTCAAAACGTCCAGTAGCTTATGCTGTTCAACATCTTGTTGAAGCAGAATTAAAGAGGTTTCACCAGTAAATTACTCAGAATGGGCAGCACCTATCGTTGTGATTAAGAAGCCAAATGGGTCTGTCAGGATCTGTGCAGATTTTTCAACGTGTCTGAATGAATCTCTAGAAACTCATCAGTATCCACTGCCTCTTCCTGAGGATATTTTTTCAAAACTTGCAAACGCAAAATATTTTACGATGAATCAAAATATCTTCTTACAATAAACACTCATATGGGTTTATATCGCTACAATCGGATGGTGTTTGGTGTAAAAACGTTTCCAGCCATTTTTCAACAAACAATGGACAAAATGCTCGCTGGAATAAATGATGTCGCAGTCTATATTGATGACATTTTTGTTTCTGGCAAAGACGAAGAAGAACACAACAAAAATTTACATGAAGTCTTACGTCGAATACAAGACTACGGCTTTAAGGTAAAATTTTCAAAATGCAAGTTTTTTGTAAATCAGGTAAAGTACCTGGGGTGCATCATTAATAGAAATGGGCTCCAACCTGACACACAACGTGTTTCTGCAATTACACAAATGCCAGAACCAACTAATGTGTCAGAATTACGATCATTTCTTGGCGCTGTCAACTTTTACAGCAAATTTGTAAACAAAATGCGTCAACTACGAGGGCCGCTTGACAATTTGTTAAAAGCGAACGTAAAATGGAAATGGACACTTCAACATAAAAATTGTTTTTTGAAACTTAAAGAAATTCTTTCTTCAAATTTAGTACTTACACACTACGACCCAACAAAAAGTATTGTTGTAGCCGCTGACGCATCTCAGTACGGGTTAGGTGCATGTATCCTACATGAATTTCCAGATGGTTCAGCAAAAGCTACATGTCATGCTTCTAGATCACTTACGCCAGCAGAAAAAACGTACAGCCAGATTGAAAAAGAAGGGTTAGCTCTTGTTTTTGCGGTTACAAAATTCCACAAAATGATTTATGGTCGTAAATTTAAGCTTCATACGGACCATAAACCATTGTTAGCTATTTTTGGTAAAAAGTCAGAAATTGCAGTTCATCAAGCAAATCGTTTACAGCGCTGGGCTGTCAAACTATTAGCGTACGAATTTGACATAAGTTTCATATCAACAACAAGTTTCGGCTATGCAGATGTGCTTTCGCGACTTATCGCTAAAAACAACACTGAAGCCGAAGATTATGTTATTGCAGCAGTAAAATTCGAAAATGAAATTAAAACTATTTTAAAAAATAATTTACAAAATTTACCATTAACAAACAAAATGATACAATACGAATTATCAAAAGATCATGTTATACGTAAAATATTACAAGATATTGAAAACGGTTGGCCCACTGAAATTAACGATCAAGAAATAAAGGTGTTTTATAATAGAAGAAACGATTTATCCATTGTCGACGGTGTTGTTATGTTTGGTGAAAGGGTCGTATTACCCAATATTTTTCGAAACCGAATTTTGAAGCAAATACATCGTGACCATCCAGGTATAGAGCGCACAAAAGCAATAGCGAGAAGTTACGTTTATTGGCCCAAAATCGACGAAAATATAAAGATGATGGTTCAAAGTTGTAACAATTGTGCAGTTGCTTCTAAAATGCCTACCAAAACCACATTAAAATCGTGGCCTATTCCTTCAGAACCGTGGGATCGATTACACATCGATTATGCTGGTCCAATTGATGGAAATTATTTCTTAGTAATAGTCGATTCTTTATCTAAGTGGCCAGAAATAGTAATGACAAAATCCATTACAGCTCAGCAAACAGTTCAAATTTTAGAAGAAATTTTCGCACGATTTGGTTTACCAAAAACGCTTGTATCCGATAATGGAACACAGTTCAAAAGTGGTTATTTTGAGGATTTCATGAATCGAAATGGTATTAAATATTTGTGTTCAAGTCCTTACTATCCGATGTCAAATGGGCAAGCTGAGAGGTTTGTGGATACATTTAAGAGGACACTTGGTAAATTAAACGGAGAGGGAACTGTAAGCCAAAATCTTCAATCATTTTTGCAAACCTACAGATCTACTCCAAATCCAAATTCACCGGAAAATAAGTCACCTGCAGAAGTTTTATTTGGTAGAAAAATACGATTAATCTTGGATCTTATTAAACCGTGTTCAAAAGAAGATACTCCAAAGCGCAACATATCAATGGAAAATCAATTTAATAAGAAACATGGAGCAAAAGATTCTCACTTTTCTGTTCGTGATTCCGTATATGCTAAAGTGTACATGAACAACAAAAATTCCTTTTGGAAACCTGGAAAGGTTATTGAATGTATAGGAAGTGTAATGTATAACATTTTACTAGACGGTGGGAAGTTAGTTCGTGTTCATAAGAATCAATTAAAGAAAAATTATGGTGCACATCACAATACTAGTACATATAAAAGTTCTGAATTAGCATTGGGATTATATGATTCTTCAAATGAATCTAATTCTCCAAATGAATCTAATCATACCACTGAAAATATGGAAAATGAAAACATCACCAATGGTAGCTTAAATACACCGACTCTAAGAAGATCTCAACGTGAACGTAAAGAAGTTGATAGATTCATTCCTGGATAAATATCTGAAAAGGGGAGGTGTTGGATGACAACCATGTTTCCATATTTGACATTTTACTTTATCTGTTTTCTTTCTCTTTTTCTATTTAGTTAAGTTGGAGATTCTATTTCATTTTTTTATTGCAATAAAGATCACTGGAATTAATAAACGTGTTTTATTTAATTATTCACATTACAATACATACATTTTCGTTTCGAAGCTTTTTAAGCCGACATTAACCACTTCCGTCAATAACAATTTTGAAACAAAATTAAATTATAAAATTTTAATTTTATAAATAAAACAATTTGTCTTCGTTTGCTCATCGAATTAATTTGGGTGATCTTTCAACAATTTTGTAGCCCCTTTGTGGAATTTTTATATATATTAAAATTTGGACATTTTAAACAGTGCCGTTATTATAAATACATAAGTGGTACAAATATAAAAATAAAATCGCGCTTTTTCATTTACATAGAAAGTAAATAAGTGTTTCAATTCCGAAGTGGTTCTTTGTAATTTTATTTGTAAAATTTTTGATTTTTCAAAATGGCTAACAATGATGATGAAACTATTAATACTAGTGGCTCAGACTTAGCTTCGTTGAAACAACAAAGATCCACTATGAAACGAAACATAACTAACGTACAAGAGAAAAATGAAAAAGATGGCGACAAAGTTGATTCAACCATTTTGCAATGTCGGATGCAAATTTTAGAAGCTTATTTTAAGGAAATTTGTCATATACAAGGACAAATTGAAAAATTAAGCCCCAACGATAATTATCGAAGTGATTTAGAAGAAGTTTTCATCGCAGCCAAAGCAAAGTTGTTGTCCCATATAAATAAAAGTCGTTGCTCAACTTCAGCAGAACAAAGTTTTTTGAACGCTTCAATGTCGGGAGTGTTACATCAAAGCAGATTGCCATCGTTGAAGTTGCCACGATTTGATGGGAAGTATGGCGACTACAAAAGATTTATTACAACGTTTAATAATATGGTCCATGAGAATTCATCGATCACTGCTGTTGATAAATTCAATTATTTATTGAATTGCCTTTCTGGCCCTGCTTTAGCTGTTGTGGAACCATTCCAGGTAACGGATGAGAATTACCCCAAGGCTCTGGAGCGGTTACAGGAACGATATGACAACAAGGTATTAATTTTTCTTGAACATATTACTGCTCTTTTAAATGTTTCTCAAATGTCCAAGGGTGATTGTATCTCATTACGTAACAGCATTGATACTGTTTAGGCGATTCGTGGTTCGCTTTTATCGCTTGGTTCGGAAATGGACGTCATGAATGCAATAATAATTCATATTGTTTTGTCAAAGCTGGATGACGGATCCAGAGAAAATTATGACGAAAAACAGGAACTTAAATCACTACCATCTTGGGACACCTGCTACAATATATTGAGCCATCGTTGTCAATTTTTGGAAAGTCATGGTAAGAAAAGTGATTCAAATCATAAACATAGTGGTTTCAAACCAAAATCGAACGTCAATTGACCTGTAAATACTTTTGTGAATTCGAACACAAATTCAACCTTTTCATATTGCAACAGCAATGAACATCATATTGCAACATGTACTTCATTTTTGTCGCTCGTAGTGTCGGAGCGGTTTAACTTTGTAAAACGTAATGGAAATTGCATCAATTGCCTTCGAAAGGGTCATTTGGTTTCGAAATGTCCCTCTAAATCTCGGTGTCGAGTTTGCCAATCTCCACACCATTCTACGCTTCATATTTTCATGGTTCCCGATCAATCTGGAACATCATCGACAAATCTTGGTCAAACCCAAAGGCCCTTAAGTACCCATGGTAATCCTGTGTCATTAGTAGCTCGTTCGTTTAAGAGGGCAATAATACCAACTGCTGTTGTTTTCATTAAAGACATATATGGATCATTTCAACCGGTAAGAGTACTACTTGATTCCTGTTCTGAAATCAATTTTATTACAGAAGAAGTTGCGAAAAGGCTCAAGCTACAATTTCGACCAAATTCTCAAGATGTTTCTGGTATCGGTGAAGTCCGAACGAAAATCAAATTTTCTGTCGCAGCTATGATTAAATCACGTGTATGCTCGTTCCAGTGGTCCTCAACCTTTGCTGTAACAAAGTCAATTTCTGCTCAACAGCCTGGGGAATTTATTACGACATCAAATTGGAAAACTCCTGAAACGATTGAATTAGCTGACCCATCGTTCTTCAAGCCTCAAAAAATCGATTTGTTGATAAGCACTGAGGTATTTTTTGATTTATTGCTCGATGGACGTATATCATTAGGAGAAGGCATGCCTTGTTTGATTAATACAGTTTTTGGTTGGGTTGTTGGTGGAAAATACAACTCTCAATCTGCTTCTACAGCTCTTACATGCAACTTGGCAATCGATTCATCAACAGAAGTTTTAGACAACACTTTGAAAAGATTTTGGGAAGTGGAAGAGTGCACCAGTGGTTCCCAAACTTTTACTGCAGAAGAAGAAAGCTGTGAAGAACATTTTGTAAATAATGTAAATATTAATGCTGACGGTCGTATTTCAGTCAGATTACCTTTCAAAATTAGTCCGGATTGTTTGGGTGAGTCTTTTGAAATTTCTCGTAGACGATTTTTATCGCTAGAACGCAGATTAGAACGCGATTCTGTATGTATTCTGTATTCAATGTATGCCGATTTTATGAACGAATATATGGCATTGGGTCATATGTTACCCTACAATTTGTCTTTAACACACCCTTACTATATTATACCACATCACTGTGTCAAAAGCCACAAAGTACCACTACAAAACTTCGTGTAGTTTTTGATGCGTCGGTCCGTACTTCAACGAATCATTCGTTGAATGAGACACTCATGGTTGGGCCTACAATACAACAAGATTTGATAACAACATTATTTTCATTTCGTTTAAATAGATTTGCTCTCACAGCGGACATATCTAAAATATATCGTCAGTTTCTTGTCGATGAACGCGATCGTAAATTCCAATTGGTTCTATGGAGAGCTAATAGAGAAGACAAACTAAAAGTATTTCAACTTAATACTGTTACATATGGGCTATCAGCGGCTCCTTTCTTAGCAATTCAAAGTTTGTTTTTTATAGCTGATAAATATATATCATCATATCCAGTTGGCTCACAAGTATTGCGTGAGGATTTATACGTAGATGACGTTCTTACTGGCGCCGACAATTTCGAAGATTTAAATTTGAAAAAAATTTAAATTATGAAAATTTTACAACTACATGGCCTTCAGCTGGCCAAATGGAATAGTAATTGTATTGACTTTATTTCAAATGCAGATGAAGAAGTCACAATAAAAACAAGTGAAAATGAAATCACTAAAACTCTCGGCATGTCCTGGAATCCAAGGCAAGATAACTTTTTGTTTCGTTTCGAATTTCCCGACATAAGTTGCCCCACCAAAGAGTCAATTTTGTCCATAGTAGCAAAGATATTTGACTTGCTTGGTCTCTTAAGCCCTATCGTCATTCGCTGCAAGATGTTGCTCCAAGAAATGTGGGTACAAAACATCGGTTGGGATGAAACTATCAACTCTAACTTCGTAAAACTTTGGATTCAAATAAAAGAGGATTTATCGAATATACACAACATTAAAGTACCTCGTTATGTTTTGACTTCAGAAAATACACTCGGCGAAATACATGGATTTGCAGACGCATCCCAATGCGCATTTGGGTGCTGTATATATTATCGTGTTTGTGTAAATGGCTCTTACAGAACGACTCTGTTAATTGCCAAATCAAAAGTAGCTCCCATAAAAACTCAATCTTTACCTCGTCTCGAATTATGTGCTGCAGTTTTGCTCAGTAAAACGTGGTCCAAAATTAAAACCAAAATATCTAAATTTGTATCTCTTATTTTGGACAGATTCGAAAATTGTTCTACAGTGGCTAAAATTACATTCATCATCACTGAATTGTTTTGTGACAAACCGAATTTCAGAACTTCAGGAACTAACTAGAGAAGTTCAATGGCGACATGTTCCTTCGAAAAGTAATCCTGCAGACATTGTATCTCGTGGCTGCAGCGCAGCAGAATTACCAACAACAATTTGGTTTAATGGCCCTCAATTTCTACTCGAAGAGGCTTCTCGTTGGCCCGGTTACCAGGAGTTCAACGATACAGAACTTTTGGAGAGAAGAAAGGCAGCTGTATTTACTTGTATAAAGGATGAACCACCTGTTTCTATTTTTGACAATATTATTGATAAGCATTCTTCACATTATAAAATTGTTCGAATATTTACTTATATTTTCCGTATCTTTAATAGATCCCCAGTAAATCGATCTTTAAAGGCAATGGATATTGTTCACCTCCAGGCTTCAGAGTTGGAAATTACTTTTTGGACAATAATATCTTATATACAGAGTATCGATTTTGCTGATGAAATCATTGCTCTTTCAAACAATAATTTAGTTCAACCATCGCTACAGAAATTGGCTCCGTTTATTCAAAAAACTAAATTTAATAACAAAGAAGTTAAGCTGATTCGAGTCGGCGGTAGGTTGTCCAATGCACCCATCCCCTATGATGTTCGATTTCCAGCTTTAGTGCCAAAGGATCATCGATTTATAATACTTTATATTGAGCAATTGCATCGCATTCATTTACATGCTGGCCCAAAGGTATTACTTGGACTTATTCGACAAAAGCTATGGGTAATAAATGCTCGAGAAGTAGTTAGAAAGGTCATTAGAAAATGTGTACACTGCTTCCACTACAAGCATAAATTGATGGGACAAATAATGGGTAATTTACCAGTCGATCGTTTAAGAGCACAACGCCCATTTCTAATTACTGGTGTCGATTTTTGTGGTCCGTTTTTAACCTCGTATCGAATTCGTGGAAAGGTGCCATATAAAACATATATCGCAGTTTTTGTTTGTTTTGGCTCAAAGGCAACTCACTTGGAGCTGGTTTCGGATCTCTCCACGAATAATTTCTTATTATGCTTAAAGCGGTTCGTTGGAAGGCGCGGCTTACTGCAACGCATCGTTTGTGATAACGCAACAAATTTCTCCGGTGCTCATAATAAGCTAAAGGAACTTACAGACAAGTTGTTCTGTGACGATGTCGTTTCTAAGCTCAAATCTTTTTCCATTCAAAGTGGTTTTGAATTCAGTTTTATCCCGCCTCGGGCTCCACATTTCGGTGGTTTATGGGAGGCGGCGGTTAAATCAGCTAAAACGCTTTTAATAAAAAATGTTGCTCAAGCTCGTCTTTCGTTCGAAGAACTTCAAACACTTGTCGTTGAGATATAAGCAATTCTAAATTCGCGACCAATTGCTCCAATGTCAGATGACCCCAATGATGGCGAAGCTCTCACCCCTGGTCATCTCCTAATTGGCTCATCTTTAATTTCTGTTCCTGATCAACATTTTGATTTGACAAGACTACCCACTTTAACTCGATGGCAGCAAATTTCATTTCTCAAACAACAATTTTGGCGAATGTGGTCCCGTGATTATCTTCTATCGCTCCAACAACGATCAAAATGGTTCAAGCCTCAGCCGAACATCAAGGTTGGACAACTAGTCATTATTCATGAAGATAATACTCCACCACATCGATGGCCACTTGCTCGAGTTATTCAGACTTTCACTGGTTCCGATGGAAAAGTTCGAGTAGTAGAATTAAAATCAGCAAGCGGCTTATATAGACGACCCATATATAAAGTGGCTCCTTTACCCTCTAATGAAGACTTTTGAAATGCAGACCTTTCAACGGGGGGAGAATGTCGGGTCAGATCACCAATCAGGGTGCCATCACTGTTGATGGTGTCGTCACTGTTATTGTTTTGTCGTTTGTCTATCCCTTTTCCTACTTGTTTACGTGTTGTACATATATTGTAGTTAGCTAACCAACAACAAACACTGTTGGTATGCTAACACAATATACATACGTCTCTCATGTTATTGAGTGAGAGATAACTGTTCTTTTCGTCAAGTAGTTTGTTATTTACTTTGTCTTGTGATCGTCATATATATATTGTAAATTAGTTTTAAGAAAATTAGTCGTAGTTGAAACTTTTAATAAAGAACATAAAATAAAACAGTGCGTTTGATAATTTTTTTGTTTTTAATTAACTTTAATTTTTTATCAAACAATGTTGTTGATGTCTTTCCTGTCTATGATAGCGAAAATATCGTCTACATATTTCACGAGAAATTTGATCGTTATATTGTGTTTTTGTAGTTCTGTGTATATTTGGTCTAGTAGTTTATCTAGTACAATGTCCGCAATAGTGGGTGATAATGGGTTACCTATTGGCATCCCGTATGTTTGTGTATATGTTTTGTTGTCAAAGTCAAAATAATTGTTGTCAACTAAGCAAAAATTTAAAATGGGCAAGTGGACAACCATATCCAAACACACGAACATACCCAAACAAAAATTTTAGTACTTTTTTTTCGAATGTTTTGATGATTTCAATTGCATTATTCATAGATCATAATCTTATTATGTAGATATTCCACAAATTAGCCATATATATTTTATATCGACTTAATCTATTTTCTTTTTTATATTCTCCGTCTAATGTAATTTTGTGCCGAATAGTTTGCGATAGTTTGCAGTATTTGCAAAAGGAACTATTTGTTTCTCTATATAAATCGGTGCATGAGTAATCGTAAAGTATATGTGGGTAGATTTTGTGGTATTTAGATTTATGCACCATTTTCTTCTCCACTGTTGTACTTCCATGAGGGCTGATTGGAGATTTGTAGTTGATGTTTCAATATTCTTTTCAATAAACATAATAACAGTATCATACGCAAGTGTACCTATAACATAGTTATCTGTGACTGATAAGTC
Organism: Cordilura impudica; assembly: GCA_963682025.1. Classification (NCBI taxonomy): domain Eukaryota; kingdom Metazoa; phylum Arthropoda; class Insecta; order Diptera; family Scathophagidae; genus Cordilura; species Cordilura impudica. The sequence continues at coordinate 199,600,692 of OY821518.1, read as the reverse complement.
ATATGTATATATATAATAAGCAAAATGTCTTATATGAACTATAACCAAATTTTATCAAAATTATTTTAAATTGATATTATTATATCTAGAGATTTTAATTTCAACATTAGTAATGAATCAGCGCTTACTGACAGCATGATAACTTATGGATTAGAACCTGTAAATCGTTATAATCCTACGCACTATACCACCAATAGCAATAGTCTGCTCGATATCTTCTTTGTCAGTGATTTGTCTAACGTGTTGTTGTATGATCAAATTTCAGCACCATGCTTTTCAAAACACGATTTGATCTTACTGACTTACAACTATCAGATTCAACAAGCTAATATGATTTACTCATACCGTGAGTTTAAAAATTTGAACTACGCATTACTTTATTCTAACTTTTCCCAAATTGACTGGGATTGTATTTAGTGTATGACGTCTGTTGATTATCAATTAACCTTTCTACAGAACAATTTATTACAACTTTTCGACGAAGCGGTACCTCTAAAAACAAAATCCAAACAGTCAATATTAAACCTTGGTTTACAGCTACTATAAAATACTCGATTTATCGAAGGGATATTGCGTATTCCAGATGGAAGAGGTTTCAAAATGAATATCATGCGGCTAGCAATTTCTTCTCTATGAAATTTAATTCTGCCATTGACTTCAAATAAACGTGGAAGACAATTAGAGATATTGATATTGGAAGGTGCAATAATATTAGCTGTTCGATATACGCTGATGAATTAAACTTAAAATTTAGAAGAAGTTGATCATGAATTTTACAATAACATACGAAATACTTCAAATTTTGTTGAGGAAAATTCCTTTGAATTTAAATGAGTTAATGAACTTGAGATTATAAAATGAATTTCTCTGGTAAAGTCAAACTCTTCTTCCACTTTTACTGCCTTATAAAGGGTCCGCCAAACAACTTTTTTTTTTTTTGAAAATGCTATAAAAAAAAAACTACTGAATATTATCTCAAATTTCTTTTTTTATTTGAAAGTACAATCCTTCCGGTTAATAATGGAAAATAATTTCATTCAAATGGCTGCCTCGGCTGGCCATGCAGTAGCCTACACGATCGGTCCAATTTTTAAGCACATTATCGATTGTGTGCAGCTGTATTTTACCAATGGCTTCACGAATATTGTCCTTTAAAGCGTCAATTGTCTCTGGCTTGTTGGCGTAACACTTATCTTTGAGGGCACCCCACAAGTATTAGTCCAACGGTGTCAAATCGCAGCTCCGAGGTGGCCAAACCACATCAGCTCTGCGGATGATAATGCGAGCTTCAAAAACCTGGCGTAAAACATCGAGTGTAGCTTCGGATGTGTGGCACGTAGCGCCGTCCTGTTGAAACCAAATGTTGCCAATATCCTCCTCTTCGATTTTTGTGAACAAAAATTCGTTCAACATGGCCCGATAACGATCGCCATTGACTGTAACGGCCACTCATTGCTCATTTTCGAAGCAAAATGGCCCAATTATGCCTCTGGACCAAAATACGCACCAAACAGTGACTCGTTTTGGGTGTATCGGCTTTTCAATGTATGCGTGCGGGTTTTCTGTGCCCCAAATGCGACAATTTTGCTTGTTTACATACCCGCCAAGATCAAAATGAGCTTCATCTGAAAAGATGATTTTTATTTGGCAAAATCGGCATCTTCTGTAATTCGATCGCAGGCCGACTTAGCGAAGTGAAAACGCATTGGATGGTCAGTTGGCTTCAACTCCTGAACCAATTGGACTTTTTATGGCGTCATACCAAGGTCTTTATGCAAAATTCGTCTCAATGATGCCTCCGAAATGTTCAATTCTTGAGAACGACGGTGAATTGATGTTGATGGCGCTTCACGCACACTTTCTGCCACAGCAGCAATATTCTCGAGTGTACGCACTGATTTTGGCTTTTCACGCTTTGGCTTATCGATGAGGATGCCAGTTTCTTTCACTTTTTTCACAAGATAACGATCATACGGAGCTGACGGTGCTTCTCTTCTTCCAAAATCCGTACGCAATTTTCGCACACATTCTGCAACATTACCATGATTTTCAAAGTAATGTCGCAATATTTCCCAGCGTTGTTCAAGCGTATGCACAACCATATTCGTGCAGCGGAAGGATAAAACTAAATATCTGTCAAATCAGACATGAAGTAAGTGTTATCATTCACGAAATAAGCACTAGTTGAAAAAAAAAGTTAGATGGCGGATCCTTTATAACTTTTTCCTTCAACTGCAATATAACTTCAAGCAGTTTCCCTACCATATGGAAACATGCTAAAATAATACCTATCGTAAAACCAAATTCTGAGCAACGACCAATAGGCATTCTATGTTATTGTCAAAAGTTTTTGAAAAAATAATTTTTTCTCAAAAGAATGATATATAACTCAACACAACTTAATGTCCCATAAACAATCCGGCTTTCAAGCAAACCACAGCTGCATGACAGACTTAACTGACGTTTGAAAAACATAAGACATGACATAGACGATAGCAAAATAACCTTCCTTGCACTTCTAGGCGTTTGATACAGTTGATTATCAAACTCTCTTTATGAAATTAATACGTTTCTTTAATTTTTCCTCTATATCAACGCTTTTAATTTCCTCTTATCTCACAATTCGCACACAATCCGTATACATAAATAGCAAGTCATCTGAATCTTTAAATAGAAGATGTACCGCAAGGATCTGTATTAGGGCCGTTTTTGTTCTCAATTTATATCAATGATTTACCAGATTATCTTTCTCATTCTAAGATACACAAATACGCTGACGATGTACTACTCTTTCTGAGCACCCCAATTAAGTCAATAGATAAAAATATAGACAAAATTAACTAATTAACCTTAGTCAATTGTACAGATGGGCGTCAGCAAATGGTTTATGCATTAATCCTAGCAGGATGTCTGCTAATATACAAACGAAATGCAAATCCAGAGTTTGGGAATGAAATAGTTATCAACGGCGAGAGAATTGACTTTGTTACAACAACAAAAATTCTTGGGGTAACTTTTAATAACACTCTAACTTGGTCGAACCACATAAATACGACTGTTGTTCAAACTTACATGAAGCTCAGGACTCTATGGCACACTCAATATTTCACTCCCTTAAATATAGGAATACTTCTAGCCAAAACGTATTTAATTCCCGGCATTTTATACGGGTGTGAGTTTTTGCGACTTGTGATTCATTTAGTAAAAGCAAACTTAATGTTTTATATAACTAAGGAGGTCTGCCGGAACTTCTTCCTTCACGAATAAGCTTTTCGGCGTATCATTTGATGAAAATTAGAGTTCTTTTGTTTCTTCATAAAGTAATTTTCAACGCAAAATACTTTACCTATATGAAAATCTCCGGTTCGCCAGATCAAAACTAGGAAAAAAAATTAATTCTACCTCGTCATCGTTGTTTGGTGTCTGAGTGGCATTTCTATGTCAGTGCTATACGTCTTTAGAATATGCTTCCACAATCTCAGCAACTTAACAGCAACGCTTCAAATATTAAAAAAAAATACCTTTTTGAATATTTTGCATAACAATTTAATTAATAAATTAAATTTACTTATGTATATTTATTTATTTTTTTTTTGTAATCTTGTATTGATTTCTTGGTTATTCTTTAACATTTTTTCTTAAATATTTTCTGTAGTTTTGTAATTAAATATGTATGTATTTTGGGAAGCCAAATTATAACTAAAAATTGTCATGCCTTGGCATAATTATTCCTGTACTATAATTGTGTAATTTATTCTTGTTGTATAAGAAAGCAAATAAATAAATAAATAAAATAAAAAGAACAACAAAAAATGTATATAAAAGTTACTTGTAACAAAAAAATCGCATTTATAATGATCTAAACTAATATAATAATTTAATGTCTTTAAATATCTTATCTTATAATATACATGGATCAGAAAACAAAATCTTATTTACTGAATTTTTTAATTTTATAAAGTCCTTTTATATATTTTTATTGTTGGAAATTGATATTTTTGCTGAAAAAGTAGAACGATTTAAAAATATCTTAGTGGCTATGATACAGTATGAAACCAGCAGTAAGAAATAGGAGATATGGCAGAGGAACTGTAGGATCAGCTTATGGATTTAAAAAAGACTTTCGAGTATATAATATAGCATATGAGTTTAATACAGCAGAAGAAGTCGAAATAATTATATTTTTTTCTAACATTTATTTTTATTCTCAATCTCTTATTTTAAGGCAAAAAGCAAATTTAATAGCTCAGTTAATACATAACACACATCCGGTTAAAAGCAAAGTTCAGTTTAAAAAAAATGACGACAAAAAGTGACTACGCCATCTTTATGTGGGCGATCTGCCCTTCCAGAAACCGTATCCCATGAAATCCTAGCTGATCCTGTTTCAGAAATATCAACATTTGAATTAAAAAAAAAAAGAATAGGAAATATTGTTTGATTTGAAAAAATATTTAACTCCAAGTTTAATAAACAGAGTTTATATCATATCCACACTATCCTTGGGATAGACACATTGGCGCTTTTCTTAAAGTTGTATCTCCAATAGACTTAATCTACTAATAAACAATGTTTTTTATAAATGCTGAGAAGAAAAAGTAACTACCGCTTTTTTAATCGAGCCGAAAAGTTGGATCATCGATATTTATCTTAAATCTATCCCAAAATTTGATAAATTCTCTATGAATAGATTCGCCAGCTTGTTCGGACCATAACCCCAACCATCATAATATAAATGAATTTTAAGAGTTTGGGAAACATTCGTACTTTGAAAGGCTCTACGGAGTTCAGTCAAGTGCTTATTTATATTAGAATTACTGACTATGTTCTTTGTGAAGTACTTGTCAACAATAGTATTCATAGCTTTAAATGATGCAATGAAAGGCTGAATTTTGAATATTCCGACTTCATCATAGATTTCTGGATCCTCCAATTTATCCGCTTCTCTTGGAAGTTAAGCGTTCCCTTCAAACATATCGCCGTGGTAGTTTTTTCGAAATTTGCTTCAACTTCCTTGGCCAGGTAAAATACATCTCTCAATTACATGGATGTTATCATCTTCGTTGTCTTTAGCTCTATACTTTGGTTCTGTAATTCATTTAACTTTACAAAGCAATAAGGACATGGGTATGTTGCAGTTGCAGTCTGTTCGCCAATATCATTTAATAAAAGTTTGAAATCCGAAACAAATTTAAATGATATGTCATTGAGTTGCGTTAAATTCACAATCTTTTTTACATTTTCGTAAGTTTCTTTTATATTTGGTACTACATATGTATATATAATAGTATTAATCTATAAACACTTTTCAATTTCCTCTTTTTTGCAAAACTTCCATCGTCAGAGTACGGCATTTCTTTATTCTCACTACTATCTATTTGAATTGGATCATAGAAAAGACCACCGCCAGCCACAATTTTGATCTTAGTTCTCTTGATATGTTCCGTAGAGCGTTGATCAAAAATATATTTGAGAATCTCTGTGGCGTTTGCATAAATAACTGGTCTATTTTCTATTTTATTTGATTCAATTTCAAACTCATAAATGCCCTTTTTATAAATATGGCTCATTTTGTTCGATCTGGAGCGCATATGATCGACGTTATTTGCTGGTACTGATTGCCTTCCAGCAGAAGTCCGAATGAAATTAGTTATTTTTCTCATATAGGTATTTGAAGCGCCAGTAATTGTCTAAAAATTATCTAAAATATTTGCTGTAAAATTAACTTTTTTTTCAATTTTCTTATTTAATGATACTCTAGCTTTCGGACCCAATGTATCTAACATAATTTCATTTTTCTGGTCACTCTCTTTAATTTTTGTTTTTAGTTGAGAATAGATTAATTGATTTTGCTGTTTTTCAGGTAATTTTTCTAGAATATTCGAAATATTTTCACGGGCCTGAGATGATGATGGCTTACTATTGCAAGCATGTCGAATACCCTTATCTATTTCCTGAAAACACGTCTTACAAAGCTTAATAGAAGCTTTTGAGTTTTTCCCATTTTCTTATTTTTCTTTTCTTTTTTAATTGAAATGTTAATATTTCTGAAATAGGATCAGCTAGGATTTCATGGGATGCGGTTTCTGGAAGGGCAGATCGCCCAAAAAAAAGATGGCATAGTCATTTTTGTCATTTTTTTCAAACTGAACTTTGCTTCTGGCCGGGTGTGAACAGGACTTATGTAGCTCCACTGAACTACATAACTATATAACTATATACTGAACTACATATACAATTATATACATATTTACAACATATATATATATTAGTTTGTAGAGGCCAAATCCAACACATGTGCACGCTTTAGTCCTCGTGTTTCATTACTTTCATCTAAGAGAACAATAGCTAAAGGTTTTGTATGATTACCTAATCTTTCAATGTAGTTTTCGCTGAACCTTTGGATTTCTTGTTTCACTGTAGACATTTTAAGATCTTTACGTATAGCGTTGTTTGTCATAACCCATGAAGTGTTAGTGGTAAGTCTTAGGGTTTTGGACTGGTACCTTTCTAGAATGGTAATATTGGACTTGCTTGCTGTTCCCCACAGTTGAATTTCTTATGACCACACCGGTTTCAGAATGGCTTTGTAAATTCTTAATTTGTTGTTCAAATTTAGTTCTGATTTTTGTCCCAACAGCCAATATAATATGTGGCTTCCTAGTAAATCGCCTGTCTAGTGTCATGGCTAGATATTTTGCATCTCCATAGATAGTTAATGTAGAGCAATCGCCCTGCCTTAAAGCAAAAGTGATGTATCGAGATTTATCGGAGTTTACTTTTATATTCCACTTAGTTAATTGATTTAGCACAATTTTTTTTTTTTTTAAGGTTTTAATTATTTATTGTATTCATGATGTTCTCCTCACGAATATTGTTTTACAACTCAAGAAAAAATATTTTCATTTTCAATAAAATACTACAATAAAATTCAAAGAAAATAATAATAGAAATTGAACTATAAAAGAATTATATTCTTATTGTTCTAACACTGAAATTAATTAATTAATAAATATGAACAAGATATTACAAATAAAATATAACAAAGAATTTTTGTAATAGTTAGCAAAAGATAAAAATGAAAGTAATTAACAATATAAATTAAGAAAGAGTATAGGAGAAAGAATGACTAATTAAGGATATTTAATATATAACTCCCCCACTCTTTGATCACACATTGCTCCTGAAATGCGGATTTCATTTATGTTGTTAAATTTTCAATAATACTAATTACAATTAAATCTTTTCTATATTTAATTTTATATTTAAAGTTACAACATACAAATATACATATTCATTAAACATCAAAAAATAAAAATTTATAATAAAATTTAACAAAAATAATTGATTTTTATTAAATTATATTTAAAAATTTGCAAAAATTTTTGACCAATTTTAATTTTTATTATTCTTTTTAATAATTTCTACCACTAAGTTTTCTATCAAATTTTACATCTGGTACTTCGTTTTGGTATTTAAAAGTTCTTTATACAATAAAATTTGTTTTATTATTTTTTTTTATAATATATTTTTGTTTCGGTTTAATATTATAAAATCCGAGATTTTTAACTATCTCTTTTTTTTAACTCATCACAATCTTGTCTATTTTAATTAATTTTCTTAATTCGTTGAATTTTATTTTCATGTAAATAATTATTTAATTTTTTTCAAATTGATTTATCTACTTTGTTATGGAGTAATTCATTTGGTTTGTATCCTGTTGTGCTATGAATTGTATCATTATATATTTGAACAGATTTAAAAACAAGGTTTTGTCATCAAAATCTCTATTTTTCTTCTAATTTAAAAAGTCTAGATTTTCATTTAATGTGAGATAAAAACGTTCTATATCTGCATTACCGGTATATGGATTTGGAGTGGTAAAGTGAAAATCTATTTCTTCTGAGTTTAGAAAATCTTTAATAAATGCTGTATTAAATTCATTGTCAGCTATAATTTTATTAGGTTTTCCTAAAAATGCAAACCTTTCTTTCAGCATTTCGACTATAGTCAATGAATTTTTGTCGTTTAAAGTGTGAATTGATACATGTTTTGTTAGTTTGTCTATACATGTTAAAAATGTAGTGTTTTTATTTAAAAACCATATATCGATGTGAATTACTTCATTAGATTTCATTGGGGTCTCTGTTACATATAGTTTTGGTTTTATAGGCCGTCTGCCAAATTTAGACATATTACATACTGTACAATTATTTATAAATTTATGAATTTCTCTTTTTAAATTTAGATAATAAATTACATCTTTCATTTTTGTTGTTATGGCATTTTTCAAATATTTCTAAAAGGTTCTCTTTATTGAAAATATCCTTAATAAATTAAGAACATTTTAAGAATTTCATTTCATTTACATTTGAAAAAAATTGAACTAAAGTTTGTGGAAAGTATGTAAATATGTAGTTTAATATTGTCATGAAAAATTGATACAGTTCCTTTTATAGGAAATATTTGTTCTAAAAAATCTAATACTTTTTCTTCCAAATATTCTTTAATAATAATTGTATGTCTAATCTTTTTTTATATAAAATTTTCTTATCATATTTATAATTTTTTCCTAGTATAATAAAAATATGATTCTTGAATATATTAATCGGTGATTCAGATATACTTATATAATCATTAAGGTTTTCTTTTCCACTGTCAGTATGAATTGATTTTACTTCCTCTGTTAACATATTTACATCTAAACGTCTCAGGAAATCTGCAACTTGATATGTTTTTGTTTTAATATATTCTATGTCAAAATTATATTCATTTAATTGTATTTTCCATCTTTGTAATTTAGAATTGGGTTCTTTCAATGAATTAAGCTATACAAGTGCACGATGGTCAGTTTGAATTTTAAGTTTTCTGCCAAATAAATATGGTCTAAAATATTTTACTAACCAAACAATCGCTAGTAACTCTTTTTCAATAGTACTATAATTTAATTCGTGATGAATATGCGATTGGATGCCCATTTTGTGATAACACCGCTCCTAGTGCCTCATTACTAGCATCAGTTGTCAATACAAATAATTTTTCAAAGCTTAGATATGACAAAATTGGACTGATACATAAACTTTTTTTTAATTTGATAAAGGAATCTATATAATTTTGGTCTTTAACGTTTATTATTGAATTTTTCTAAAAATATGCAATTATATGTAATGCAATTCGGCTATAATTTTTAATAAATTTTCGATAGAAACCTGTTAAACCGAAAAATTATCTTATTTATTTAATATTCTTCGGTAGAGAAATTTTGTGAATTACACTGATCTTTCCAGGATTTGGTTTAATCCATCTAGGATTATTATGTGTCCTAAATATTCTGATTCTAGTTTAAACAAATTAAACTTATCTACTTGAACTTTAGGGTTATATTTAGATAATCTTTTAAGGGCATTATATATTTATCAAACGCTTGACATTAAGCTCGTGTACGTGTGCTTGACGTTAGCATATACATTTGCTGTACGACCTATACAGCATTGATTTTTCATTTTACTTTGAACTGTCAACGGCGGGAGAAACAAAATAGAAAAAAAATTAAAAATGTTAATTTTAATGTATTTTCAAACTTATTTGATTTTTAATAAATAAAATAAATATTATATAGTATATATTATAGTATAACGTTTTATTCAGAAAAGAATTAATTAAAAAAATCACTTTTTTCATCCGACATTTTTAGCGTCCATTATGTTTGAAATCTAGTTTATTAAAATGTACTTCATTCATCATTCTTTGAAAATAAGCTGGGGCATATTTTAAACCAAAAGGCATTCGTGAGAATTCATAATATCCTATTGATGTTGAAAATGCTGTTTTATGTCTGTCTTCAGGTAAAATTGGAATTTGATGAAACCCTTTAGCTAAATCTAATGTACTAAAGTATTGAAAATTTCCCAACTTTGAAAAAAAGGCCCTCCATATTAGGTATTGGAAATTAATCTTCAGTAGTGACTTCGATAAGTTTTCTATAAACAATTACTGCTCTCCAGATTTTTCCAGATTTATGAATTTTTTTGGGAACAACCCATACAGAAGCATTTCATTTATTAGTTTTTCTACTTCAACTTTGTGGATTTCTGGGAATCGATATTTCCTTGAATATACAGGAATATAATTTTTGGTTGGGATGTCTTGTTCATATTTACCAACTTAAGATAATTTTTCTCCTTCAATATATAAAACTGATTCGAAATTTTTGATTAAATTTGTCAATTCTTTAATTTCTTCCTTATTTAAATTTTCAATTACTTATTTGTTAGTTAAACAATCGATTTTTGGTTCATTAAAATTTATGTTCATTATTATTGAATCAAAATACTTTTTATCTTCTTCTGTATATTCACCTTAAGAATTGTCAAATATTAATGGTATTTTAGAATTTGAAGTGATTAATAAATTTCTTTTAAATCAATTTTAACTTCCAATGTTTTAAATAAATTACATCCTATAATACCATCGAAATCACCATAAATTTCTGTTTCTAACATTTCAATTTTAGAGTTAGGTGAATTAAACTCTATAAAACGTGGAATTTTTATTTTAGTGTTTGTGATAGTTTTGGAACATATAGTTCTTAAAATTATAGGTTGTTCAAGTTCTGACTTAAAAGAACTATGAAACAAACCTCTTTGTATGAGTTGGTCCCTTATTCTGTACCTATTAATAATTTCTATCGGTTTTGTTCTCATCTTTATATATGTGACTGAAATTTTGATTTCATTGACTAAAAGTCCAATTTTTTTTGTCATCGATTTTTACAATTTTAACGCCATTTTGTAGTAATAAATCCAAGTTAATATAGCCAAAAAAAAAAAAGGTTAAATTATTGCTAATTGTGGGTGTGGCATGCTGTCAAACTCAAAAATATTTATTAACTAATAATTTTCTTATCGTCCCTATTTACCAGTCTCTCTTAGGAAAATTGTTTTCAACAAAATTCATTCTTTATCACATCCGGGAATCAGAGCCACTAGAAAATTATTAGTTAATAAATATTTTTGGCCCTTTATGAAAAAAGATATTAACAACTGGACTAGAGATTGTCTAATATGTCAGAAAAATAAAATTAATGTTTATACAAAATCTCCCATTCAACCCATCGAAGTACCAAAAGGACGTTTCGAGCATATCCATATGGATATTGTTGGACCTCTTCCTGTATCGAATTATTTCAGGTACATTTTAACAATTATCGATAGATTTTCTCGCTGGCCAGAAGCCTATCCTCTTAAAGATATTTCTGCCTCGACCATTGCTAAGACATTTGTTTACAATTATGCACCTAGATTCGGAATTCCTTTAAAATTAACTGTAGACAGAGGTTCCCAATTTACGTCCAGATGTTTTAGCGAATTGACAACTCTACTCGGATCTCATAAAATTCATACTTCTGCTTATCACCCTCAAGCTAATGGGTTGGTTGAGCGATTTCATCGCCAACTTAAAACTTCAATTTTAACGAGTAACAATGTTAAAATATGGTCAGAGAAGCTTCCACTAATATTGTTAGGCATTCGCACATCCGTTAAAGAGGATTTGAAATGTTCACCTGCAGAATTGGTTTATGGACAATGCTTACGAATTCCGGGTGAACTAGTTGTGGAATCTAAAGATAACATATCTTCTGATTTCCTGCTCTCCAAATTAAGAGAACATTTTTCTGAAGTTAAAAGTGAGGTATTATATCATAACAAAGAAAGATATTACATGCCAAAATCTTTAAAGAATTGTGAATATGTTTTTATTAAAATTATACAACCAACAAAATTAACTGCTCCTTTCGAAGGTCCATATAAAGTTTTAGAAAGAAGTGACAAAACTTTTAAAATTCAATATGGTAACTCAACTCGATCAGTTTCTATCGATTTAATAAAACCTGCTTTTATAAATCAAGATGACCCATTTATCCAGAGCAAGAACCATTCTAAAATTACTTATGAAATAACATAAATTTATAATTGTTTTCCGAGGGAGGATGTTATGTAGTGTCCATCACTACATTTGTTTTATTATTTATACACTTGTTAAAACTTGTTTGTTTGCTCAAAATATTCTTATATAATTTAATTACCTTTGAGTTTTCTTTATGTCAATAATTTTCATTTTGTTCATTCTAATTTTGAATTTTGAAATAAATGTTAAGTTTTTTGTATAACAAATTAAAATAGAATAAATATATCTTTAATTACTACTATATTTGTATAAAATTTTAAATTTAGTGGAATAGAACTTGTAGGGAACAATAGGGAACAACAAACGTATACCAACCAGAGAAAGGTGAAAGTGTCCTCTTTAACATTATATATACTTTTGTATCCGTGACTACCCATGGGTGGAACACTTTTTTCATTTTAATGAAACTACTCAAAAAAATTCAAGTTACGGTAATTTAAACAGCCCTATAAGTGGTATGTTAAATTTGTGCGTTAGGTATTTTATAGCTTATAATTGTCATTATTTGTTCTATTTCCAGTAATGATATCTGCTTACAAAATACACCACCTTTGATATATTTGTAAGTAAGAATGTCAATACACAGAGGTTGTAATTCATTTGTAACCTGGGTTTTTTTTATTATCATATCTTTTTAAACCTTTTTATTTTACCTAACGATGCGCTAATGCAAGTAGTAAGGAAAACACACTCAGGTAATGCATTTGTGTAGTGGGTTTTTTTATATATCATTATAGGTAGTAATGCACAAATGTCATTTTCGTACCTTTTTATTTTTCCTAGAAACATAGCTTGTGAAGAGGCTTATAAGAAAGTGACATTTTAATACAAACTCAATTGCTATAATTTATTTCAGCAATAACAGTCGCAAATAAAAATATTCAGAAAAATATGGAGAGCTTCATTTATAAAGAACTGGTCGAAGAGTAAGAAAATTATAGTCGGCCTAGACCGACTATACGATACCCTATACCATACATTTAGAGACCCTATTCCCCCCTGGTAATTTATATTTTCTTTATTCTTGGTTTTTCTCCATGAATAAGTAAATATAAAACCCTTTTAAGGAAGCACAGCTGAAGTGCTATGGGACACCTCCACAGGTTGCGGATAGTGGACAACCCTACCATGCAGTGTGAAGGGTAACTGTGAATTGAATAAGCAGTGGCGGACAGTTCAGCGGAATGGAGAAGAGGGTCTCAGGTGGACACGCCTGGCAATGTGTATCTTTAAATCCTGAGTGCCGTAGAGACTCCATTCGACATGGCGAAATATTGGCGCCATTTAATTAACCAATGCCAAACTTTTGTTTTTAAGGTCCCTAGCCTTCAAGTAGGTTGAGCTGCGGGCTAATAACCCTCTCTCGTAAAAAATATCTTATTACTGAAACGTCTACAAATAATTCAACACGATCCCCCACCATGATAACGAAATTTGGCTTTAAACAACGGATAATGATTGGAACTTGGAACATACGAACTCTCTCCGATCCATCAAGACTTGAACAAGTTTGTAATGAAATGAAGAACTACAAAATAGAAATTCTCGGCCTAAGTGAAGTTAGATGGTTAAACAACGGTTCCACGCGTACGTTAAATGGCAATACCTTTATCTACTCTGGTAACTCCGAGAAACGTATCAACGGTGTTGGCTTAGTACTCTCCCCAAGGGCAAATAAAGCCCTCATAAACTATGCAGCTGTATCAGATCGTATCATCTCGGCTCGTTTTAATTAAAAATTTCGCAAAATCTCCGTGATCCAGTGCTACGCACCGACAGAACCAGCCGACGATGATGCTAAAGATAACTTTTATAGCCAACTTGAAGCTGTGCTACAGGCGACACCGGGTGGTGACTTAGAAATTTTGCTCGGCGACTTTAATGCCAAGGTAGAATGTGATAACGTAAACCTACAGGCGGTTATGGGATCTCAAGGACTGGGAGATACCCGAAATGAAAACGGCGAAAGACTCGTGGACTTGTGCGCTCGCCATCGTTTATTTATTGGTGGTACGAAATTTATTCATAAAAACATACACAAGTATACCTGGGAATCCCCTGATGGCTTTACGCGCAACCAGATTGACCATATAATGGTCAGCAAGCTATTTCTTGGCTGCCTATTAGATGTAAAAACAAGACGGGGTGCAGATATAGACAGTGACCACAAGCTCTTGGTAGGCACGTTTAAACTTCGTCCAGCGGCAATCAACACACAAAAGGGTGCGGTAAAATACAACACGTCTCGTCTTCGAAACCCGGGAGTGGCCGATCGTTACTGTTCTACTCTCTCTGATGCACTCCGTTTAAATAACAGGGAGATGCATTCATGGACAACCATAGCTAATAGCTGCAGTGAAACCGCTAAAGCAATCCTTGGTGTTAGAAGGAAAAATCATAAGCCCTGGATAAGCGAAGAGTCATGGGACGAAATTGCAAATCGCAAGCACCTGAACAATATCGTAACTAGATCCAAGACACCGGATGCTAAACTTGTGGCCAAGAGAAACTACCGGGAATGCGCAAAAGCTGTTAAATCCCTAGTTCGGGCTGATCGAGAACGCCACTACAACAGCATAGCCGAGGAAGCTGAACAAGCGGCCAACATAGGCAACATGCGCGGTGTTTACAATGCTATAAAACATCTTGGAGGCAAGAATATAAAAAACACCTCAATGCTTAAAGATCAGCATGGTCGTGATCTCACAACACCTGAAGAGAAGTTGCAACGCTGGCAGGAATTTTTCAGTTCTGGGAGCTCTCAAAATAACACTTTTGATTTTGATATTAGCAGCTGTCCCTGGCTTTCTCGACGACGTAACCCATGTAGAGAAATAATAACATCTCCACCAACACTACACGAAATTCTCTCAATTTTACTCAAGCTGAAAGATTCTAAGGCCGCCGGTCCCGACACAGTGCAAGCTGAGCTACTTAGATATGGTGCTACCCCTGTTGCAGAAGCTCTCACGCCAACTCTACAGGCTGCATGGATAAGTAATCGAATACCAGATAGCTGGAAAACTGGTGTGATCGTTATCATCCCAAAAAAAGGTGACCTTAGCCATTGTAAAAACTGGCGAGGGATAACATTACTAAACGTCATAAACAAGGTAATGGCTCTACTCCTATTACAAAGAATGTCACCAGTCCTTGAACCACTTCTGCGCCAAGAGCAAGCCGGTTTCAGGCCAGGAAGATCATGTGCAGACCATATTAACACCCTCAGAATTATTATTGAACAGTCGCAAGAATATAACAGCCATTTGTATATGCTGTTTGTTGATTTTGAACGTGCCTTTGACACTGTATACAGGCCAGCTATATGGGCAGCGCTGAGGAGCAAAGGTGTTCCCAACAAGATAATTGAACTCATTCGCGAGCTATATAATGGTGCTGAATGTAGAGTAAGATCTGAAGGACAAGAGAGCCAATCGTTTTCATACAATGCAGGAGTAAGACAGGGTTGCGTATTGTCTCCCACATTATTCCTTATCCTCCTAGATGGAGTAATGGAACAAACAAATACCGAGGCCCCTAACGGTATACGATGGAACTTACACGAACGTTTAAACGATATCGACTATGCAGATGATATTTGTTTAATGGCTCACCGATTCGATGATATAGAACAAAAGCTCATATGCCTTGATAGGAATGCCAGAAAAGTTGGTCTCAAGATAAACGTCAATAAAACGAAACTTATGCGGGTTGGTACCAACAACTCAAATCCTCTCTCAATTAATGGATCCGTAATTGAAGATGTTGACTCTTTCTGCTATTTAGGAAGCCGTATTACCAAAGACGGTGGCTCCGGTGTAGATATAGTAGACCGCATCAACAAAGCTAGAGTCGCATTCCACTCTCTGCACAAAGTCTGGCGTGCCAACAACATTTCCCAAGCCACAAAGCTTAGAATCTTTAACTGCAGCGTAAAATCTGTCCTTCTCTATGGTTGCACCACCTGGAGCACAACGCAAATCACCCAAAGGAAATTGCAAACTTTTGTTAACCGATGCCTTAGACAAATCCTTCGGATATTCTGGCCCTGCTGGGTAACAAATGAGCAGCTTTTATGTATGGCAAAGTGTGTACCAATCGAGATTGAGGTTAAACGTCGCAAATGGTCTTGGATAGGCCATATACTACGCAGACCAAGTAACGAAATCACACGAGCTGCACTTGACTGGAACCCTCAGGGTCATCGTCTACCAGGTCGTCCCCGAAATACCTGGGTAGGAATGGTTAAAAGAGAAGTCGAAAGCTGCAACAAATCGTGGAACCAAATCAAGTCTTTAGCCGCCGATCGTATAAAATGGAGAGAATTTACAGACGCCCTATGTTCAACATGAACTTTTATATAATTTGAAGATATTTATACTGTCAATTAATTTATATAAATAAAAGGAAATATATATATATCTCTTAGGCCCAACTAACTGGACATAGAAAATAAGCAAAAACCAAATTTGAGTGGAATTTTTATTAATTTTTTTGGCTGCAGATATGAAAAAGTTCATATCGGATGCTATATATAGGGACATGGTCCAAAAATGGACCGATCCTGATCATGTTTGGTAAAGTCTCTTGTATTTTGCAAAAATATATACAAACAAAATTTGAGAAGAATCAGTGCAATATTTTTGTTTTTTAATAGATTTAAGTGAAGATCGGGAAGCAGCTCTATATGGGGTCAAAGGGATCATTTTTGGACTACTCATTAATGGATGTAATGAACGCATACAAACCCAATTTGAGTAAGATCTATATGACAATTTGGATCTTATGGCAATTTATGTCGATTTCATATGGGTAATTTGTATGGGGGCTAGTTCTGAACATGGACCGATTCTCACCAATTTCAATAGCGTTCATCCCATAGCCGACGAAAGCCTATGTACCAAATTTCATCAAAATACATTCATATTTGCGACCTGCAGTTTGATTACAAGCTTTACATGGACACACAGACGGACGGACGGACGGACGGACGGACGGACGGACATTGTTAAATCAACTCAGAAAGTGATTCTGATTCGATCGGTATAATTAAAGATGGGTCTAGGTCAAATATTTTTGGTTGTTACAAACAGCAGCACAAAGTCATTATACCCAAACCACATAGTGGTATAGGGTATAATTAAACTTAAATTCGTGTAGCATGGAAATACAAGAGCAATTACGTAATTTCCTCAAAGCACTAAAAAAACGCTACAAAGAATTTAGCTACAATAAACTTTTATATGAAAAGCCTTAACTGGTTAGAAGGCCAACTTACTGTCGCTTCAGAAACAACAAAGCAAGATAAGGCTGGAAGACCATGCAAATCATTGGACAACTGCAGCGATAGATCTGAGTAAGAGGTGGAAACTGGTGGATGTATAAATATAAAAGAATCTTTTCGACATCAATTACGATCACAGAAACAATTGACAAAAAGTGGATATCATTGAAAAAGTTCTTAAGGCTAGTCCAGTGAGAACAAAACGGATTCTTAAAAGTGTACCAACTCCGAGCGATGGACAACAGTTCACAAATGAGGAGGCATTAGCATTATTTCTGGATTTGAAATGAACAAACCAGCAATATATTCAGCTCAGATTGCGTGCGATTCAAAAAGGCTCAAATATGTATCCAGCATATCATCACATACCGCTGCTAAAGTGGACTGTTTGCCATCAAAGGACACTATGACAATCCCACCAATTTCGGCAGAGGTACAACTACAATCTCTACTTGATCACACAGCCGAACACTTGCTACAATAAAAGGAAATGAGTTAATGAAATATGGAAATACAAAGTTAATTCTTTTTTGTAAATGGGGATGTGATAGTTCTTCGTGACAAAAAAAATACAAGTGGTACGTGAAAATATTTCGGACTCAGATATGTTCATGGTATCATTTATACCATTGCGATTGAAAAAGATTTTGGAAGATTCAGAGCCTGCGACTAGAACAACGCAAACAAAAGATATTTGGAAAAAAGAGACACCATCTTCTACGAAATACTGCAGGCCAAAAAAATTTGAATTCAAAAAGGAAACTCATGATGCCATTAACAAAGAAGTTAGTGATATCAAGGCCCAAATTGCAACACTACAGCCATCAAAATTACAGTTAGATGGTCAGCAAATTGAAGTAAGCTACCAATTAATGCTGGCAATGATAGATGGAAAAGTGGGCCAGGCTTTGATTAACACGAAGGCTGCATCCAGCTACATTATATGCCAAGCAACATCAAGCCAATTAAACCAAATCCCGACAAAATTTATGAATATGAATTTGGATTATCACCGCACAGGTCTTCAGGATCAATAAGAAACAACGAAATCAGCAAAAAGTTAAGAAGTTCAAAAAGAAAAATGTTCAAGATAAATATCGCAAGTTTGGATTGATTATAGATCAGCCAAAACAAGGATCAGGCAATTCAAATGATGGCAATACTGCACGAAGATTCTTTTCAAATCCAGAAACAGCTTCTGAAATAACACGAGTGGATTTAAACCTTATTTTCAGATTTAATATTAACCCTAGAAATACTTGCGTGCAACGAAGAAATTGACTCTAGAAAATTTGGAGATTATGCTTAAGAAACTGCAAAAATATATACAACCAACTACCCATGCAGAAATATGTCTGCAACAGTTCACAAAATCCGTTATCATGGAGAAGATTTCATTAAATATCATTTGGTGCCACTTGGAGATCTATCAGAGGAGGCTCAGAAAAAAGGAATAAGGATTACAGATTTTATAGAGAGCACAATACTGGAAAAAGTTTACGAAAGTCCACAAATGATGATCTATTTAATATACTATTGGCGATGTCAGATCCGTTCATCGCCAGTATTCGAAATCAATGGAAAGTGGTACATCGGAATGTATATAAAAAAAAGTCAAAAAACTACTAAAGAACAGAAATAACACAGAACAAAATATGGAATATTTGCAATCAATATTTGAGTCAAATTAATAATAATTATAATTGCCTTTCATTGTTATTTAAGTACGAAAAACATACTGTTAGTAAAACACAATAATAAGCGCCACCTCCCATTGTTACAAATACTATTAAAATCTACTAGAGGACCCCTGCTGCTCCGCAGCATTATATTATATTATATTAATTTTTATAATATAATACCAAAATTTGCCAAGAGAAGTTAACGTACAGTAATGCCAAAATATGCCAAGAGAAGTTAAAGTACAGTAAAAGTAAAGTTGATTCTCCACGCATAACTTTCCTCAAACCCAACGTATTTAAGCAGTTAACTCAAAAGAAGGAGCTTGATCCACTGAGTGTTCTTAGACCTATGTCAACAGCCTACGTTAATTAGAACTCTAGTTATAGAGGTTTGAGAGATGAAAAATATTGAAAAAAAATCTTCAATGCAAAGTTTATTCATAAAATCTTTTAATATATAAGATTGCAGTTTTTTTAAGAGGTTTCTTTACCCACATATGTATGAAATGTTTTAATAAATAAGAAAGATTCTGAAAATAAAAACCCTTACTTTCATATTAAAATCAGAATCATTGCGCTAATGTTCAGCTGATTTATTTTGCAAAAATTAACAAATTTGACAGCAAAAAATGATAAAATTTTCTGTAGTAATAGTAAGACTATTAGAAAATATTAGCAGATTCCAGCCCTCGAAATTCGAGTGGAAATTCTAGGAAATTTTATTCTTTTATTAAATAAAGATGCTGAAGGTATGCTAATCAATTATAGCCAATTCACAAATCAACACAAAAAACAAACTCATTTTTATTACAAACACATTAACAAATTTAATAAACACACACATAGCAGTATATAATTATATGTATGTGTTAGTAGCAACTTTAAAAGCAATTTACTCAAAATAAAGAAAAAAAATTTTTAAATCTGTAAATCAGCAAAATGGCTAACAAGAAATAACTTTCAAATAATATACGTTAGGTCAAAATCAGGATAAAACGGTAGAAAAAAACATCGGTCACAAGAAATCGCCTAGCCTATTAATATTATGGATTACTAACGTTATTTTAAGTGTAAATATTCTTTAAGTGTAAACAAATTTGCAAATTTGACAGCAAAAAATTTTTAATTTTTCAGTAGTATTAATGGGAAAAATCCCATTATGACAAAAATGCTTGTAATTATTATTAAAATTCAAATATAACATTTTTTAAGAAATAAAAAATAAATAAAAACCCACATTTCGCGCTAAAAGTTAAAAAAAAAAATGAAAAGTCCAACTTTGACCGCGAATTTCTTAAAAAGTATCAATTTTAATGAAATGAAATTACAACAGTTCAAGCTCAACTAAATATCTACCCACTGGAAAAAGAATTAGTTTGGCCAATGAAAACAATTTTCAGCCACTGTGCGTCGGCTAATAACTGAAAATTTTACACTGGAATATTAGCAACTTTCATTGGTGCTGGTTTATTAATACTCGTCTGTTGAGTATTATTTGTGTTAAAATTTCTGTATTATTCGCACTAAAATTGCCATTATTATATCCATTAAAATTTCTATTTTTATTTCCATTAATATTTCCATTGTTATATCCATTAAAATTTCTATTTTTATTTCCATTAAAATTTCCATTATTATAATTAAAATATCCGGAATAATCCTGTCTATTTGAATTGGAATTAGAAATATTATTCGAATTGTGAAAATATCCCGAATTATTTTTCTTATATTGTCCAGAATAATTTTGACTATTCGGATTCGAATAATTATTATTATTACGGAAATTTCTTAAATTATTTCGTCCATTTGGTTCAGAATTCAATTATATGTTTGAGAATTAGATCGAAAATGATTAAAAGAATTTCTATTTTGCTGTTTGTTTCAAATTTCGACGAAAAGGATTGTGAATTGGATTTTTTGTATAAAAACATTCAGTTTCTATTCTAATAATTCTTTGGCACTTAACAGTGAATGTGGATTTCTTGAATTTAACATTAATTTTGTTTCGTTTGTTAATTTAACTTTAAAAATTTTCAATACATTTTTTTCATTGTTTTTACAGCTGAACTATTGTTCATTTTCCCTATCAATGCCATTTCTTAAATTTAATTCTGTCAATAATTTAAGCATATAATTATAAAAATCATTGACATTAGTTCTTAAATCTGCTGTTTTTATATTATTTATAATACTTTCTATGCTTTCTGATATGTTGAAATTAATTCTTAATATTACCTTAATTTCTTCCCACTTAATTGGAGTATTGTTGTCGATTAATGTGATGTTTGCTTTCTGTATGATTTTGTTCCTTATTCTCAAATCGAACAGTGTAAGTTGAGGTTCAGCAACATGTTTGCGGATTTCATCAACATGTGTCGTAAAAATTTGTAATTTTTCTGTCTTTACTTTAATTTGATGTTGATTGTTAAAGTGACCCACAAGGTCACTGTATGTAGTTATATTTTTACACAAATTTGCAATAACTTTTTGGTACCAGTTTGTAGTGTTTTTATACCCTATACCACTATGTGATTTGGGTATAATGACTTTGTGCTGCTGTTTGTAACAACCAAAAATATTTGACCCAGACCCATCTTTAATTATACCGATCGAATCAGAATCACTCTTTGAGTTGATTTAACAATGTCCGTCCGTCCGTCTGTGTGTCCATGTAAACCTTGTAATCAAACTGCAGGTCGCAAATATGAATATATTTCGATGAAATTTTGTATATAAGCTTTTCTCGGGATGGGATGAACGCTATTGAAATTGGTGAGAATCGGTCCATGTTCAGACCTAGCCCCCATACAAATTACCCTTATGAAATCGACATAAATTGCCATAGGATCCAAATTGTCATATAGATCTTACTCAAATTGGGTTTGTATGCGTTCATTACATCCACTAATGAGTAGTCCAAAAATGCTCCCTTTGGCCCCATATAGAGCTGCTTCCCGATATTCACTTAAATCTTTTAAAAACAAAAATATTGCACTGATTCTTCTCAAATTTTGTTTGTATATGTTTTTGCAAAATACAAGCGACGTTACCAACCATGGTCAGGATCGGTCCATTTTTGGACCTAGTCCCCATATAGATATAGCATCCGATATGAACTTTTTCAAAATTTTTTCAAATTTGGTTTTTGCTTATTTTCTATGTCCAGTTAGTTGGGCCTAAGAAATAGGGTTTCTAAACGCATGGTATAGGGTATCGTATAGTCGGTCTAGACCGACTATAATTTTCTTACTTGTTATACATATAAAAGAAAATATTTTTTTATCGCGTATCGCGTAGAAACAATGAAATTTTTCTTTTTTTTATAAGTATTTTTTTTTTATTTTTTTAGCAAATGATTTAAAATTTGCACAAAAACGATTTAGTTAGTTTAGTTTATTTTTTTTTTACTTAAAAATTATTATTAAAAAAAAAATGTCCGTAACCCGACTGCGCCAGTTAATTGATTTAACGCAATTTTTTGAAGGCTTTAATTATTTATTGTATTCATGATGTTGTTCTCATGAATGTTGTTTTATTCAATTTCAATTGGGGTTCTTTATTTAGCATTAATGTAAAGAGAAATTTAACAATATATATATTTAGAGTTTAGGATATATTTTCCTTTTCTACTTAAATATTAAATAACAATTTTTATAATTAATTTGCTTTTTTATTAACATTGTTTGAAGATGGAGGCAAAAATTTTCAAAAAACCTTTGTGCTTTTTGTTTTTTTTTTGTTTTTTTTTTTTTTTTTTTTTTTTTTTTATAAAAGAAGAATTAAAGTTAGAGGATAAAATTACGATGAGATCAGCTCATTAATATGATTGTACTCAGAGTTGCGACACCTGTTGTAAAAATTTGAAGTAAGCTTTTTAATACGGGTGTTGACTAGTTCGACGTTGGCGATATTGTGTAACCGTTGGGTGGAATAATGCCAAGGCAAATTATGAATCATTTTTAACAGTTTATTTTGGGTTACTTGTAATTTTTTTATGTGACACTGTGCTGCAGTAGACCACAAAGGAGCAGCATAAAACATAATGGCGTGAAATATCGATTTTAATATAAGGGTTTTGTTTTCAGTGCTGAGTATAGATCTTCTGTTTATTAAAGGGTAGAGCAATTTTATTATTTTGTTAATTTTGTCTATAATAAAGGGGACATGATCTTTAAATTTGAGCTTGGGATCTAAAATCACACCCAAATATTTTACTTTGTTCGACCACGGTACCAAATTATTATTAAACGAAATTGGTTGCTGAGGTAAGAAGCAAGGTTTTCGTCGTCTAGAAAAGTAGATTGCTTGGGTTTTTTGCGAATTTACGATTATTTTCCATTTTGTGAAGTAGGAAAGAACTTCCGCTAATGCGCATTGAAGGATGGAGAGAACATCTGTTGAAAGAATGCCTGAACTGAGAATAGCAGTATCATCAGCAAAAATGGAAGTAGCGCAATTACTTAATGATGGGAAATCAGCTGTATAGATATTGTATAATATTGGAGAAATGCACGAACCCTGTGGGCAACCAGCATAAATTTCTTTTTGTGTAGAATGTTCGTATCCAATGTGTACTTCAAAAACACGATTCGAAAGAAAGCTATGGATCATTTTAATAATTTGTATTGGGAAATTATAATTCATCATTTTTGAAACCAATCCGTTATGCCACACCGAGTCAAAGGCAGCTTTAATGTCCAGCAGAATCATACCAGTAGATTTTCCATTATTAAAATTTGAAGTTACTAAGTCCCGTATTCGGACCAGTGGTTGAACTGTGTTATGTTGTCTACGAAATCCGAATTGCTGTTTTGGTAAAATATCATATACATCAATAAAATTAGTAAGATGTTCTTTAATTATTTTTTCCAGAATTTTACCTAATGAGGATAAAAGGCTTATTGGCCTGTAAGAATAAGGACAATCGGCTGGTTTGTTTGGCTTTCTTATTGGTATGACCTTGGAATGTTTCCATATTTTTGGATAATAGCTGATTCGAAGGCACGAGTTGAAAATATCAGTAATATATTTAATCCCTTTTTTTGGCAAGGCTTTTAGACATCTATTGCTTATTCCGTCCAGCCCAGACGATTTTTTTAACTTCAACTGTTTTATGATGTTATAGACTTTAACCATAGAAACAGATAAATCATCTTGAGGGTCCGAAACGGTTGATTCCAAATTGATAACCGCTGTATTTGCCATGGATATAGTTGATGCATCACTGAGGTTTGATGATAATGAATGGTTCTCACTAAAAATTTTGCTCAGTATTTCACATTTTTCAAGTTGAGTATAGAAATTGACATTATTGTGTTTTAATATTGGTATAGTGTGAGCTTTATTCTTTAAAATTTTTGAGATATTCCAAAAAGGAGATGATCCTTTATCGAGCTTTAAAAGCTTGTTGTTCCAAGAGTTGTTTTTCCATTTAATTATCTCTTCTAATATGCACTTGTTATACCATTTTGTACTAATTAGGTCAGATGTATCTCGAAAACGTTTCCAATTCCTTCTGAAAACATTCCTTATTTGAATCATATGCTTTATATGTTGCGGTAGTGTTGGTGAGTTTGATTTAATTATTTTGCTAGGAACGCTGTGATTAATTGCAGCTTTGATGGTATCATTAAATGTTGAAATCTTTGCCTCGATTTGTTCACCATTGTAATTATTATCAGTTGGAATATTTAAATTTCTTTTAATAAATGATGAATATCTGGACCAATTTGCTCTATTAAAATCGAAATATGATCTTTGTACAGGTCGGAAGTCTCGGTTTATAGTTATTTTAATAGGAAGATGGTCGGAACTCAAATCATTGATTACCCTTACTGGAGAAAGGTAGTTTGCGATATTCGTTATAAAAAGATCAAGTGTAGAGGCTTGTCTTCGAGGATCAGAAGGGATGTAGGTATGGTCATTTGGAAAAAGTATATCAAAATTTTCGGAATCCAATTTTTCGTAAAGAATATTTCCCCAACAATTAGATCTTTGACAACCCCATAAGTTGTTCCTGCAGTTGAAATCTCCACCAAGTATGAACATTTCGTTAGCTCGCGACAATTTACAAAGATCTGATTTGAATTGTTGTTTTTTAATATTATTACTACCCGCAGAGCCACCTGGGAAATAGCAGGAATATATACTTATATAATTTCCGTTTCTCAGACGTACTTTAACACCAATGTTTTCAATACTAATTGTTGGTCGTGGTGGCAATAATGTATGTTCTACATTTTTCCTTACTAGTACTGCAACACCTCCTCCTCTGCTACTTTGACGATCACTTCTATAGCAGTAAAAATCATTATGTTTTATTGATATTTTGTTATTTAGCCACGTTTCAGAAATGAGGCAAATATGAATTTCATTCTGTAATAAGAAATTAAAAAGTTCCTCCTTTTTAAAACGGATGCCTCTAGCGTTCCATGATGCTAAATTTATATTTATATTCATTTATAAAGAAATTTACAAGCAAGTGACGTAATAACTTCAAATTGGTCGGCCTTGCTTTTACAGTTTGAGAGTTTTGATATCAACTCCATAGTAAGATTTTTAATTTCATCTAAAGAAAATAAGTTATTGGTACTGTTTTGTTGATGATTCCATACCGGTATATTAGGAGCATTATTTTGATTGCTAAGATTTGGAAAGTCTTTATTATAGTTAACATTATTGTAGCTGTAATTCACACTATTTCGTTGCTGTTGGTAGGCTGGAAACGTTCTGGGTTGAGCTCGCTGTCTAACTTGTTGAAACTTCAACCTGCTTGGGCATTCAGGTGAAAACGATTTGTGGTTACCTTTACAGTTAGCGCATAATATAATATTAGACTTACATTCTGTGGTTTTGTGGGAACCGGCACAATTTGCACAAAAAGATTTTACATTACAGCGGCTTGAACCATGTCCTAGCATTTGGCAGTTATGACACTGGGTTATTTTGGAAGACCTACGTCTTTGAAAGTCCCATTTAACTTTTACATAATCTATTACAGAGTAATTTTGTTTTAACTCCTTGACAGAGATCGATTTTCTTTGAAAATAAACAATGTAAATGCACTGCTCATTATGAGAACCTGTTGCTCTAGTGACCAGCTTAACATCCAAACAGGATAGTCCCAATTTGGACAATTTATTTTTGACTATAGCCGGGTCGAACTTTTCAAAACCTAGCAATACAGCTTTGTACGGTTTATCTTCTTTTGTTCCATAAGTAAAGAATTCAAATTTGGATTCTAAGTGCTTACAAACTAAATTGAAATCATCTTTACTAATACAAAACAATTTTAACCCAATTGATATTTTTCGAATTGAGTAATTAGTTATTTTTAGCTCGTTACACAAATCTTGAATTTGGACTATCTTACATTTTAGTATTGTTATTGGTGGGATGTGCACTTTAATTGTTTTGTCAATTATAAGTTCATCATTATCTTCATCATCAATTGTCTGAAGAGGTTGAAAATAGTTGGTGCTGTTAACAGTGTTGTTGGTATTTTGTTTAAGTTTTTTATTATTCATTATGTTATGCTTGTTCGAAGCAATAACATCATCATCACGTGAACGTTTTATTTTGTTCTTGTAAAATTTGAATATTGGGATTAGCTAATCCTCTTGTTAATATTTTATTTTTTTTTTTTTTTTCCAAAACACTAATCCGTTTGTTTTGAAAGAAAGTTAAAATGTTGTTTTTATAAACTTGAAGAAAAAAAAAAAAGTCAAAAATATATGCACACACAGTACGTCTGTTCACGATCGCGGTCAATCAAAGACTGAACGTTGTTTTAAAACTCAAGAAAAATATTTTCATTTTCAATAAAATACCACAATAAAATTCAAAGAAAATATGAACAAGCAATTACAAATAAGATATAACAAACTATTTTTTTAACAGTTAGAAAAAATATAAATGAAAGTAATTAACAATATAAATTAAGAAAGAGTATAGCAGAAAGAATGACTAATTAAGGATATTTAATATATAACTACTTGGTAAGGCATTTTTCGAGGAGATGAATTTCAATTTGAACAAATAGTGAGGCCTCTGTAGAAGATTGAAGACTTAGACCACCCTATTACTATTCAATAAATTCAAAACGTTTTAAACAAAGCAAAATACAACAGAGCTCCTGAATTCACAACCAGCGTAATCTTTCCAGTTTACAAAAAAGGCGACCCAAAGATAGTATTTATGACCGTGGAATATCATTATGAATGCAATAAATAAAATTTTGGTGCATATTATTAATAAAGGATTGAATTCTTGGCTAATAATAGATTAATATAGTACCATGCTGGATTCAGAGAATGATATTCAACTGTAAATAATTTATATAAGTAAATTAACATCAATTACGCACTTGAAATACAAAGAAAACGTCTCTAGAAAATTTCCAATTTATAAACTTCATGATTAAAGCAGTATACAGTAGAGTAGACAAATTTTTTTCTCGACCAAACGGTTGTCAAAATCGTAATCTATGACGAATTCGAAGAAGGTTTGCCCAAGAAACCATGGGGTTAAATTTAAAATCGAGCTTCCCGTTTTTAACGCGAATCTTTTCTTTTCTTTTTGTATTTTATATTTTTTTTAATATAATAAAATTAAAATAAGAAAGAAAAAGGTATAAGCAAATATATTCAAAATGATCCAAAAATTGGAATGCTTTTTATGTTAAGTTCCGCTCATTAAAATTAAAATAAAAAATTTTGCGGTGTTTTCAAAATATCAAACTTTAATTACTTTCATCTTCCGCCAAATCATATTGTAGTAAACAGAATTATTTTATATCTAACTGCAAAACAAAAACTTAATTATTAAGGGCGAAAAGGCAAAAAAAATAATATCTACAATTATTTTTAAGGTGTTGTTTGCTGTCCATCCTAGATGTTGCGTTTCGACTTTCAACCGTGACTGCCATAACACCATCGCGATTTTTTCAATAGTTCGTCGTGAAACTCTAGTGAGTACTTGCATAAATCGAATGTGTGGAGAAATTTGTGGATCCAGAAGCGAATGTGCTGCAGAAGCTGTGTTTTGGAATTTTTATTAGTCGTTTTTTAAATAGTTTTAAGTCACTGTGTTAATTTTTGCTGATAAAATTTTTTTAATCTTATTTTTTCTGCATTTCAAATGAGATCTTTTTAAAACTCTATTTAAATACTATAATTTTATAAGCATCTAAGTTATTTTTAAAGACCACAACGATCTTAAAATTTTTTGTGTACCATTTAATGATAAGTTTTGCTTTTTCCCATGATCTAAAGCCAATTTTCATTAAAAGCTTTTTTAAGATTAATCTAAACATCAAAATCGTTTAGTTATCTAACCCATTAACACCCGCTGTACTATAAATAGTACACATCTTCAAGTTGAACTAAAATTTTTCTAATGCAGTTTTTCACTCTGTCAACGCTTTTTACCTGCCAATTAGAGAACAATAACCATGTATCTATAATTAGTCATAGTTATATACTGAGAATGAGGGTAATCCCCGTTTTGTTGGCGAGTGAGTGCTTATTTTGTATATTGTACATGAATTGACTCTGAAAAGCGTTCTCGATAATATCATATCATATTTGCTCGATAATATCATATTTTAATTAAACTAAATAAAACTGTTTAGTTCAGATAAAGTTGTTCTTGCTGCAATATATAAAAAGCTACTGTACTAAGTTTAGTACATTGGGCGCTTGACGTAAATTAAATTAGCAAAGTGAAGACATTTTTGTTTTTCTTCTGTGCTTTCGAGTTGAAGTTTTTACTTGTTTTTAGTTTTATTTTTCTTTCAAATAGCGATCTTTTATAAATATTATTTACTAAAAATATAACTACGAGGGTATAAAATGGCGAACCGATATACTTTTACACGCAACAAAAACTACTTTGGGTTAGAAGAAGCAATACAGGACATTATCAGCCAAGATAGAGAAGATGATGCTACTTACGATGTATCTATGCTTCCACCCAATCCAGGTGTTATCACCGATGAAAACGAATGTGGAGACGACGACCTGTATGGAAACAAATTAACTCGAGATGTTCCCGGTAATATAGAAATATCATTACCGTTGAAGATAAATGGAGTAGCGATGAAGACAAACCCCGCAAAACATTCGCGTCATCTATTGTACGGAATGTGCCAAAGAGAGTGTTTGTAAAGAAATATATTCTTGGAAATTAAAAGAAACCTGTTTGTTGCAGATAACGGTTTAGTTATGACATCTACTGATAAGACGTTCAAAATGCTCTCACTTTGTGATATTTTACAAACTAAGTTTTGTCAATTCAGAATGTTACATGAAAATGTTTTGATTTATCAATGGTTAAGTACTTTGGCCACCATTCAGCTAAATAATTTATAATGGGTAAACCTGTGGAAAAACTTCCGGGGCTACCGCTAATCCTCTCGGCTTTGCTAACAAAAGCACCAACAAAACCAGAGCAACATGCAGTTTACTTTGATATTTTTTTTACGAACTACGAACTGCTTGTAGACCTGAAGAACCTTGGAGCTACTGGACCATGCACGAAAATAGAACTAAACGGTGTCCATTGATTTCATCGAAGGATATGGGTAAAAAGCCCAGGGCTGAATACCACTACTGCTTTGAAAAGATATAACACAATTCTTATGGTTAGATGATTGTACGATTGGAGTCAAATTTCGAAACCTTAGAGCCTCTGGAGAAAGTTAAAATATGGTGTTCTATGAAGAAACAAAAAGTTGGTGTAATCGCACCTCACTTTTTTCAAAGTCATAATAAAGGCATCAAATGGATCAGTGTATAGGAATGTACCGAATTGCAGTGAAAGGAAATAAGTGGTGGTGGCTATTCTTTGCTTACGCAGTGGAGATGACTATTTCAAATGCATGAAGACTATACTGCATTACAAACCCTGATGGTTATGGTTTCGCAGGCATATAGCACGCACGTATCTGAGCGACAAGATGTACAATAAAGCTCTACAATTGATGAAGAAGACAGAAAAAATTATGGCTACAACCCGCAAAAAATACCAAACCCACTTAGATGTGATAAGTGCGTGAAAACGCTGTGTTTGGAAAGAGAATGTTTTGCAAAATACCACTCCTAAGCGCCCATTGTACTAAACTTAGTACACCCCTAAAAACACAACTTCGAAGATTCTTTTTCTTTTTTTCTTTTATAATATTTTAAGAGAACTGTTTTAATACTGATAATAAAAATTGAATTATTAAAATTATTTTTGGTTTTCATTTTTAAAAATTTAAAAATTAAAAATTAAAAATTAAAAATTAAAAATTAAAAATTAAAAATTAAAAATTTAAAATTAAAAATTAAAAATTAAAAATTAAAAATTAAAAATTAAAAATTAAAAATTAAAAATTAAAAATTAAAAATTAAAAATTAAAAATTAAAAATTAAAAATTAAAAATTAAAAATTAAAAATTAAAAATTAAAAATTAAAAATTAAAAATTAAAAATTAAAAATTAAAAATTAAAAATTAAAAATTAAAAATTAAAAATTAAAAATTAAAAATTAAAAATTAAAAATTAAAAATTAAAAATTAAAAATTAAAAATTAAAAATTAAAAATTAAAAATTAAAAATTAAAAATTAAAAATTAAAAATTAAAAATTAAAAATTAAAAATTAAAAATTAAAAATTAAAAATTAAAAATTAAAAATTAAAAATTAAAAATTAAAAATTAAAAATTAAAAATTAAAAATTAAAAATTAAAAATTAAAAATTAAAAATTAAAAATTAAAAATTAAAAATTAAAAATTAAAAATTAAAAATTAAAAATTAAAAATTAAAAATTAAAAATTAAAAATTAAAAATTAAAAATTAAAAATTAAAAATTAAAAATTAAAAATTAAAAATTAAAAATTAAAAATTAAAAATTAAAAATTAAAAATTAAAAATTAAAAATTAAAAATTAAAAATTAAAAATTAAAAATTAAAAATTAAAAATTAAAAATTAAAAATTAAAAATTAAAAATTAAAAATTAAAAATTAAAAATTAAAAACTAAAAATTAAAAACTAAAAATTAAAAATTAAAAATTAAAAATTAAAAATTAAAAATTAAAAATTAAAAATTAAAAATTAAAAATTAAAAATTAAAAATTAAAAATTAAAAATTAAAAATTAAAAATTAAAAATTAAAAATTAAAAATTAAAAATTAAAAATTAAAAATTAAAAAGCTCATGAAATTTCCTTTCGAACAAGCCCAAACATAATCACTTTTGTCAAGTTTCTTAGAAGAAAAGAAAAGTTTCTCGTTAAAAACGGGAAGCTCGATTTTGATTTTAGACCCATGGTTTCTTGGTCAAACCTTCTTAGAATTCGTCATAGATTACGATTTTGACAATCGCTTGGTGAATTTTTTTTAATCCATACAAATTGACCCACTCTACTACACAGTCATACATAATTTAAGGTATGAAATGGAGAAGTTATATCTGATGAATTTTCTACTGAATCTGAAGTAAAACAAGGACGTTTGCTTTCGCTAACTTTGTTCTCGATATACCTAAATGACTTTTATGAATATGTGAGTGATGATATAAATACATGATAAAAAAAGTACTGTGAAATCTGGAATCTGCAAGGATATTTGAGTAAATCCAAAATTATGATATTTCGAAAAGGTTATCTATCTGGGAATAACACTGTCTCCTAAAATGGTATTTAGGAAACATGTGGAACAAAGAAATTTTGTCTGCAAAAAGTAGCATAAATATGCCGTGTGATTCAGTCCTATGGTGACCAAATATGGAGATCTCTGGTTGGTGAAGTAGAAAAACTGCAACGTTATTTCTAAAATAGATTCTGAAGTTACCACCTTTTACACCTAAATATGCCTTGATGCTGGAAACTTGTGTTGAAAATAACTATATATATACAATGGATTTACATCTGTGGCATATTATAAAAACTTTATAACGATTATAATAATAGATTATAAAAATCACAAAAATCATCATTGAAAAAAGTCGTATTGGTATGAGCATATTGACTCCTTAGCTATAGATTTAAATACAATAAATTTAACACAAAGCAGAAAAGTTGGGAACGCTTAAAAGAGTTGATATAATAACTGGTCTTAAAAAAAGCAAGGAAAAAGAGTTGTATCTAGAGAAAGTTGCTTCTACCAGTCGTTTTTATTCAAAGCTTTATTTCAGTGAGAGACAATCTTATTTTCAACACATTAACAACAGCTACGCTATCAGTTTCATCATTAAGGCAAGATAAAGTTCTCATTATGCAATCTACAAGAAAACGGGAGTATCCAACATTTTTTAGCCAAATGTCCTATATGTACTACGTCGCATAAGATATAAACATGCTGGAAAAATTTTTTTCACAGAAAATGAGTTAAAGACAATATTAAGTAACGTTAACGATAATTTTAAGAAAATATCTAGATATAGTATAAGGATTTAGTGGATGAAATTAATCATTAAAATTTTTTGTAACGCAAACACTTTTTTAAAATTTCTTAAAAGTAAAAAAATTTTTCCGACTGAAGCCGTTAAGTCAAAGTCGTATGTTCAAGGGATATCAATTATTTGTAAAAGGTGTGAAACAAAGAGTTGAATTAAATATAAAACAATTATCTAACTATATAATAAGTATAAAATGGGTTCTAGGATGCTTCTCTGGGGAACACAAGAGCTTATGGGATGCAGACTATAGTATTCACCATTCTGTTCGACTCTGTTCGACTCTGAAAAATCTTTCTGATAAGTATGATTTCAATATCTGATAGAATTGCTTCAGGAGAAGTGAATCTAACTTATGCAATAAGCCTTTGTGACATACGTCATCAAAAGCTTTTGACACATGTATCGCTAATTCTATGGAATGCGTAATACGATGTATTTGTTCAATTGTTGAATGCTTTTGTCGAAATTCAAATTAATAATTGTATTATGTTTCTACTTTGTAAAATGATTTTTAATCTTTAACTGAAGAGCTTTTCGAACAATTTACCAATAACTGGATGCAGTGAGATTGGCCGATATGAGCTAGATTCGAACGGAGACTTTTCTGGCTTTCGAATCATTATAATTTCTGCAATTTTCGATGTGCTCGGCATATGCTTAAGACGTATACAAACATTAAAAATAAAGGTAAGTTTAACAGCTGCTGCTTGGTGAGACAAGTGTTATAGAAGGCCGGCAACGATAGGATCAAAAGTCGGATTTTTGACTTTACGCAGGTAATTTCGTTTTTAACTTCCGTAATTGTGAAGAGGGAGATATGTTGTTGGATATGGCTGATTACTTCTTCAAATTCGAGTGTATTCTTTTGTTCAGAATTAAAAGTTTTTAAGAGATAGATTTAGCCCAGCTACCATCCTTTTTTTTAATAGCAGAAACTTTGGAATTAGGTCTTTTTAATAGGCTTGTAGCTTTCGAAAGCAAATAGTCTGTCTTGGAGTCGTAGATTAATTCTGACAGATAGTTGTTTAATTTTGAATTTTTAATTTTTTTCTTTCTGATCTAAGGGTTTGTATTGAATTTCTTAATATTATTATATCTTCAGTTTTGATGCTAATTCTTATGTAATTTTCTTTTTCTGTGATGAGATTTTCCTTAAGACAAGCATGCTACCCCATGTTGATTGCTGCAGTAGATTGGAGAAAAACGTCACTTCTCTTTTCAGGTCATCTATTGGACCGAAATGCGAACTGTTCTCAATATATCGTTTAATATGGATTTATAAAGCTTCCAATCGGTATGCTTGTTTGTTTGTTAATGTAGTTTGAGTGTTTTTTTTTTGTATATCACAGAAAAATGTGAGGTAGATTGGAGAATGATCCGAATTTAGATCAGTCGTTAGCCGTGATACCCAATTAATATTTTTTGAACTTGAACTTGTGTTTACTTATAAGCTGTTCATATTGTTGACATTTGATTGTGTATCTTGGAGGACTATATAATTAAGTAAAAAACACATGCAGATTTAACATATTAAACACAAACCTAATTGTGTTTATGAGGGACACATTTAGCTATGTGACTATACTATATACTGACAATTTTTTCACTTCCTCATAATGATCAATTAAGCTTTTTAGAATTACACTGTGGAACAAATTCAGGTTAGCAAAAGTTAGGTCGATTCTGAGAGTGAGGGGTGAAAATAGAGGCTAAATTAGAAGACCCGTTTCGCGGCGTTTGTTTATGTTAGTTCGAATTTTTTTTTTTAATCGACCTTCGAACTTTGCAGTCAAATGCCGATTTTCAGCATATTGTTTACATATATTGTGTTTTGGCTATAACTCGTCGACTAATTGATATTTTTTCAATCTGTAAAAGCTAGAGACCTGTGCAACAATTAAAATTTTTTAAAAAATTGATTTAGAAAATTTTTGTGGTGCTTATGAAGCAAAATGTTGGAAAAATTATTTTTTTTTCATGCTTTTTGAAAATATTTTCCACAAAACTTAGTCTTTTTTGCTTTCTTTTTGATCTTTAATATGCTTCTCAGTTTCTTCAATAAATTTCATTTCAAAAGAAAACAATCATAATAAAAAACTTGCGTTTTCCAGCTTAATATTAATTTACTTCTCATTTTTTATGTACCAATTTTGTTCAGTGTTGGTTTTGGAGAAACATTGAAAAAGAAATTATAAAAATATGGAAAAAATATATTTTTGAAATGTTAGTTATGAAAAGTTTTAAGTAAAAAAATTAAATAAATTAAATTAATGATTTGGCCAGTTGCCGTTTAGCAGGCGGCTGTGGATCAACATCACTGCTCTCTCTAATATCTTGGTCATCGTTATCATCATCAGAAAGGTCGATAATTTCGTCCAACAGATATTCTGGAATTTCATCTTTGTCTTCCCCTTCTTCCTCTTTTTCCTCGTCTTCCTCTTCTTCAAAGGTGTTTTTATACCACCAACAAATTTCAGCGAGTATTGCATCTGGAGATTTCTTTCCTCTGTACCCGAAACGAAAAGAGTTTTCAATCGTTAACATGCTTAAATTGTGCACTCTGACAATGATATTAGAAAAATCTAGGAATTCAAAAAGATTCAGTTGGCAACTGTTGAGCGAGTTGATCAAGATGCTGATGCAAGAGATGAATTTTGTACGACATATTAACCCAAATATCATCGAAAGCTGCCAACATGTTTGCAATAGATTGCCTGTAGTTGTCTTTGCGTTCTTTACCCAAAAGTCCTTTAATGACTGCTTTCAATGCGAGCCATGCATTTAATTCTCGGTCTGTCAGAACTTGGTCAAAATCTTGACGACTCATTAGTTTCCGTATGTCGGGACCATTAGCAATCCCTTCCTGAATTTTGGCGTTACTTAGTCTTGGGAAAATGTCTTTTAAGCGGTTGAATACTGCTGTTTTTTTTTTGCGATACATTTCAAAAAATTTTTAGCAAGGCCAAGTTTAATGTGAAGCAACGGCAACAAAATTTTCATTTCAGGAACAAGACTTTCATGTAGCCTATTGTCTTTAGGCCATTTCCGTCCAATGCGACTGTTCCAGTTATACTGTTTGCACTGGTTTCTTCCTTTAATACCTTCTCCGTATCGTGAATCCCAATCGCACAAAAAACACGGATATTTTGGACGGCCAGATGCTGTTAAGCCTGTAATCAATGAAACTATTTTGAGGTCGCAGCAAATGTGCCACTGGTGTTCGTTATATTTGACTACTTCCAGAATGTGTTTCAAATTATCGAAATTTTCACTAGTGTCAGTGCTATACGCAATCGGAACAGAAGGCATTCTATTTGCCTTGTGCAAAAGCACAACTTTTAAGCTGATTAGTGAACTATCGATGAATAAACGCCAATCATCTTTTTTAAAGGTTAACCCTATCGTCTCCATTAACTTTTCAATAACGTTGCAATTAGCGAAATTTTTTGCATCATTCACATTGAATAACTTTCCTAACTCTTTTTGGCGTTTTCGATATGCTGTTACTTTGGTACCTTTCGCCAGCAAATTATTTCCTTTCAAAAATGAAGCCAGGAGTTCTGATTTTTTCTGAGTCAAACACAAATTTGCAACAATTCCATCTAATTGGTTTTGTGTGACTAGGATTGGGTCCATTGATGTTTCATAGGATGTACCTTCACAAGGGTCGTATTCTGAGAATAAATCCATGGATGTAGCAGTGGCGGTTGTAGTACTGATATCTGTTTGAAGATCAATATTCGGTATGTTGGTACTGGAACGAATTCTGAGTGCGATAATGATAATTGGACACTTGGCACTGCTACATAAGTGTTATTCTTTGCCTTCCTTCTATTCAAAGTTTTATGGTAGTTGATACATCCATAGCAATTTTCTTCTTGATGCGGGCTGTTGTCTAACCACATCATTGGTATACCAAAAGGCATAGCCATCTTCTTTTCACTTTTCCATTGGATAAGAGTTGAATAGCAATTAAAGCAAACTTTTTTAGGGGCATAGTTGACGACACTGATAAACTCTTGCGAGAAATATTGTTTATAGACTTCCAAAAAAAAAAAAAAATAACTCGCATTGCCACATTTTTCATCGCTTGCTATGAAACGTCCACAAACATTAAACAAATTGGTCCATTTGACATTTCGGTTCCGACATTTTTAATACAATATATATTATACAATGTTTTTTTTTTTTGTTATTTTTATGAAACCGATGCACTTAACTTAAATCACTCACAAAATGAAATAAGTTCCAAAAAAATTAATAGCGAATTAGTTTCGAGTCTTAACTGAATCTTCATGTTTGAAATTAGTTCCCTTGTACGAAATAAAAAAAAATCGCTACCTGTGCGGTGGTTGAAAAACTTCCCTTTTTAATTACTTCTACCTATCTCGCTATTTATACCCTATACCACTATGTGGTTTGGGTATAATGACTTTGTGCTGCTGTTTGTAACAACCAAAAATATTCGTCCTAGACCCATCTTTAATTATACCGATCGACTCAGAATCACTTTTTGAATCGAAATAGCAATGTCCGTCCGTCCGTCCGTCCGTCCGTCCGTCTGTGTGTTCATGTAAAGCTTGTAATCAAACTACAGGTCGCAAATATGAATATATTTTGATGAAATTTGGTATATAAGCTTTCATCGCCCATGGGATGAACGCTATTGAAATTGGTGAGAATCGGTCGATGTTCAGACCTAGCCCCCATACAAATGACCCCTATGAAATCGACATAAATTGCCATAAGTTCCAAATTATCATATAGATCTCAGTCAAATTGGGTTTGTATGTGTTTATTACATCTATTAATCAGTAGTTCAAAAATACTCCCTATAGGAAAATTCTTAGTCATAGGCCCCATAAAGAGCTGCTTCCCGATCTTCACTTAAATCTATTAAAAAACAAAAATATTGCACAGATTTTTCTCAAATTTGGTTTGTATATATTTTTCCTAGTCCCCATATAAATATAGTATCCGATATGAACTTTTTCATATCTGCAGCGAAAAATATTAATAAAAATGCCACTCAAATTTGATTTATGCTTATTTGCTATATCCAATTAGTTGGACCGAAGAGATATGGTATCTTAACCGTGGTATAGGGTATCGTATAGTCGGGCTAGGCCGACTATAATTTTCTTACTTGTTATTTAATGGTTTTGGGATTTTTAACGCAAATTATCGACTAAGACCATTTTCTTTTCAAATGAAATTTATTGAAGAAACTGAGAAGCATATTATAGATCAAACAGAAAGCAAAAAAGACTTAGTTTTGTTGAAAATATTTTCAAAAAGCATGAAAAAATATAATGTTTCCAACATTTTTCTTCATAAGCACCACAAAAATTTTCTAAATCAATTTTTTTTTTAAATTTTAATTGTTGCACAGGTCTCTAGCAATAATTTGGCTTTTAGAGATTGAAAAAATATCAATTAGTCGACGAGTTATAGCCAAAAAAAACCATATAAACAATATGCTGAAAATCGGCATTTGACTGCAAAGTTCGAAGGTCGATTAAAAAAAAAAATTCGAACTAACATAAACAAACGCCGCGATATCTTCTAATTTAGCCTCACCCCTCACTCTCAGAATCGACCTAACTTTTGCTAACCTGAATTTGTTCCACAGTGTTATGGCACTTCCGCC
This sequence comes from Cordilura impudica, assembly GCA_963682025.1. NCBI lineage: Eukaryota > Metazoa > Arthropoda > Insecta > Diptera > Scathophagidae > Cordilura > Cordilura impudica. The sequence continues at coordinate 199,562,669 of OY821518.1, read as the reverse complement.
TCTAGCAATATTGCTGGGGTGTATGGTGCGAAAATTGAATAATTTTAAAATTTTGTAAGTGATTGCTTTGTGAAGTGTGCTTCACTTATTAGGCATATATCTATGATTTCCTTTATTAAAATAGACTGAAGCTTGGTCTTACATTGGTGCAATCTATTTGGATTCCATTCTGTTACTGTTATAAACTTTTTCATTTGCATAGTGAGTTAAAATTGTTCTCTAAAGTTTTCTTCCGAAGCTCAATTAAATTATTGCCGGCTTCACGATTTGCTAGTTTATTTAAGATTTGTGATAATATATTATTATTTGAGGCTGGCGATTGATTTTCATATTTCAGTACTCCTGCATAAGAGATTTTGTTTGTCGAGCTACTTGCAGTTTTTTTCTATATAATTACCGCCATGATGTTTAACATTTTGTTCTCGAACATCATATTCCGGTTTATTCAAATGTTTTTTTTTTCCTTATTTTTTGCAATTCCTTTGCCACCTTAAATTCTCTGTAGCTTGCAGAATTTTGGGGGTTCATTTGCTTCTCAGTGTGCTTTCCAGCACACTTAACGCATCTAGGCTATTTTGAGCAGTAATTCCATGCATAACCAAGTGATTGGCATTTAACACATTGTTGTATATCTTTTCCGGCTGACGGTAAATCTACCAAGCCGTATAAATTCTTTTTTATTAAAAATTTTAATATTACTTTGTTATATTTACTTGTAAAATGTTGATCAATAGAGGATAATCTAATCTATATCTTTAGTGTGTTATATTTAATTTATAATATATATATTTTATCTATGCTTTCAGTAGAATTAAACGACAGAGTGAACATATCTAGTGGTTGTTTTGTTTATTTTGTGTATTCAAAACATTTAAACCTTGGTTTTTTTATCAGAAATAATTTCATTTTGATCAGAGGAATGGTGAAGACTTTTAGCTATGATTTTAAGAGGTCGATATTGTTTATCTTCAAAGGAGTACATGGTGTCTTTGAATCATTTAATAATTTGGTCAAGTTTGGATAATAATCGCTATTGAAAACATTTACCTTTAAAAAATTGCTCAATAGCTTTGAAGTGAAACCTTGTATAACATTATTATTTATTAAACTATACAGATGGGGGTTTTTTTTGTGGAGGTTATTGATTTTGTTGAGGAGCCTCATTGTTACGATCAGTGTTGGTTTCAACTGCTCTCAACTCTGTCTTTAGACGCTAATTTTTTTTCAATTATCCATTCAGTTTCTTTAGTCAGTTCGTCTTCATCTCTTTCAAAGACAATTTCTGAAGAACAATTAGCCTTCTGCATTTTATTGGACTTGTTTCTTGATTGTACCATACAATCAGATTCTGAACTGTTTCTCCATCATTTGTTTCGATGACTGCCTGTGTTGTACATTCGATGTATGTTCATTTTCCTTTTTAGATTTCAAATTTTCATTCTATATTTTTAGCCAGATGTTATCTTCCTGAAGTTTGTAACAAAGTTCTTCAAAGCCGATATTAAGAAGGAAAAAGAAACAACTGCATTAGCACAACATGTAAAAGAATGCAACCATAATATGAATTTTGATAACATTAAGATATTAGATAAGGAAAAAAGAGTAAACAAACGCTATACATTAGAAAGCCTACGAATACAAGAGAGAATTCATCATGCAATGAACACGAGAGAAGATAAGGATAACACAAAGCTCCAATACTCCGTTGCAATATTTTAGAAATTAGTTAAAGTTCTGTGATACTATATTAAGTTAGACCTGTGATTTTGCGTGTACTGTGTTGTCAATATTTATTAAATTTATTTATATTTTTTAAAATTCTGTGTAGTAATGTCCAGTTTTTTATTTACAAATAAATTTTACAAATTATATTCCCTGACGATGTAACAAAGAATCGTAAGTTAAACTGTGATGTAGTATTTAAGATATTTAATTAGAAATTATTAATAATGTTAATTTGTATATGTCGCCAGATTTTATAATAAATTTACGCTCCTGAGGAAGTTTGAATAAAGCAAACGAAACGTCGAGCAGAAACATGATATCTAATTGATTTTTATTTACACATAAAAACAGATTATTGACCAAAATAGCCCGTAAGGTAACCCCTCTTTTTAAATCTTATTTAAATATTAACAATTGGTCACAACAACAAAAACACACTTTTTATACACTTGTCGGAGGGCCCGCCGAAGAAAAACAAAAAGAACAAATAGTAAATATACATAAAATCTACCGTATAAACAAATGAGCACTATGGATAATTTTTTTCAACATATGAGGGAAAAATATAACAACAAAACATGCAGTCTATTAAAACAATACAGCAGAGAAGTAGAAAAACTTGCAAAATCATTAGAAAGAAGTAAATTTTTACAACAATGTAGGCAATTACGAATTATACCGACACACTTAATAAACACTACACAACATCTCAAGCATCTTTTTAAAACTAACGCCATGCAGGCCGAAATAGAAAAAATAGAAACAAACCTACACAGTAAGCTACTCAATATTGAGATAAGGGAAACACACATTTATACAACACATACTAAAACAGAGATAAAAAGAATTGAGAGCGAGATCAAAAATACACTGAACGAAACAGAACTAACAAAATTTAAAGACGATCAATGGAACAAATTTTATAATATTAGATATAAAACAAATCAGACACATTCATCAAAGATGGAGAAACTACGAATTAAGAAATTTAAAAAATTTAAACTAAATTTTAATGAAAGCTGGTTTGTAAACTATACAGACCTGGAATTTAAAACTGAATTCAAGTGGATTTTATCTTTAGGCAACAAATTTGCACTACCTGTAAGTGAACATAATTTTTCCCCCATCCCTCTTATAGCTGATATTGAACAATGGGTTCAAAATATAAAAGACGAAACAGAAAAGGACATAACGAGATCAAAAATCGCCAACCGGATAACGCATTTCAGGCGAAATTTACGAAATACAGAAAAAGAAAAATTCATACTGGGAATATTCGATGAAACAAGAAAATTTATTGGTAAACATAAGGATAATATTGTTATAACTACAGCAGATAAAGGAAACAAAACTGTGATAATGTATAAAGATAATTATAAAAGTAAAATGGATAAGTTGCTGGAAGATAGAAATACTTATAAAACTATTAGAGTTGATCCCACGCCAAAACTCCAACGAACAAACAATAACCTTGTTACACAGTTATACAAAGACAAACACATATCAAAATTTGAGAAGATGAATATGACATCACATGCAGCTGCGGCCCCTGAATTATACGGTTTGCCGAAAATCCACAAGGAAAACGTCCCACTCAGACCAATTTCATCCTCTATCAAAGTACCCTGCTATAATCTAGCGAAATATATTGGAAAAATATTGAAAAATTTGATCTCACCAACATATAACATTAAGAATGCTTTTGACCTAAAACAAAAATTGGAAAACGTGAAAATAGAAGATGACGATATACTAGTGTCATTCGACGTGGTATCATTATTTACTAATATACCGACTCATTTAGCGATTAAGAACATACTGGACAAATGGGAAACATTAAGCACACAGACCACAATATCGAGGAAACAGTTTCTAAAACTACTTCAGTTCTGCTTGACAGAAACTAACTATTTTACATACGGGAATAAATTTTATCACCAAACGTATGGTATGCCCATGGGCAACCCTTTGTCGCCAACAATTGCTGATATTGTTCTGGACACCCTTTTGGACGATGTAATCAAAGAACTTAAGGAGAAAAATGTAAAAATCAAACTAATTACTAAATATGTCGACGATTTATTTGCTATAATAAAGAAATCAGATGAAACTAAGATTTTAAAAACACTTAATTCGTATCACAACAAACTGCAATTTACAATAGAACGAGAGATCAACGGAGAAATTCCTTACCTTGATATAAAAATAATAAAAGACGATAATAAACTTATAACTAATTGGTACACAAAGGAGACATCCTCAGGAAGGATGATCAACTATAACTCCACCCAACCGATAAAAATGAAGATCAACACGGCGACAAATCTCATTGAAAAGGTACTACATATAAGCGACGAAAGATTTAAGAAAAATAATATAAACAAAATACGAAACATATTAACTATGAACAATTACCCAATATTTATAATAAACAACTTAATCAACAAAACACTAAATAATACAAAACACAAAAATGATGACCGTAAAGAAGATTTGGTTTTTTGCAGTGTACCATTTATCCCAAAATTAACGGAGACAAAAACAATGAAACATATGATCAACGATGAAAACACAAGAATAGCACACAAGTCAAACCAAACCCTTAGGCAACTGTTTACGCAGAACAAAACAAAACAAGATATACTTAAAATTGACAACGTTGTTTACGAAATAAAATGTGATGGCAATGAAAGGGAGCAATGTAACAAAGTTTATGTTGGTACAACAAAACGAAGGTTAGAGACGAGAGTATTGGAGCACAAAGCCGATATTAAGAAGGAAAAAGAAACAACTGCATTAGCACAACATGTAAAAGAATGCAACCATAATATGAATTTTGATAACATTAAGATATTAGATAAGGAAAAAAGAGTAAACAAACGCTATACATTAGAAAGCCTACGAATACAAGAGAGAATTCATCATGCAATGAACACGAGAGAAGATAAGGATAACACAAAGCTCCAATACTCCGTTGCAATATTTTAGAAATTAGTTAAAGTTCTGTGATACTATATTAAGTTAGACCTGTGATTTTGCGTGTACTGTGTTGTCAATATTTATTAAATTTATTTATATTTTTTAAAATTCTGTGTAGTAATGTCCAGTTTTTTATTTACAAATAAATTTTACAAATTATATTCCCTGACGATGTAACAAAGAATCGTAAGTTAAACTGTGATGTAGTATTTAAGATATTTAATTAGAAATTATTAATAATGTTAATTTGTATATGTCGCCAGATTTTATAATAAATTTACGCTCCTGAGGAAGTTTGAATAAAGCAAACGAAACGTCGAGCAGAAACATGATATCTAATTGATTTTTATTTACACATAAAAACAGATTATTGACCAAAATAGCCCGTAAGGTAACCCCTCTTTTTAAATCTTATTTAAAAAGTTCTTCAACTTTATACGGTTTTGGAGCAGTTCAACCTCTTTTACTTTTGAGACTTTAAATAGACATTAGCTATTTCTAGGTGAAGCAGGAATTTCATTATCATTTTAATAATTTAAAAGCTGATAAAAATCAAGCATGTAATACTTGATTTTAATGAGTATTTGTTAACGTTGAAGAGCTAATGCTGATTATATTTTTGCATTTATTGTCCTTGTCAGCACTAAAAGTATACATATTTTTATATGTAAAAAATTCGCTTAATTGTTTTTATTTGAAAGTGAATTTCATTTAAACACGTTACGGTGAACTTTCATCAACAAAGAATCTCATATTCCGGCACCCGCCAAGAGTGACACCGAAAATCACGGGCAGTTATTTTTCGATTTAGAAAGGTTTTTTTTGGAAAATTTCGCAGCATGACGAAAGTATATCAACAGGGTGGTGTAAATTTGATTGTAAAAAAATAATTAATCAAGATTTGAATTTACCGCCATTTGTGCAGTCATGTGTTTGGCAACCACAAGAAAAAACAGTTTGCCGGGGCTAGTAAAAACGGAGCATTAAATGATAGAACAACGCTTTTTCAGTGTTGAATAATAGTTTCAAAATATTGGTTCCTACACTTGGGAGATTTCGTACAAAATATAGTCAGACTATTGATCTAACTTCGTCAGTTGTGCAGACAGTAATTGAAAAATTCAGCATTAACACAAAGGTTGTCAAAAAACAAGCCGTATAAATGTTAATATCGAAGCAGTGTGTAAGATTGTTGGTGAAAGTCCAGGAACAACAGTTCGCAATCGCACAGTGGAAAATTTTGGCACGGATAGTCCTAAATGTATTTGTAATTATATACTTGAATATAAGCAAATTTAAACTAGAGATTATTTCAAAAAATAAGTATGAAGTTTATATTTCATTTTATATTTCTTTATACACAAAGGTATACATATGTCTATTGTGTACAATAACTTAAAAAACATTCTGTTAAATATAGCGTACCTATAAAGATTTGATTGCTACATTAGTAATAGTGACATTTTTACTTTTCAGAATCATTATGTTGTGGTAATTTCATTAGTTTAAGCGTATCTTCCCCCAAATCTTTTGCAAGTTGGGCGGATGGTTTTCTAATACTTGTTACATAGGGATCAGGGGTGAATATAAGTCTGTTGAAAACATCTTTATTAGTGGCTGATCGCGAACATTTTCGAGAGTGATGTAATCGATAGTTTTTGTAATCTCGCAAAGGGTGCATGATGCGCTTGAAGGGGTATTTGTCAAAATTTGTGTTACTTTACCATCAATCATTGTTAGAAACAGTTTATGCTTAACGGTTACATTCTGTTCATTCTTGGGAATTATAGTTGGTGACAATAACTTAATTTGAGTTTCAATATTATTTACCACTTCTTTGGTTTTAGCAGCGGTTTCTTTGCAAAGTTCTATTGAAATGGGGCTACAATATCGAAAAGATGAACAGACTGGATTTTTTCTAAACAAAGGGTGATTTTTTTAGCTATTATCTTTTTGGCAACACTGGTTTTAACAGCTGACGCACGTTTCGTGTTTTGTTTCATTGTCAAACATCTTCAGTTTGGTCTATAATTTAACCATGAATCGTCTTACAAACGAACAACGCTTGCAAGTTATTGAATTTTATTGTCAAAATGCGTGCTCTGTTAAGAAAGTTCATCGCGCGCTTCTTCCATTTTATGGTCAGTTTAATCGACCCACTGAAGCGGCTATTCGGGCTATTGTGACTAAATTTCGCACCAAATTTACATTGTTGGACATTAAACCACCAACACGCTTACGTAGAGTGTGAACTGAAGAAAATATCGCAGCTGTATCGGCCAGTGTTAATGATGAACATCAATTATCGATTCGTCGCCGTTCGCAGCAATTGAGCGCTACGGAGAGATGATATCCAACTTTTTTTTGCCCAAAATGCAAGAGCTTGACTTGCAGACATGTGGATTCAACAAGACGGTGCCACATGCCACACAGCACGCGCAACAATGGACTTATTGAGAGGCGAGTTCGGTGAACATTTTATTTCACGTTCGGGACCGGTCAATTGGCCGCCTAGATCGTGCGATTTAACGACTTTAGACTATATTTTGTGGGGCTATGTTAAAGCTCATACAGACAATCCCGCTTCAATTGACGCATTGGAAGACAACATTGAAGCATTTATTCGTGAGATACTGGCCGAAATGTTGGAAAGAGTATGCCAAAATTGGACTAAGCGGATGGACCATTTGAGGCGCAGTCACGGTCAACATTTGCATGAAATAATCTTGAAACATTACATTATATGGACCGTACTATCGATCCAAATAAAGATTTCATGCATTTTTCTGAATTTTATGTGTTTTTTTTTTGAAAACTTTCCTATAACTCTTAAAAAATCACCCTTTATAACACCCGTTTCTTCGTTTATAAGTTTAATAGGTACTAGAGATGTGATAAACAGATTCGCATCAGAAATTAGACCTTATTCCTCTGTACTCTGGTTGACCTGATGAACCATCACAACCCCATTTGCAGTAGAGAGTTATGTTTGTTAAGCTCTTATTATCCACAGCAACAATCATTAAAATCCTGGTTGTTATGTGATCTAACAGATCTTGTAAATACCTTACTCCAACATAAGTATTCAATGCTGGAGGAAGGCAGCAACTTTTTTTGCTTCCTGAATTTTATAATATGGAGGAAGAACAGTAAATTTTTTTTATCATAAGATTCCTTAAATAAATGTATTGTGCTTTTGTCAGGTCTATATCAATAAATACACTTATTGCCTCTAAATTGTCGAACGACTCACCATTTTCTTTTTAAGTTTTGAGGAAGATCTAAGCAATTCAATAATTTTTGCCTTTTCTCCTTCTCCTTATGTTACAGGGTCTTCCTTGTATCGCAGTACGTTTTGTTTGCTTCACTATTGCTAGCACAGTTCTGAACAAGTCTCCATTTACCCACTCAACATTTTGCTCAAGTTCTTCACAAAAAAAAAAAAAAAAAAAAAAAAGTTCAACCAAAATGCTTACTAAAATAACTCGGAATGACAATATACGCACTGAATACTTAAAATGATTACTTTTTTTAATTAATGTAATGATTGATTTTTAATCAACTCTTCACAAAAAAAAAAAAAAAAAAAAAATACGGTATAACCAAAAATCTTACTAAAATAACTCGGAAGGACAATGTATAATGGAATATGCATTTTTAATTAATGCTTTATTTTAACATTATGGTATGTAACTTCTGTTTAGGTACGAATATGCAGCCAATTTTTATACATAAGTTTACTAAAATGGTATACATATGAGCGCGTAGGTAAGCGTAGCTACTTATTAAAATCCATACCGAAATTTTAACATGTTGGAAAAAAACATTAGATCATTCAGATGCATAAATGTTTTTACAAATACCTGGACAGACTATTTTAAAATCGGAATCTGCATCAAATTATAATAGATGATAGACTTAATTATTCATATCACATAGACGCTATATGTTCACGGGTGTGTTTTACTCCTCGCCGATTAAATTTCCTTAACATGTACTTACCGTATCATGTATGGTGCAGAGTCGCCCATGCTCTTTTAATGTCCCTATTATTCTATTGTATTGAAGTATTCCTTTGCTCGACGGCTGGTAACTTTGACAGGATAAAGGTTTTAATGAATAAAATTGTTAAATTTGTTTTCAACGTAAGTTATCGAAATCGCAATAATGGCTACAACCATATAAGTATCTCCATATGTCAATAATTTTTTAAAATGTTCTTTTGAAAATTATTTAACTCTGAGGTATTTGTTATCTTTTTATAAACTCATTAAGAGTTCTACACCTCGGTTTTTGTTACAGCGTTTTAATTTTATATTTTCCACAAGAAATGTGCAAATATTTATACCAAGTATATACAATTAATTTTTTGAGAAATCTTTTTTAATTACTATTGCACGCTCATGGAACCAGTTACCCAACGAGCTCCGAACATTTCAATTTTCTCAGCGAGTGTACCGCAATAAGTTAATTCAATATCTAAATAATCAATAACATTTAAGTATTTACATAATTTTTATTTTTTTAATTGTTATAAATTGAAGCTATTTACAAAAATTAGTGTTATTTATGTTTTAAGAATTATTTTTTGGGTTACTTTGAATAAGCGAATATTTTCAATTGTAATAGTTTGGCCAATGTAAATGGATTTTTGAATTACATAATAAAATCAATAAAAAAAAAAATTACCTTTCCAATAAGGTATATAGCTCCAAAAGTGTAATGTGAATTATATTTAAAATATGTCCTAATATATGATTAATTTTTTAGGTAATAAATCACTTTCGTAAAGAGATATGAGTTCGGTCGATATTTCCGAATATTGCTATTGACCAAACATGTAATATTTTTGCCAAATTATTAAGTTTGACATCTTAGCTTTTCGATGACAATATCTTTATGGTGAAATTCCAAACTTTGTAAAATACAATTATGAGGTGGTCAAAAATAGCAAATTTCAGAAATCTCTCTACAGCATATACACACTGAAGAACTGAAGACTAATGGCCATGCGCAGCGAAGAGAGTTCGTTCAATGCATTATTGAACATCAAAAAGTGGATGCTGACTTTTCAACAAATTTATTCTAAGCCTGAAGCACATTTTCACCTGGATGGCTTCATTACTAATCATTCAAATTGCCACATTTTGAGTTAAAAGAAAACAGTTCGATTTATCGAAAAATAAATGCATCACCAACGTGTCACTGTTTGGTACAGATTTTGGGATGGAGGAATCATTGGACCATACTACATACTTCTTCGAAAATGAGGCTGGTCAAGCAATGTGTAGTGTGTATCCATATATTTTTTTTATGATAATAAAATTAAGTCAAAATATAATTAATTATGGAAATAACCAGATACCCAATTTAAATGGTATAACTACCCCATATGTAATTTAAAAGGGGTATCTTTGGTAGGTAAATTAATAAATATGTGAAGTATACAATTTATTATACTTAATAAAGAATAATTTTCGTATATAAGATGCAATATATAACAATGTAAGATAGTCAATAAGTGTTGATCATAAACAAAGAAACTTTTTTTAGATACAAAGTTTTAACTAATTGTCTCAATAGAGTTGTAGAAAGTGAAAGTTGTAGAGTTTACATATCATAAAAATGTTAAATGAAATATTTCTCAGCAAATTTTATATAAAGAAAAAAACTTATAGCGTTTACATTATTACTATATCTGCAAGTGCTATTGCGACATGATAACAGAGTTCTTTCAGCCTAAATTGGATGTTATTGATGTGGACGACATGTGGTTTCAATATGAATGTGCCATATGCCATATAGCCCATGAAACGATTAAATAACCCTCGTACGGTGATCAGAATCAGCCCTTTAGATTGTGTGATTTAACACCATTCGATTTGTTTTTATGGGTTCATTTAAAGTCAAAGGCCTATGCCAATATGTCCACAACTACTGGTGCATTGAAAGGAAAGTTCAATGCTGCTTCATTTATGCAAAATGTTAATAAACAGGTAAGAATATTATAGAGATTTGGTCGTAGGCTCAACTAATCGGGTATAGGAAATAAGCATAAAACAATTCTGAGTGGAGTTTTTATTAATTTTTGTGCCTGCGTATTTGAAAAGTTCATATCGGATGTTATATTTATATATCTAGCGACTAGGTCGAAAAATTGACCTATCCTGACCATATTTGCTTATTTTTTGTAAAAACATATAAAAACCAAATTTGAGAAAAATTTTTGCAATATTTTTGTTTTTGATAGGTTTATGACTACGTACTATCGTACAGGATTTATTTTTGGACTATACTTTTTTGGACCGAGATATATATCATGATTTGGATCATATGACAGTTTATGTCGTTCTCATAGGGGTCATTTGGACATAGGGGACTACATTTTAACATGCACCGATTTTCTCCAATTCCAATAGCCTTCGTCCTATTGTCGATAAAAGCTACATTCCAAATGTCATGAATATATATTCATAGTTGGGTAATTCCATGTCAAATCAACCAATGGGTGTACACTACCTTCTCCAAATTGTATGATTTTTCGTAGGAAGACAGATTATTACAGAACTAAAATAAGTGCAAAGTTTGAGGGCACTGGCACTTCTGTATCCGGAAATATGTGGTCTTGAAAATCGTAAAAAAGGTCAAAATTTACAAAGTTGTACTTACTTAATTATAATTTTCTCGAAAAGTATTATAGTTACGTAACTCATCGAGGTTGCATTTGAAAGGTTAATTAATTACCTTTAATTTGATATACAACATGATTTTTTTTTTGGAAAGGTCCAAGGTCACATCTATTGACCTATAATTCGGGAGGCTATAGCTGTAAAAACGACAATTTTAAAAATCTGAAAAAAATATATGTTTAAGATTGGTTCCTTCCCTAAAGTTCCAAAAAATTTCAGACTGGAGGTATGCTTGGATCCAGAAATATTTATCATAGAGTAAAGGTAGATATTTAAAAAGTCGGTGCTGTTACTGTTACTGTTTATTAATGTGGTTGGTTGTGCTCGTGAGCGTCGGCGGGCTATGCACGCACTAACTAAAAACAGTGATAAAATTCAACTTTTAACTATTTTACCTAAAAGCTGGACATTGAAAAGAATGGAGGAGGAATTTCAAATAACAAATTTCATGGCACGAAAGGTAAAAAACTTGGTTGAGACAGAAGGCGTATTGAGTACACCGAATCCAAAACTTGGAAAACGATTGCCATTAGAAATTGTTGATGTGGAAACTTATAAAGATTGTTTAAAAAGACTTATATGCAATCCCCCATCACCAAATTGCTACCTTGGCAGATGTAGCATGTGTCCAGATATACAAATTAGTATTAGAAAATGAAATTGATGAAATCATATATAAACAGTGGATAAGTGTAGATAGAGACTCTTTGGAAACTATTATTAGAGAAACTGATTCTTTTCTGGATTCTTTATGCGAAAAACTGCAAACTCTTCTACCCCATTCATTCGTATCTAAAGAGCAGGGTGCATTTATGGCTCACAAAAAGTCTGCGTTGGAAGAAAATGAGTATTTAGTAATTTGCGACTTCTCCGAAAATGCAACTTTTGTGGTTCAGGATTCTGTGCAAGGCTTTTTATGGAATAATAGCCAGGCCACACTATACCCAATAGCAATTTATTACAAATCAAATGGAAAATTAGAAACTACAAATTTTATAATAATATCAGACTGTCTAATACATAATACCATAGCAGTTCATTTATTTCATCGCCACCTAAATGAGTTTTTGAAAAACAAGTTTTTGAAAATACCAAAGAAATTTTTTTATTTTTCGGACGGTTCTTCCGCTCAATTTAAAAATAAAAAAACTTTGCCAATTTATGCCATCATAGCGAAGATTTTAATTGTTCCGCTGAGTGGCATTTCTTTGCTACCAGTCACGGCAAAGGAACTAGTGATGGTCTTGGGGGAACGGTAAAGCGTGAAGCACGAAGAGCCAGCTTGCAACGTCCATTCGAAGATCAGATAACTACTCCTCTCCACTTGTATAATTGGTGTCAGCAAACTCTTCAGAACTGCAACTTTGCATATTTAACGGAAAAAGATTATGAAGAAGAAGAGAAATTGCTAACTGATAGATTTATAGGATTACGTACAATTCCGGGAACTCAAAAGCAGCACAGCTTCATACCAATTTCAAAAACACAATTACAAGCTAAAATTTATTCCGCTGATAGCAAATTTGTAATTGAAAACATTTATAATAAAACTAAACAACAACAACAGCATTCATCATAACAATGTCAACAACAACAACAACAACAACAACAGCATTCATCATAATAATGTCAACAACGCCAACAACAACAACAACAACAGCATTCATCATAATAATGTCAACAACGCCAACAACGCCAACAACAACAGCATTCATAATAATAATAATTCACTTGTTAAATATCTACCTTTACTCTATGATAAATATTTCTGGATCCAAGCATATCCCCAGTCTGAAATTTTTTGGAACTTTAGGGAAGTAACCAATCTTAAACATATATTTTTTTCAGATTTTTAAAGTTGTCGTTTTTACAGCTATAGCCTCCCGAATTATAGGTCAAGAGATGTGACCTTTGACCTTTCCAAAAAAAAAAATCATGTTGTATATCAAATTAAAGGTAATTAATTAACCTTTCAAATGCGACCTTGATAAGTTGCGTCACTATAATATTAATCAAGAAAATGATAATTAAGTAAGTACAACTTTGTACATTTTTATAGTTTTTCCCGATATTCAAGACCTCATATTTCCGGATCCAGATGCGTCAGTGAACTTAAATTTAGGATTTTTCTTATTTCTCGGATACACTTTAATCCTGCCAAAATTCAGCCAATTTGGAAACAGTGATGTAAAAAACAGCCATATTTTAAGTTGAGTTCAGATGGTTTAACCCAGTTGCGAACTGTGATTTGATTACAATGCTTACATGGACAGACATCGCTAACTACCAAATATTTTTGGAAGTTACAAACATCAGCACAAAGTCATTAGACCCTGACCACATAGTGGTATAGGGTATAAAAAATTTGACAAAAGGGTGCTTATGTACCAGCAAAGCCGTGGAGGCCATTTGCTTGATGTGTTGCTCTATACCCTGTCCTGTTTACTTTTTGATTTAAAGGCCTGTATGCAGCTTGCTAAGGAATCAAAAACTTCATATAAAAAAACGCTTCAGAAATGCTTAAGGAATTTTTCTGTCAAAAAATTTCTGTTGATAGTCTGCAGCTTTTTAAAAAAGTAGTATTGTTTTTACTACTTTTTTTGACGTAAATTAAGTTAGGCAACCCAGGCTTTGAGCAGGAATATCAAATTTTTCGTTCTTTCTGAACGGAATATTGACAGGAGAGGTAAGCATACACAAAATGTAATATGCTAAAAAAAATTAAGTTATTTTTCAGTTGCAAACATGGAAAAAAACGAACAAAATTCGGCAAAGAAAAACAAGAAGCGCATGGCTAATTTTGATACTGAGCTTAAAAAGCGTTTAGCAGGCCAAATAAAGCAGAACCGAAGAATTGATTTGTTTTCAATTTCACAATTCTTAATAATTGACAGAAAACAGCTGATTGCTAGCGTTGCACTGAAAGGTACTTTTGTGCTTTTTTTTTCTTTAAGAAATATATGAAAATTTTCTGTTAAGATTCCTTAATAAGCTGCGTACAGCTCTTAATAATAAAAAAGCAATGTAAAGAAAGTAAGTGTATTTTCTTTTTAATTCAAATCTTGCGTTTTTTTTTTTAAATTCGATTTTTTTTTAGCATTTTTTTCAACATCATTAAAGATCCATACTATAATGTATTTGCAAATCTGATGTATGATATAAATATTTTATGACCAAAGTCTTAGTTTTATACCTAATTTATTTGCTTGTGGGTCCCACATGAAATGAACATTGTGGGACTTTCATAAGTTCATTCAATATCAAATGAATTCTCAAATGAATTCTCAAATGAATAAAATTTGCTTCGTTCTGCAGATAAAATTTATTTCAAACATATAAATCTTATTCAAAGCATTTTTAATCATTGTTTAATATATTCAAAATTGTGGCAATTGAATTGATGTGTTTCTGGTATAAATATAATGTGTTTAGTTAAAAATAATTGCAAAATGGAGAACTGACTGTGCGCTTAACTTCCACTTAGCTGTGTATAAGTCGGCCACTTAATTTAAGAATTAAAAAAACTATTTTTAAATCAACAATTCTGTAAAGTTAGACTCAAATTCGTTACACAAAAAGTTACAATTTAAATTTTGTCATGCCTTTTGAATATATTAAAACATAAATTAAACCATCCAAATAAGTATCATCTGAAGGAACAGTTAGATATATATTGAATAGAATATTTGTTGAATGTGTAGAAATTTTCAGCTGTCTCGCCAAATGCATGTTAGTCGAGTTGTCGTATATGTACTGGCTTGTTCATACTATGCTCTCAATGGACGCAACTAAATGATGCTTGAAAACCACAAAACTCTATTAAATCACGTATAAGCAATAAAATACACATGTGACATTGGTTTCAGTTTTAGTTTTAGTAAAGCAAAATTTTGGAATAGCAACTAAAACAACTGCTACGTCAATGGAAAGCAATCAAAAAACTAGTTTTGTTGTATTAAATAACGGGTGATTTTTTAAGAGCTTGATAACTTTTTTTTAAAAAAAAACGCATAAAATTTGCAAAATCTCATCGGTTCTTTATTTGAAACGTTAGATTGGTCCATGACATTTACTTTTTGAAGATAATTTCATTTAAATGTTGACCGCGGCTGCGTCTTAGGTGGTCCATTCGGAAAGTCCAATTTTGGGCAACTTTTTCGAGCATTTCGGCCGGAATAGCCCGAATTTCTTCGGAAATGTTGTCTTCCAAAGCTGGAATAGTTGCTGGCTTATTTCTGTAGACTTTAGACTTGACGTAGCCCCACAAAAAATAGTCTAAAGGCGTCAAATCGCATGATCTTGGTGGCCAACTTACCGGTCCATTTCTTGAGATGAATTGTTCTCCGAAGTTTTCCCTCAAAATGGCCATAGAATCGCGAGCTGTGTGGCATGTAGCGCCATCTTGTTGAAACCACATGTCAACCAAGTTCAGTTCTTCCATTTTTGGCAACAAAAAGTTTGTTAGCATCGAACGATAGCGATCGCCATTCACCGTAACGTTGCGTCCAACAGCATCTTTGAAAAAATACGGTCCAATGATTCCACCAGCGTACAAACCACACCAAACAGTGCATTTTTCGGGATGCATGGGCAGTTCTTGAACGGCTTCTGGTTGCTCTTCACTCCAAATACGGCAATTTTGCTTATTTACGAAGCCATTCAACCAGAAATGAGCCTCATCGCTGAACAAAATTTGTCGATAAAAAAGCGGATTTTCTGCCAACTTTTCTAGGGCCCATTCACTGAAAATTAGACGTTGTGGCAGATCGTTCGGCTTCAGTTCTTGCACGAGCTGTATTTTATACGGTTTTACACCAAGATCTTTGCGTAAAATCTTCCACGTGGTCGAATAACACAAACCCAATTGCTGCGAACGGCGACGAATCGACATTTCACGGTCTTCAGTAACACTCTCAGAAACAGACGCAATATTCTCTTCTGTACGCACTGTACGCATTCGTGTGGTTGGTTTAATGTCCAATAAAGTAAACTGAGTGCGAAACTTGGTCACAATCGCATTAATTGTTTGCTCACTTGGTCGATTATGTAGACCATAAATCGGACGTAAAGCGCGAAACACATTTCGAACCGAACACTGATTTTGGTAATAAAATTCAATGATTTGCAAGCGTTGCTCGTTAGTAAGTCTATTCATGATGAAATGTCAAAGCATACTGAGCATCTTTCTCTTTGACACCATGTCTGAAAACCCACGTGATCTGTCAAATACTAATGCATGAAAATCCTAACCTCAAAAAAATCACCCGTTATAAATAAATATATATATATAAGCAATGAAAACTTTTTCCCACAAAATCCAAAAACTGTACGTATTTAACATTTGAAATGGTTTTCTTTAAAGTTAGTTTCAAAGAATTTTTTTTTTTGTGGTAAAGTATTTGAACTTTTTTTTTTAACAACTTGCTAAATTTTTATAAGGAGAAGATAACAATATTTTATTATGTTGATTAAAAAGTAGATTATTAATTTAAATCTTTATGAAGAGTTCCATCGGAGTTGGTGATACGCAAAAAGATAATTATCAGCTTTTTTGATCAGCTGCTGCAAACACGTTAGTTTCTTAAAAAGAAGTGCTCCTATTAAGTTTAAATAGTTATTACATATTTATAATATATCTCAGAGAAGACTTCAATGTTTTCTTTACAATTTAATACTTTTATTTGAAATAATTGGGTATTTTCTTCTCCAATAGGTTTTGAGGTATTAAAGAATTGATTTGTTTTTGTTTATATCCAACATTTTTTGTTATATTTATTTGTATGGTCACTATATTAAACTAGATTGTTGCTTCAATACAACCTAATTTTAAGTTTCCAAATAAATATATAGTAAATACCAAAATTATACTAAATAAGGGAATTCACATAAAGCAGCATTCAAATAACTACTTAATATAAGATAAAGGTAAAATATGCGTTTAAAAATAAAATGTTCCTTTTAAAATAAAAGCTAGATTTAAACTAAAAGGTACCATTTTAAATTTTAACTTTTACAAATGAAATATATGTTTTAAATAAAAGGCACCACTATCTTAATAAAAGCTAACTTTTTTAAATAAATGGTACTCTTTTAAATAAAGACCACTTTATTAATAAATGATACTATTTTTAATAAATGATACC
Source organism: Cordilura impudica (assembly GCA_963682025.1). NCBI lineage: Eukaryota > Metazoa > Arthropoda > Insecta > Diptera > Scathophagidae > Cordilura > Cordilura impudica. Next base: position 199,545,133 of record OY821518.1, on the reverse strand, counting down.
TTTTTTAAATAAGAGCTAGTAAAAGGTAATTTTTTAATAAAAGCTATTTATTTAATAAATGGAACTTTTTAGCAAAAGGTAATTTTTTAAGAAAATGCATTTTTTAATAAAATGGTATTTTTTTAATAAAAGGTACTTAATAAATAAAAGGTACTTTTTTAATTCAAGGTACTAATTTAATAAAAAGTACTTATTTAAGTAAAAGTTACTTTTTAATAACAGATACTTTTCAACTAAAGGTACTTTTTTTTAATAAAAAGTACTTTTTTTATAAATATTTTTTTGAAAAAGTTTTTAATAAAAGGTACTTAATAAAACGTACTTTTTTAATAAATTGTACTTTTTAGTATAGGTACTTTTTTAGTAGAAGAAATTTTTTATTAAAATTTACTTTTTTGATACAATTTAATTTATTTAATACAATGAATAATGAACTATTCGAATATAAGGTACTTTTTAAAATAAGGTACTTCTTTACTAAATATCACTTTTTAGTAAAGGTACTTTGTTAGTAAAATAATATTTTTTTTTTAAATATTAAATAATATTTGGTATTGTACTGGACTACAAATAGATTTGGTATATTTGTGTTAGGAGGTATTTATAACTTCCTTTAGGAGAAGCCATGCTGGATGTTGCTTGGAACTGGTCTTCACTATAATAAGTGGCAGATCTAAACTTTTACAGTTTTGTATTGAACGGTGTATAGTTGATGATATTTTAGGTATTTTTTTTGGTAACTTTACATTTATTAACTAATTGCAAGAGGGGGCTGTGTTTGAACTAAAATTTATAGTTTTTAAAAGATTTGTAGTTAGTAATTTTGTTTGCGTTTCTAATAACAAGATATTAGATTCAAAAAGCATATATTTAATAAGCGTTGAACGAAAAGCTCCGAGGTAGAATCTTATAACAGATTTAACTACTATTTTAATTTTATGCAATACGGAGTTCGGGGAGTGACCATAGATCGACAATGCGTAATTAATTTTAAATAGGAGAATTGCTTTTAATACACAAATAATAGTATGCATACTGCAATTCAATTTATGATTCGAAAGACATTTTATAATCTTGAGACGTTTTGATAAAGAAGATACTACGTAGTTTAAGTAGCTGTCCCACCGGTCACGAGAGTTAATATGCAATCTAAGTATTCTAAGAGTACTTGAGTTAAGTATATTGGCGATGAAATTATGATGCAGTTGCAGTTTTTCTTACGACATATATGAACATATATACATTTGGGTATAGAGAGAATTGCTTCTGAAAATGAAGACCACTCCTCTAATTCACGAAACAAATTGTTAAGGTTAATTGTAGAGTTTTTTGTTTCATCAGACCCGATAATCAAATTAAAATCATCTTCATAGGCAATAAAATCAAGTTCTTTATAAAATAAAATAATGGCTCATAATCTATTGTACGCAAGAGTATTACTGACAAAGGAGATCCCTATGGTATACCAATATGTAATGGTCGCAATATTGGTCATAAAGGTTTTGATGTAATTTATGATATTTGGACCCATTCCCCAGGAAGTAAGTCGATCTATAAAAGCATTTGTGGATTTTCCCTTTCTGAAGCCAAATTGTCGGCTATTAAGAAGTTTGTACGTTTTCGTAAAACACCATAGCCTATTGGCTACTATTCTATCCATAAATTTTGCTAGGCAGGAATTAAGAGAAATTAGTCGATAAGATTTAATAAGAGTCTTATCGGCTTCTGGTTTGAGTATTGATACTAAAATGCTGTTTTTATATTGCTGAGGAATATGGGAAGTAAAAATATTATTATATAAATTTAGTAATCTTTTTCTCACATTCAAATCTAGGTTCAAATCTACCAGGTGTTTTTCCTTTTAGTTTTGCAAAAACTGACGAAGGTCCTAACATGTTAATCGGGGCTTCAATTTGTAATGCTTTACGAGTGGGAGTAATCAAGGGAGGATTGCTGACGTATCTGTTCTTATATGTTCCAAAGTTTTGGGTGAATTTAATATCAGAAGAGTTATCGGATTAAGAGCTGCAAATTCCTGCGCCATATCTAATCTATCTGGCAATTTAACAATTGGGTTGCCTATCTTGGAAATCCAATGCATCGAGTTTGTTGATTTATAACCAGTAACTCGTTAACTTAATTTCTCTTTCAAACTGAGCTCTAATTTTCCCAAAGTTGACCATATTGTAGGAACTCATATCGCGTTTGTAAGTACGCCAGGAATTATTCTTTTGTCTCGTGAGACTTTCTTGTTAATTGTTCCGCCAGGGAACTTTTTTAGTTAACTCTTTTATAGTCTGAGGAATTGTAATGTTTGCAGATTGCAGAATGATTTTTGAAATGTTAGTAGCTTCCTAATTTGTGTTGCTACTGGTTCGACGATTGGAATCAAAATCTAAACATTTACTTTTTAATAGTTCCCAATTTGCAGATTCAGTCTTAAATTTGGTAATATATGTATAGGTAATTAGAAATAGAGGTGCTAGAATTTGTGTTATGAAAAAGGGAAATGATGATCGGGTTGTGATCGCTGCCATGCAAACTATCTAAAATTTTCCATTCTGAATAAATTGCAATGGTAGAGCTACAGAACGATAGATCAATATGCGAAAATGTTCCATGTGCCCTGAAGTGTATTGGTGAATTATCATTAAGAATAACATATTCAGAATCATTAATAAAGTTAGGTAGGGTTATTCCTGTACTACTGTTTGAGGGGGATCCCCAACTGGCATGCCAACTGTTAAAATCGCCCGTGATAATATTGGGTAAAGAGGATGCTCTAAAAGTGTTGTCAAGATTATTTCTGGTAAAATGTTGATCTGGTTTAATATAGTTTAATATATGCAGAGAAGATATTAAATATAATTTTAGAAATTATCTCAATGCAAATTGTGTCTATTTGTAGGTCACTTCCTATGTTTATTTGTCTATGCTGTAGGGAGTTATGTACCCGTATGGCTACTGCACCGTACTTCGTATTCGATCTGTTTGTCAAGTATATTGTGTAGTTAATTGGTACATACAATTGGTCAAATCGTGTATATGTGTCTCTTGGATAAATAATATTTTTGGTGAATGGTCTTCAAGAGAATTTGTAGTTCATTATAATTGTTTTTAAAGCCATTCATATTCCATTGGAGAATTTTTACGGTCATTTAATAACGTATTTCAGTTCAAATGTATAAAATATATTAGTGTGAAAATAAATGTTAAGTTTGTAATGAACTGATATTCTGACGACTAGCCACAAAGGTTGCATATCCATGTAAGAGATCAGTAGAAATAACTCTTTAAGTAAATTAGTAAAATCGATAAATAACAAGTAAGAAAATTATAGTCGGTCTAGACCGACTATACGATACCCTATACCATGCGTTTAGAAACCCTATCTCTTAGGCCCAACTAACTGGACATTGAAAATAAGCAAAAACCAAAAGTTCATATCGGATGCTATATCTATAAAGGGACTAGGTCCAAAAATGGACCGATCCTGATCATGTTTGGTAAAGACTCTTGTATTTTGCAAAAATATATACAAACAAAATTTGAGAAGAATCAGTGCAATATTTTTGTTATACCCTCCACTCCAGTGTGCAGAGGGTATATATAAGTTTGTCATTCCGTTTGTAATAATTAGAAAAAAAAATTTGGACCCCATAAAATATATATATTTGTGATCCTTATAACAACCGGAGTTGATATAGCGATGTCCGTCTGTCCGTCTGTCCGTCTGTCCGTCTGTCCGTCTGTGGAAATCACGATGACGGCATCAATCGGGCAGCTAGGGTGCTCGTTGGCATAAAAAATGATTCATTAACATCCTGAAAAGTTTGCTATTTAAAATCGTCCAAATCGGTCAATTAGGGCCCGAGATTTGAATGAAGAACTAAAAAAAGTCTTGAAAAAATATAATTTTCTATGTTGTTCTTGTCACGATCACGCCCTCAATAGGATAGCTAGGGTGATAATTTTTAGTGAGAATGATTCACCAAATTCATGGGAAGATTTCTACTTCAAAATTCATTAAAATCGGTGGAACAGGTCCAGGTAAATCTATGAAAAATTAAAAAAAAAAATGAAAAACATGATGTTTCCATATTGTTCCTGTTGTTATTCTAAATGTTGCATTGTTGTCATAGCTGGACTTGTTGTTTTTGTGGTCGTTGTGGTAATAATATAATAAAAACAAACCCTTTGTACATTTTTTTGTGAACTCTGGTAGAAAATTTTAAAAGTTTCCATTGTTTTGGCATCACTAAAAAAATTTGTTAGATCATTTCTGTCATTGCCACGAGCCTGCATGCAAAATTTCAGATCGATTGGCTGACGGGAAAGGGGCTAAAAATCGATCCAAAATTTTGTCGACAAGCAGACACTACCAGTTAATATAAAGGCAGTAAGTAAAGGGAGTAAAAGTTCACCAATAATTTAAAAAACAAATTTTTATGTATTAATTTATTTAAAGAAAAAAATAATTAAATGAAATAGTAATAATAATAAAAAAAAATAATATACAATACAAAAAAAAAAGAATATATAAATAAAATAAAATAAAGATAAATGCATTCATAGCATTATAATACATATAAAAGGTCAATGTTTTCTACCCGTAATCGTAACGAGTCAGTTGTTTTTTTTTACATGAAAATCATTTAAAACAGTTACCGAACGTAACCGGAACGTCCCAATACTTTTCATGTGAAAAAAAGGCTGACACGTTACGTAACAGTTACATGTCGCTAACTTGTTCTTTACACAGGCTACTGCTTTTGCAGCCAACTTCAAGTCTATTTATATAGTTTCGTAAGCATAACTGATAAAATTGTTTCTATTATTTTTTGCTGTAAGTAATAAATTATAAATATACTGAATTTGCAAACTAAAATGGATACATATATTGGAGGTGCTTTAATACAAAAGAGTTAACGAAACAAAATCAAAAAAAAAACAACTCTACAACAGCAACAATGGCAGTCATATGTTCTTCAAATAGAAAAAAAAAACTGCAAGTGTGTTTTGTTGGCTACAAAACAAAAATAGTGTTGACAATATAACAAAATATGTAAAAGAAGTTAGTGCTATGAAATATTTTATTTTGTTTAAAAAAAAAATCGCAAAATGAAAGGCTATAATTCCATTAATAATCAAAAGGCGTTAAACTAATTTATTTATTTTTACGTTGTACTAATGCATTTTAAATAAGTAAAAGTAATTGTATATTTAAATAAAAAGCATTTGTATTATATGTTGCTGTCGTATTCAGAAAAATCAAGTAGCTGACTATACGACTACAAATGCTGCTGCCAGCAGTCGTCTATGTGTTTCATTCATGATGTTGCATTTTTTTGCGAGCAATACTTACATATATTCTAAATAAAGAAATAATAGTTCTTTTCATACTGCGAAATCTATACAAATATATGTACAAATACTATATGTCAAATTTCAAATTTGCAATAATTGATACATTTTTGAAAGAAAATTGTATAATATGAAATGTCTTTAATTTATTTCATAGAAAACAATTTTTTGAGGTGCGTGGATTTTCCATATTTACTGTTTTACTATTTTCGTAATGAGGTTAAATGAGTTAAAAAGAATTTAATATATTTGAAAATATTAGGTGAGGATCCTCAAGATGTAATATACGATCGGTCTAAAACTTTTCACTTAGAGCCACAGTTAAATTCGAAACAACAAAAACCCATATATTTTGTGCATAAAGTTTAATATTAAATGTGCTTTTCTGAAATGCCTATATATATTTTCTCATTCATTTCTGACCATCTTCAATGTAAATTTACCAAAGTTTTTTTTATTGCAATATGTATATAAAACTTAAAAATTTAATATTTTTTATTGTGTATTAACTTATTATTCTGCGATTTTCATTACATCACAAAATATTACAAATTGGCACTACTGTTTCAAAAACAGAAAACTTCTAAATCAGTTGAAAACAGTTGATCTGTAAAACTGTGTGTGAAATTGTGTCAAATAAAATTACAAATATTAATAAATATAATAATACATATATATATATATTATTAATTTTGTTAAGAATTAGCACAAAATTGATTTTCCATTTTGCATTTCATTTATAAAGAATTCTGCCATATTTTGTTAAAGGGAAAATCCATTTTTGTTATATTAAAAAAAACAGACTTGCATTTAATTTTTCCGTGACTGCCTCAATAATTGCGTAGATGCCACCAAAATATTTTTTCTAATTAAAACAGTTGATCTGTAAAACTGTGTGTGAAATTGTGTCAAATAAAATTACAAATATTAATAAATATAATAATACATATATATATTTTATTAATTTTGTTAAGAATTAGCACAAAATTGATTTTCCATTTTGCATTTCATTTATAAAGAATTCTGCCATATTTTGTTAAAGGGAAAATCCATTTTTGTTATATTAAAAAAAACAGACTTGCATTTAATTTTTCCGTGACTGCCTCAATAATTGCGTAGATGCCACCACAATATTTTTTCTAATTAAATATTAACTAATATCTAACTAGAATTATGATTTATTCTGACTAAAAAGTTCCAATTAAAAGTTATTCATCCCAATTATGAATATTCTCAAGGAATTTCTTTCTCACGGAAAATACATTTCTCGAGAAAAAAATTCCTCCAATTATAAATTCCGCGTGAACAAAAAATGATTAACTGGCATCATCGAATTTCGAAGCCACTTGCTTTGCTTATTGACAATTTATTTTCTATTTTTTGTGTGTGTGCAAACGACCCTACAATAAATGTTCCACTAAACATTTTTGTTTGCTATCAAGTTGAGGTGCATTTGAGATCAAATACATTTTTCAAATCTCCAACGTTAATTCTCAAATGCCCTCAATAGTTCGAATATAGTCTTCTCAACTTAAAAGGCACATTTTTTATATGGCGATTTTCATAGTTATCAAATTGAGAAATTTGTGATTCTCAACTTGATAGCAAAGAAATATTTCCAATCGGTATCAAATGGAAGGTACGGAATTGCCATATTAAAAAATATTATACTAATTTTAGAAATGAAAACAATTACTTTTTTTAATGTTTCAATTTTCAATTTAATTTCATTATATATTTAACATTACTATGTACATATTTAACATTAAATGTACATATTATGTACATTTTTTAAAATCTAGAATTAAAAATAAATGAATTAATTAGTTGTACATTTTTTGAAAAATTTGACAAAAAGCAGAAATAATTAAAAATATATCAATGATTTATTTGTACTTTTTTGGCATTTTTTAATTTAATTTATTATTTATGACATATTTAAATAATATCTCAGACTTAACACAAATCGTATTCAAGTTGAAAAAATGTTTGGTCTCAAGTGGAGAAAAGTGTTGGATATCCAATTGAGAGTAAAAATGTTTCCCAAAGATTGGAAAAAATGTTAAGTCTCAACTTGATGTCAAGTTGAAAGCAAACAAGGAGAAAAATTGTTCAACCCAAGTTGAGAATTACATTTCACATCAATTTAAGAACTTAACTTTTCTCCAACATTGGCGAAATAATATTTCAATGCATACTGGGGAATGACCGAAACTAACACATAAACAGTTTTTTCCTATTTGAAAAACATATGACTCATTGTTGCTGTTGTAGAGTTGTTATACCCTCCACTCCAGTGTGCAGAGGGTATATATAAGTTTGTCATTCGGTTTGTAATAATTAGAAAAAAAATTTTGGACCCCATAAAATTTATATATTTGTGATCCTTATAACAACCGGAGTTGATATAGCGATGTCCGTCTGTCCGTCTGTGGAAATCACGATGACGGCATCAATCCGGCAGCTAGGGTACTCGTTGACATAAAAATGATTCACTAACATCCTGAGAAATTTGCTATTTAAAATCGTCCAAATCGGTCGATTAGGGCCCGAGATTTGAATGAAGAACTAAAAAAGTCTTGAAAAAAAAATAATTTTCTATGTTGTTCTTGTCACGATCACGCCCTCAATAGTGCAGCTACAGTGATCATTTTTAGTGAGAATGATTCACCAAATTCATGGAAAGATTTCTACTTCAAAAATCATTAAAATCGGTGGAACAGGTCCAGGGAAATCTCTGAAAAAGTAAAAAAAAATAAAAAAAAACATGATATTTCTATATTGTTCTTGTTGTTATTCTAAATGTTGCATTGTTTTCATAGCTGGACTTGTTGTTTTTGTGGTCGTTATGGTAATAATATAACAAAAACAAACCCTTTGTACATTTTTTTATCAACTCTGGTAGAAAAATTTAAAAGTTTCCATTGTTTTGGCATCACTAAAAAAATATGTTAGATCATTTCTGTCATTGCCACAAGCCTGCCTGCAAAATTTCAGATCGATTGGGTCACGGGAAAGTGGTTAAAATCGATCCAAAATTTTTTCGACAAGCAGACACTACGAGTTAATATAAAGGGAGTAAAAATTCACCAACATCTAAAGCAAATAATGCTAAAATACCTAGTTGTTAATAAAAAAAACAATTGGGCAATTCACAATGGGTAATGTATCGTTGTATCTCTTGTATCGTGTATCACTTTACAATAGTGTAAAATTGTTGTTGGTAATTTTCACTGAAAAATCTGATACAACTTCATTTGCTATGTTTAGTAAATGTTGTATATTGTATCATAACATATCAGTTCCAAGTGAATGCCAGTTTTTATGAAAAAGAAAAAACAAATACATACAATATTATCAGCATAAATAATTATAAAATAAAATATGGCAAATAACGCAAATACATCGATAAGTTTATTTATATAAAAATTAATGTTTATATTTATACCCTCCACTCCAGTGTGCAGAGGGTATATATAAGTTTGTCATTCCGTTTGTAATAATTAGAAAAAAAATTCTGGACCCCATAAAATATATATATTTGTGATTCTTATAACAAGCGAAGTTGATATAGCGATGTCCGTCTGTCCGTCTGTCCGGCTGTCCGTCTGTCCGTCTGTCCGTCTGTGGAAATCACGATGACGGCTTCAATCGGATAGCTACGGTGCTCCTTGGTATAAAAAATGATTCACTAACATCCTGAGAAGTTTGCTATTTAAAATCGTCCAAATCGGTTGATCTGGTCCCGAGAATTGAGCGAAGAATTAAAAAAAGTCATGAGAAAATATGATTTGAATATGTGTTCTTGTGATAACGCCCTCAATAGGGCAGATAGGGCGCTTGTTTTTAGTGAGAATGATTCACTAACATCATAAGAAGGTTCCTGTTTTTAAATCATGACAATGGGTTTCATAGGTGCCGAGAAATCACTGAAAAGGTAAAAAAAAATATGACGTTTTCCTATATTGTTTTCCTAAATTTTGAATTTTGTCATAGCTGTGCATGTTGTTTTTGTGGTCGTTGTGTTAATAATATAAAAATTCATCAGTATCAATATTTTTTGGTGTAATATTTAAGTTAATTAATTAATAAAAGAAACTATATAAAATTAATATCAATATTCTGCGATTTTTATAACATCACAAAATGTTACAAATTGATACATACTACTGTTGCCAATATCAAAATACTATAAATAATATTCATATATTCTGTATATGTATATCCATAACAAGCGCATATTAAAATAAATCGGTATTTTATTTTATTTTTTACAAAATTCTGAAATTTTTAGAGTTGAAAAAATAGTATGGTTTTAAGAGTTGTATTTTTAGAACATGTATAAACCCTGCATACTTCCATTCAAAAGTAGTAGGTAGGTAAACCATAAAATATTTATTTACCCTGTAAAAAAATTGGTGGTTAGAAAAATACTATTTTTTGTCAGATGTTAATTACAATAAATTTTTAAAATTTGTTATTTAATGTCGGGACGGAGGCAAACGCCATTCCCAAAATTTTGTTTCAACAGTTATCCACATTAATAATAACCGCGGAGCTCAGCTCAATCAATGTGCAATGATCGAGCCTTGCCCTGGGAAACATGCATTTATGCTTTTCTTAACACAAACGCCATTCCCAACTACCAAAAATTTTTGACACGAGCTATTCACATTATGAATAGTCGCGGAGCTCAACTTAATCATAGTGCAATGATTAAGCTTCGCCCTGGGAAACATATATTCATGGTTTTCTTAGCACAAATCGAACTTCTTATGGCACATTAAAAATAAACTAATTGAGAAGTACAATTCATCATTACGCTGTATTATAATACTATTTTCTTATTTTACTAGTAGCTAGTAAACAAAGTGATCGTATCATTGTGAACGAAATAGAATTGAAATTATATGCAGATTTGTTTTACTTAAAAAACCTGTTTCTACAGATAGTGAATAAAATCCCAGTAAGCATTTTATGCAATAAATGATCATGTAGAGTCTTTTTGACTCATATGTGCTATTAAAACAGTTATAAATGCGCCCTTTTGCTGATCACAAAATATTCTTTTGTTGGGATTAAATATTACCTTACCCGCGAATCTTCTTGAGAGCCCTTTTTATCCGCTTTTCTGATCAGTTTCGACTCATTTTTGAGTCTTATTTAATGCAATTTTTCTATAAATCACTTTTTAAGAGAAAGCAAAAATCATTATCTAGTCTTTTTCTAATAGCGCATGTGATTAAGCAGTTTTTAATCATCAAAAGTGCTCGAAGAAGACACAGTAAGGTAATTTTTGTTAAAACAATCTTCGAAATGATGACTGGGATATCGTATATTTTTGTTAACACACAAACATATGCATAGCAGCACGAGTAAACCGAACTCTAATTGGCTTCTTATATGTATACAGCCGAACAAAAATGAAAATACTCACCAAAGAGTAAAGTAAGCAACAATTTCATTCAGTCTTATGGAAGCTTTTGAACAAAGCAGGTCTACGTTGCGTTGTCTTGTGAATTTTTACATTGTGTTTTAATAGGAAATCTCTACGCTTATGAAAAAAATTCCCTTTTTTCCCTACACTACTTTTTTTTAAATTTATTTTTAATTTGTACATTTTCAATTTCAATTATGTAAAAATAACATAAAAACAAAGAAAAAAAAATATAAAAAATAAGATAAAAATATCATGAGAATTACATAAGAAAAATATCAAAAACATACAGATATTATAAAAAAAATATTTTTGCAATTCTGTATAATTCATCTTTTTGATATGATTAGATGTTCATTTAAAATTTACACAATTAAAGGTGTGTTTACACTATGTATATTTTCCATATGTAAATTCAGTTTTACGATCCATACGTAATTCGGCGTGTGTGTCAAAATTGGCGTTTTACATACAATTCATCATTTCCGTATGACATAACCTCTAAATGTAAACAACAGCTGATTTAATTTGTGAATTTACAAAAATAAAGTAATATATTTTATATATTTTTTAATTGTTAATTAATATTAAACAATTTATTTTTCTTTCAATATTTATCTTTATAATTTACTCTGTTTTTCTTTCGCCACAAGCAGTATTGTATTTTCATATGGTTTTCATGCCAAAATAGAACCTGCTCTAATTGAGAAATTTACATATGTCTTGCCAAATGTGTTGTACATAAACAATTTTTGAAAGGGTTCACACTATGTGTACAAATTGCACGTGCTAAAACAATAAGAAAAACACAAGCAAAACACATAGTGTGAACGCAGCTTAATTAAAATGGCTTGCAAATGAGATGTTACAACTCAAACGGAATATTTGTTCTTGGTTTTCAGTGTTGCCGTTTTAGCTTTTTAGTTGCTAGATTTAGCAACTTTTTTTTGTCGTTTAGCATCCAAAATTTATCAAAAGATGCTAGATGCTAACTTAGAATCTTTTATTAATAAAAAGTTGCTTTTAGCATCTGTTTTGATATATTTTTTTTTTTTCATTATTTTTGAATATATAATTTTAATGGTATTGATATGTTTTTATTTCTCAAAGTGTAGTACAGTAATTTTGTGTACTACTCCATTTACCACTCTGCTCGTTTCTTTCAACAAATATAACAAAACATTTTGAAATAGAAGAATGTAAACAACAACAACAGTTTTTAATGAATTAGAAAGTCGATTGCCAAAAAATATTATTGTATTAAAAAAACGCCAAAATTTTCAATACAAAACACATTAAATCGGGTAAAAGAACAGATAACCAATATATTAGAAGAGTTTAAATTTATATCATCTGAAACAGAAAAAATTCAAATCCAATGGAGTTATATCACAGAACAAAACTGGGATACAACACTGAATACAACCTCTTTATGGATTGAAAAATTCATATTTGTATTGTCTATATTACTTTTGTCTTTCTCAAAAGCCGAAGTTGAACGTTTGTTTAGTTTAATGGTTTTAGTTAAAAGCAAACTTCGAACAGAATAAAATCCGAGTTGTTATGTTCTGTAATACGTATAAAAGAAGGATTGAAATTGAAAAATCGGTGCTGTCACACTTACAATATACCGAGCGATGTCGTTGATAAGAGTCGATCGTCAGAAAAATATCAGAGCAAAGAAGAACTTGAAGATGAAGACATCACAGAAATGTTAGATTCCATAAACCAATTATTCTAATATAATCGTATCTTTTGATAATGTAATTTCTGTTATATTTTAAATAAAAAAAAATCCCTCTAAAATTAAAAAAATATTTAATTTAAGTTTAAAATAAACTCAATTTGATGTTAATAAAAATTTCAGATGAAATCCAAAATAATTTTAATTAAAATTTAAAAAATATAAATCTAAACATATGTTTTATATTAATTTTTCGATTTAAAAACCAAAGAATTTATTAATAAGTATATAATTTTTCAATATAAAGGTAATGAAATTTGAAAAAAAAATTTAGCATCTTTTTTTTTAGACTCCAGTACGTTTAAGCATTTTTAGCATCTTTACAATTTCAAATTATGGCAATACTGTTGGTTTTAAAAGATTTTTTATAACAGTCGTTATAAGCATGTATACTTAGATCTGATTTATCGCATTTTAATATATTTTCAAAAGCCTTGCATCCGCATTTATAGTCGTCACCTTTGACCTGCTCCAGCCATCCATTAGCTTCTCGTCTCTCAACTAACTGAAGCAAAATCTTTATGTTCTGTATTTCTTTGATGTGTTTTCAGCATCATCGAAAAACGAATCGGACATTTTTCTAAAATTAATTATGCTTCTAAAATTAATTATGCTTCTAAAATTAATTATGTTCAAATTTATAATATTTTAATGTAATGCACAAAAAAGTGTTTTATACTTGTCATTGTTATTAAAGAATCCACATATTTACTCCCTTCATATTATAGAGTTATTACCAGATTTAAAAAGACTTTAAAGTTTAAAATTGAAAAAAATTATGCGATATTCAACAAATACATTCAAAATAGTTTTGACTGAAATTTTTGGCAGTTTTAGTTTTGCCTTGTATCAGTAAAATATTCAGATATTAACTAAAAAAAAACAATTTGTTGTTTTCATCTTAATTATCTTAATTAATTTAAAGACACAAAGATAGATTTAATACAATAAAAAGAAGAAAGAGTTGAAAGTTGATCTATGCGGACTCACAAATGTGCCCTATACTAATAGGTCTGGAAAATTGAAAAGGATTGTAAAAAATAAAATGCACCTTTATATTAAAAAATTTAAATTAAAAAGAAAATTACAAAATAAACCATTTACCTGGTTAAACTTAATATTGTTTATAATTATCTGGATCAGGTTAGTATTTAAAATGGGATAAATCGGGAGTCATTGTGCCAATTTATGACCTAAAATATGTAGACACCTCTATAAAATGCTGAAAATTCAGAGCATTTGTTGTAATAATTCAGTAATAGGTTTATCAAAGTGTTTACATATTCAAATATTTTATATACATTTGTTACAAATAGTGCAAGAAGTCCAGATATTAATATAAACGTAAAACCCAGGTGGAGGGTATCAAAGATTCGGCATAGCCGAATTTAACACTCTTACTTGTTTTTTAATAGATTTAAGTGAAGATCGGGAAGCAGCTCTATGTGGGGTCAAAGGGATCATTTTTGGACTACTCATTAGTGGATGTAATGAACGCATACAAACCCAATTTGAGTAAGATCTATATGACAATTTGGATCTTATGGCAATTTATGTCGATTTCATATGGGTAATTTGTATGGGGGCTAGGTCTGAACATGGACCGATTCTCACCAATTTCAATAGCGTTCATTCCATAGCTGATAAAAGCTTATATACCAAATTTCATCAAAATATATTCATATTTGCGACCTGCAGTTTGATTACAAGCTTTACATGGACACACAGACGGACGGCCGGACGGACATTGTTAAATCAACTCAGAAAGTGATTCTGATTCGATCGGTATAATTAAAGATGGATCTAGGTCAAATATTTTTGTGTGTTACAAACAGCAGCACAAAGTCATTATACCCAAACCACATAGTGGTATAGGGTATAAAAACATGTTATAAATATATAAAACAATACCAAATGAGTCACAATAATGAAATTGCGTTGGTCTAGACAGCGATGCCAACTTAAGTGCTTTTAAGTGCTCACAGCGCGTACCTTTTTCGTTTAGCTTTTTTTTTTTAAATTTTTTAGCTTTTAGCTCTTTTTTAATTGCAACACAGATATTTCTAAAAAGGTAAATTTTTGAATAATCTGGCAGCTAAGTCAATAAAAATGTTATTTTTGTCAATCACTAAAAGTTGATAACGTAATAAATACTTTTTTTCATGACTCTGCATTTAAAATTGTGGTTTTTCTGTAGTATTGGTAAAGAATAACAAATATTTTTTCACAAGCTTAACATTTTACAAGGTAAGAAAATTTTAAGTAATTTCTTGTAAATTACTTAAGCTTTTTATAATTTTAGATGGATCGTTACTTGCAAAAATACGGCAAAGTTTGGGAAAAAGAACCAGCATTTAAAAAATGGATAAGGCCAGCAAAAGTCCAAACAAAAGCATTGTGTTTTTATTGCAAATGTCAAATTATTGCTAAGCGTTGTGATCTTATACGCTACAATGAAACCTAAAAACATCAAAAGTCCATGGAACCGTTTAACGATGTATTGTATTCCCAGCCGGCAATTTCATTTACACCAGGAGTTCCTACTGAAATGCAAACTAGCCAAGCCAAACTTGATCTTTTTACTGCAGTCCACACACCATTTTTAGCTATGGATTACCTTGGGGAGTGTATTGCAAAATATTTTCGGATAGTAGAGCAGCAAATATGAGACTTCGCCGAACAAAGTGCGGCTCCTCACTTCATTGATGAACTTGTGGAAGATTTAAAACTTTCACATTTCAGCCTTATATTGGATGAAGGTACATAAATATAACATTAAATTAATTGTTTTATTTAAAATTATTTATTAAAGGAACTGATGTGTTGGTAGAGAAATTATTGGGAGCTGTTGTTCGATATTTTAGTCCAACAAAAAAAGAATTTTAAACAAAACGCCTTATACAACTTTTTGATTTAGATATGAACAAATTGGTGGCAATCGCAACTGACAATGCAGCAGTAATGACTGGAATAAATAATGGTTTGTACAAAAAATAAAAGATAAATATAATTTAAAAAATTTAGTATTGGTCAGATGTGTGTGCCATTCGTTGCAATTAGCGGTATGTGCTGCTGCTGAAAAAAGTTTTCCGGCAAATATTAACTTTTAGTCAAGAAAGCTCATAATTGGTTTTCAAACTCATCCATAAGACAAAAAACTTTCCACAAAATATTGAAGTTAATAAATACTGACGATGATACTCCAAAAAAGATACCATTAGCGGCACCCACAAGATGGCTTACCATAGAAAAAGCAATTTAAATTATTTTAGAAATGTGGTTAGAATTAAAAACGCATTTTAATATGGTGAATGATAAATCATTTGAAACATCTTTACTCAGAGACATGTATAACGAACAAACAAATTTTATTTATTTACCGTATTTAGCGTCTGTGTTGGCTGAAGTACAAAAAGTTTATTTAGCCTTTGAAGCTCAAAGTGGAGATCATACAAAACTTTCAAGTGATTTGTATCATTTACTGCAAAGCGTAACAAATAAAATAATAATCCCAATGGATGGTTTTGATTATATGGAAGGTGTTGAATATAACGCTTTCTTGCGTGTGAAACAGGCAGAAATTTTATTCTTGAAGAATGTGGCAACACGATGTACATAACTACGCATAAATGTCAATTTGACAAACATCAAATTAATTAATATTATTAGAGAAGTTCATAACGTGTAATATGGGACAAGATGACAGCACGATTGATCATATTGCCACCATTACATCACTCGCATAACGCTTAAAGATTATGGATCTTGAACAAAAAGAGTCCATGATCATTGCGAAAATTTTAAGCAGTCTGCCTGAAAAGTTTGATCATGTTCGCAACGCATGGTACGCGACGCACAAAACGTCGAAAAGCTAACCGATCATTTGGTTAATGAAGAAGCGCTTATCAAATTACGCGACATTCAAAACACGCATAACAACAGTTCGAGCAATTCAGCATACATGGCAAAAGCGAGCAAATATGGTAACAACAACAATGCTAACCAAAAACTCAAAGGAAAATGCAACTATTGCCATAAGGAGGGCCATTGGGCTAGAGAGTGCCGTAAGAAGCAAAAGGATGAAAAAGACCAAAGCCACAAACGTAAGAGTGAGAAACACTCTTTTGTATTGCGGTAAGAAGGAAATGACGAAAGAGCAGAACGATAACGCACATTTATTTGTTTTACATAAAGTAGAAGCGGCGCGTTGCAAAAATCGGAATGTTTTGTACGCTGATTCCGGAGAGATGGATCACATGACATTCCAGAGGGAGCTACTGACTGACTACATTGAATTGCAGCAAACAGACGTTCACGTAAAAGTTGGTGATGGACGCAGATTGCCGATCGTTGGAAAAGGTTAAATTAAGGTGCAAGTTTCTGCTGAACCAGAAACTGAGTACACAGTGAAGAACGTCTTGATGGTTCCAGAACTCGACAATAACTTCATTTCGATATCGAAGGCAACAAAAACGATGGACGTGCAGTTTCAGAAAGGCACAGGGCGTGTATTGTTTACAAAATCACACCGCATAATCATCGAAGGTAACGATATTGGTGGGCTGTATAAATTGAATTTGAAGCCAATAATTGCAAACTATGCTGATTTGAACGTGGCTTGTTCAGAATCAATGAAAGTTTGGCATGATCGCATGGGAAATGTGAATTTCAAAACGCTGCAAGATATGAATAACAAAAATATCGTTTCAGGTTTGAGTATTCAAGACATTCCAAAGAAAATTCCGTTTTGTAAAGGCTGCACATACGACAAACAACTTCGTGAAATATTTCCAAAAGCTGGTGGAAATAGAGCGAAGCAGCCTGGTGAAACTTTCCACGTGGACTTATGTGGTAAAATGAGCGCACCGTCAATAGGAGGCTCAAATTATTTTATGTTGCTAAAGGACGATTACTCCAGATACTGCTTCGTGTACTTTATTAAGAGTAAGACAGAGGTGCTAGAAAACCTTATGAAGTTTGTAGCAGAAGTGCAAGCTGATGGACATAAAATCAAACGATTACGCTCAGATGGAGGCTTAGAGTTTTGCAATGAAGATGTACGCAAATTTCTCTTGGAGCACAGCATCAAGCATGAGGTCACCACAGGCTATGCTGCATGAGAGGGAGCTGCCACTATTTCTATGGGCAGAGGCAACCAACACAGCGGTTTACTTAAAGAATCGAACGGCGTCAGATGTCATCGACGGCTACACTCCGTATGAAAAATGGTTCGGTAAAAAGCCATCCGTTAAACATTTACGTACTTTCAACTGCGACGCGTACGTTTTCATATCAAAAGATTAACGCACTAATTAGGAGAAAAACGTATATAGTTTACGATCCCCACAGCAGAAGAATTTTAATTCGCAGAGATGTTAAATTCGACGAGAAGTACGATACTTATAATGAGTAAAGCGAAACAAAACAAAACGCAGAAAACCATGACAGGAACGAAACAGACGTCATGAAGAAGAACAACAACAAAACACGACAGAAAATTCCAATAAGAAAAATCAAAAAAGGGCTTATGAAAATATTCGGGATGCGTATCAAACGAGAAGTACAACAAAGCAGAAATTGTGTGTTGACGATCAACAAAATAACGCGGAGTTGTGCATGGTTCAGTTCGATCCCACAAATTTAGAAGACGCTTTGAATGACGAGGATTCAGTGCAATGGGCTGCAGCAATAAAAGACGAGTTATATTCTTTGCAGAAAAATAATACGTGGACACTTGTTGAACGCACAAGTGACATGCATATTATGACGAATCGATGGGTATTCAAACGAAAGTACAATTCAAACGGCGAAATTGAGAAGTACAAGGCCATGCTAGTGGTCAGAGGATGTTCACAAATTCGAGGCATAGACTACTCCGAAGTCTATTCGCAGCGGCTAAAAACATAGCAGCGGCTAAAAACATGAATATTACACAATTCAATGTCAAGACTGCTTTCCTGCATGGCGTCATACATGAGGATATTTACATGGAGCAATAGTGTATGTAAGGTACACAAGAGCTGATATGGTTTGAAGCAAGTTTCCAGACAGTGGAACAGGCGAATTGTTAAATTTTTACACATTTTTGGTTTTGAACAAACAAAGGCTGATGTTTGCGTATTTACGTACAATACTGAAGGCAACATGATATATCTTTTGTTGTATGTGGACGAAGGGCTGATATGCGGCAACAATCATGCGTTGATTCAGGAGCTGATCGACAAATTGGATGCAGAGTTCGAGTTCGACACGCAGCAACAAAAACTTTTTATTTATCAAAATATTAACGCTTTAAAAATTTTGGACCGTTTTAATCATTCTGATTGCTTTGCAGTTTAAACACCTGCTGAAATCGGCAAACGATTTTGTAAAGCAAGCACATATGGTCCGAAGACGAATTTCCCATATCGAGAGGCGATTGCTTCGATTATGTACCTCATGGTATGTACTGGGCCAGACATAGCATACGTGGTTGGCGTATTGAGTCGTTATCTTAAGCACCCTTCAGAGGATCACTGGCTAGGTGTTAAGCGTGTTCTGAAGTACATAAAAGGCACACTTGATTATGGCATATCCTTTTTACTAAATACAAGTGAAACACAACTTATGATATATTGCGACGCAGATTGGGGCAATGATGTTAATACACGTCGAAGCATTTCTGGATGGATTTGTTTCATAAATGGTGAATCCGTAGCTTGGAGCTCACGCCGTCAAGGTGTGACTGTGACATCAACAACCGAAGCGGAATTTGTGTCAATATGTGCGGCAACAAAGGCAGTTATATGGCTGCGAAAATTGTCGAAAGAGATAGATTGCGAGCAAGCGAATCCTACACCAATAAAGTGCGAGAACCAAAAGGCGATTGAGTTGGTCAAGAACCCTGAACGATCGAAACGAACGAAGCACATCGACATACAATATTTCTATTCGTGCGACATGCAGGCGACTGGTGAAATAGACATGCAATATGTTGAAAGTGGCAAGCAACTAGCGTATGCTCTAACAAAGGTGTTCAGCAAAGAAAAGTTAAGAGGCTTGATACAGCAATATGGGTTGGCGGCTGCATCGACCGCTGAAGAAAGCGAGAAAGCAACACGATGTAACTATCATATTTCCTTTTTTTTTTTGTTCTTTTCCGGTCCATATTGTGAAGTATTCAGACGTCTTTTTATAATTCTTTTCTTTACATTAATAAATCCATACTTTTACTTTAAATCAAATCTCTTTATTTTGAGCTACACTCACAAAAGAAGGTGTAATTGAACCTGTTATAAATAAACATTGTTACTTTGGTTACAGTTTTTAAAAAGCTTGTTCTGATGCCAATATTACAAAAAGTGAAAAAAAAGCAATTAAAAAAAGTTAGTAGAATTTACTAAAAGTCTTATTTATGAAATAAGTGCAAAGCTACCATCAAATTTCGAAATTTTAGAAAAGAAAGGCTATTTTGCCGATTAATTAACTGTCGTTGAATGCCTTGTCCAAGCGAATGCACCAGGATAAGCACTTAATGGGAAGGGTGCCGATTGAATTGTTTTAGTTTTTATTGTTTATTATCAAGGTGATACACCAAGATAATGTAAAAGTTAACGCAATCACTTGAAACTTGGTTAGCCGAGGAAGTGAAGAAATGAACACAACAATGGTTTTAATTTTTCTCACACTTTTTATTGATTTGATTGACTCTTAAATACTAAATTATTGCTGATTTACACTTTTACATTAATTTCTGTTAAGTTTATTTACTTTTGCCAAATTATTGGCGATTTACATTTTACATTAAATTGTGTTCGATTTTGGTGTGTTTGCTTTTAAAACTGGGCAATGACCTATAGCGAAAACAAATTACTTGCACAATAATTTTAAAATGTGTATGACAGACTTGGACATATGCATACATAATAAATTCTAAGATGTGATATACTTGTACATAATATTTAACGATAGCAATTAAATGCTGTCATTTTTATTTTATGCAAGAATATGTACACACACATGTACATCTGAAAGAAATTCTTTGCGATGGTTGAACATACACCCCGACAAAAGTAAACAAAAAAAAGGAAAAATTTTGTTGACATGACAGATATCAGTTGCTACAGTTTGTTTATAAATGTTAAAAATGTAGTCGACTTCTCTGGCTTCTAGATCAATCTACGTCATCAAGTTACAGTCACTACAAAATCCGCCGGTGTAACGTGCTGGCGAACTGCTGAATATGGACGTTGCTGGTTTATTTTTATCTTTCGACATTGTGTGCATTTGTATATGATTAGTATGATGATTCCAATTGCTAGACTCAGGGCAGCATAGGCAATCGTTGTATGATGGTAATTGATGTGCTTGATTTTTAATGGCAATTCCTTCATGTCTGATATATTTTGAAGTTGATCGGAATAGTTTTTGATGAAAAAATTTTCAAAAAATGATTGCGTTTCAACTGGATACATGATGTTGCTTATGTTTGCAATGGCTGTATATGAAGATTGGAACGAGGATGAATGTGTTTGATGACCTTTGATAATAAATGACTTGTGCTTGAGAATACAATCCGGACTGATTTTTAGGAGACCAGAAACTTTCAACGTGATTTGAGAATGTTCTTATCCACACACGGCGTTTATTCGAGTGGGGTTCTGCATTGTGTAAAGCCAGTGGTTATTGTGTTCCATCTGGGTAAATAAAGTGTTATCCACAGTTGGTACAATGTAACAGTTGGCGCGACTGTCATTATTGAGAAGTGAAATTTCACACAAACATCTGTCTGCATCTGCGTTGAATTTGATTTGTATGTTTGGACATATGAACTCATCTTCTTTTATAGTTATGCATGATGTCCACTATTTTTCGGTTAATATAATATATTGATCCCTATGGGCATTAATAGCGATGAAATCACTGCATGGTTGAATCGCGACTATCATGTTTTTCATTCGATTTGGAATTGGATGTGGTTTGAAGAGTTTAAGGTTCTCTGAATCACATAAAGGAACGGTTATGTGAAAGATAACGTGATCGTCTATTATTCCGCCTTTTACATTCATTATTTTGTAGAGTTGTAGAAGGTTGTCTTCGTTGACTGGCAATTGCTGAGATGTTGAAAGGTGATTTTTAAATTGCACTAATTCTGATTGGAGTTGTGATGGCGCTAAAAGCAGTGGGCCGATTTTTCCGTGGTGCGAGTCGGCTAATGCTGCAACTATTGTTGTTTGAATTCGATGTAGTCTGGCTAATATTATTGAAAGTTGGACTGATAGTGATATGAAGATTTGAAACAGTTTTGCTTGATGATCTTCCCTTTCGTCCATGTGTAGCCTTGATACAATTTCCGTTAATTGAGCATCCAGATTGTCGAACTTTTCTTTGATTCTGTTCTCATTTTGTTTGAATACGTTCAGAGTAGCATCAATAATTGATGTTTGATTTCTTAGGAACTGTTTAAGCCTTCCTTCGTCTTCTTTGATTGAGTTGATGGTGTTCGACATTTGTTCTGCATAATTCGAATCTAAGACACCGAAAAGTGAGTGAACGATGTTGCCGATAAAGTTTACTGCACCACGTTTAGTTCTCGTGCCGTTAGTAAAATATTTTCATCCTTCAAGTCTGCTAAGTCGAATTCAAAAGTTTATAGTGTATTTGTGCAAGTTGCGTTTCGATTCATGAGCTTGCATAAATGTTGCAGAGCTATAGTTCCATTAGTGAACGTAGCCATCTCTCACCAATATGGTGTTAATTCGTAGCCCGTGTTCGTTTCCTGGATGACTAATATTCGATTCGGCACTAAGGTGTTAAATAATGCTGAGGATGAGTTTATCCATAACAGTACAATTTCCGAATCAGTCCAAAACCATATTGGACTCGTAAACTGAAAATCGGCTGTGATTTTGGCTGCTAACTTCGCTCCGAGTACTGCTGCACACAGCTGCAGGCATGGTATTGTTTGTTTTTTAAGTGGTGTTACGCGAGACTTGGCGCATAACAATCGTGTTATAATCGTGCCGTTTTTAAACACTGATCAAACATACGCTGCTGCTCCATATGCTTTCTCCCATGCGTCAGTAAAAATGTGTAATTGAATGGCTTCTGGGACTCCTCCTTTAAAGATGTGCCTTGACATTTGCAGTGGTTTTAATATGTTCAGGTCTGAGCGGAATGTGAGCCATTTTGTGTGCAGCTCTTCAGGTAAAGATTGATCCAATTTTAACTCCCACAAACTCTGAATAAGGATTTTGGCTGCTACCACTATTGGAGAAAGGATTCCTAACGAGTCGAAAAGTCTGGCAAGGTCTGACGTGACGCCGCGTTTCGTAATCCTTTTGACCGCTTCGACGCTTAACCGCAGAGGTTATCATCCTTCGGCAGCCATGTGAGTCCTAATGTTTTTATTGAATCAGCCTTTATGTTTTCAAAATCTAAATTTACTTCTTGATCTCCTTGTGGAATACTTCTGAGCAGTTGTGGGTGATTTGCACACCATTTTCGTAAGTTGAAACCATTTTCTTTCATGATCTGCGTTAGCTGTTCTTGCATTGCAGCCGCTAAATTATCTGCTCCACCCAGGCCATCATCCACGTAGAAATTCTCTTGAAGAAAATTCGAGGCCTGTGGGTAACGAACGGTGTTTTCTTTCGCCAGTTGCTGTAGACACTTTGCTCCTTCCTAAATAGGGTGCAGCTCTTGTTCCATATGTAACTGTGTTGAGCTGGTAATACGTTATGGGTTTATTACCATCTTTTCTCCAAATAATGAGTTGAAATTTGCGATCTTCGGGGGAAATTAGGACTTGCCTATCCTTTTTTTCAACATCGGTAGTAAATACGAATCTTGGAAATCGAAATCTTAGCAGTATAGAGAATAGTTCGCTTTGCACTGTCGGCCCTGTGTACATGAGGTCGTTTAGTGAGTGTCCTGATGTTGTTTTGGCTGATGCATCGAATACTACTCGCAGTTTTGTGGTGGTACTCTCAGGCCTTAACAAGCAGTGATGTGGAATGAAATAGTTAGGTGGGAGGATTGCATGTGATGATATCTTCTTCATGTGCCCCAGGGCCTCATATTCATCCATAAACTTGATGTATTTAGTTCTTATTTCAGGATTTTCTGCAGTCGACGCTCAAGCGAAAGAAATCTGTTGAGAGCAACTCCATGTGAATCGCCTAGAGCATCAGGGCTTTGATGAAATGGTATTTTTCCTACAAATCGATTTTTGTCGTTCTTGAAGGTGTTTTGTGTGAAGTGTTCTTCACATTGTCTTTCTGACATGGAGAGCGGTTTGTCATTGGCTTTAATTTCATCTAACTCCCATAGGCGAGCTATGGAAAGCTCGAGACTGTCATCGGCTGTGCAGACTCCACATGTTACATTTGAGCGGTGTTCTTCTTGAAGTTTACCTGAAACAACCCACCCGAATACTGAGTTTTGAAGTAGTGGTAGTTGTTCAGATAACTTAATTTGTCCAATCGATAGCAGTTGTTGATAATGTTCGACACCCAATAGTATGTCGATTTTGTCGGGACGGTTAAGGGTTGGATCGGCTAGCACTAGATTTTTGGGTAGCGAGTCATCAGTATTGATAAATCATGATGGTTGTGGCGAAAGGATGCGAGGCAATACAAGTGCCTCGAGTGGAGTTGAAAAACCATTAATTCGAGAGTGTAATGCCACATTAATCCGATACTGTGTTCCGGTGTTTGTTGCTCCAATTCCGCTAATGTTTACTGATGATGGCTGCATTGATATGCCAAGACGTTTTACTAGGCGCTCAGTGACGAAATTGACTTGAGATCCTGAGTCTAGCAAAGCGCGCCCTTAACCTTTACCACTGCTGTGTTGAGTAGAATATATGAATTCGATGAATGTTTATTGGCCGCAGCTAGTGAGGTGGCTTCTGATCCTTCTGGTAAACAAGTACTCGAAGAGGTGGTGTCTGGCTTATCTCTTGTGGATAGTGCTGTGGCAGCTGATGATGTCTTGTTTTCGCTAGATGATTCTAGCCTTGATAAAAATTTTGTTGATTCGAGGTGTAGCATTGAATTGTGTTTCTTATTGCATTTTGTACATGACCTTGATGTGCAAACCCTTGTGGAATGGCCCGATTTTAAACAAGTGACGCACAATTTATGTTTTTGTGTGAAATTTAGTCGATCCTGTGGTGTTAGTTGTTGAAACCTTTGGCACCATAATAGTGGATGAATACCATTTTTGCAAAGTTTACATGCATTTTCATTTTGGTTGGATGAAGCCGCGTAAGCACATGCCTTTGAAGATGATTTCTCCTTCAAACCCATAGCTTCCATTGATTGTAAGTGGGTTCTCAGGAATGCCAAAAAATGTTTGACTGAGGAAAGTCTTTTGGATTTGTTATTGATCTCTCGTAAAGAACATGTACTCCACGATCAAATTTTTTGACTAACAGATGCAGCAAAATCGGGTCCCAAGGAGTTGTGTCGACGTCAATATTTTTATAATGGATGCAAGCATTCCTGTGTGACGTCATGCAGCTGCTTAATGGCTGCTGCTGATGATCCGCCTGATGGTTGATCAAGCAGTTGTTGGATTAGTGTTGCGACAAGAACTCGCTTATTATTGTAGCGCTCTTGTAACATTTTCTATGCTGTTTCATAATTGTCAGCTGTAGCGGAAAGGTGCCTTATCAATTTCCCCGCTTCTCCTCCGACATTAGATTTAAGGTACCACATCTTTTGTACCGTGGGAATTTGCTGTTTGTCGACGAGTTGAGAAAACAGATCAAAAATGTTCTCCATGTGACATAATCCCCATTGAATTTTGGGATAGCTACTTTAGGTAGCAGTAGCACGCTGTTTTGCTCATATTGGGTTCTTAGTTCTGGAGCAATATTTGATGACATCTTGAAGTTTTTGATGATTAATGTTTCCAGATTGGTGAACGAATCCATGTCATATCCTTCTCAAAGTTGATCAGGATTGTTTTCCCAAATTGTGAAATGCAAATTTTGGATTTGCTCCCACAGGTTTGCCTTCAGAGTCATATTTGTTGCTGTCGAGTCCATGGCGAGTAATCGTTTCAGTGATCCTATCATAACATTTTGTCTTCTCATTGTAGAATTAATTGAGGAGAGGGGTGCTGTTGTGTCGCTGTTGTTCAATATTGTCCTGCTAGGAGAAGCGGTGTATTGGTTTGTTTTCACTGCCGGCCCATTCAGGGTTTCCATCATGACTGTTTCGAAATTTTCTCGGTATTTAAATGTGAGTTCCGATATTTTTTCGTAATACTTCTCGGTGAAATATTTGTGGTCGGTAGGTAGGCTTTCGAGACACCGTATTTTGCTGTCGGTGGTTTCGAAATCAGACCATGGCGTATCTAATCTCCTGAGTCGTTCCTCATAGTACTGAACCTTCGTTCTGGAAGCTGAGTCCTTTTTTTACTTTGCGAATTATGCCTTCAATTAAATCACCCGTTGTCTTTTGAGACGCTATGAGTTGATCGAACAAAGCTATATTCGAGTCTTTTTGATCATTTGCCATTTTTAGGATGATCGGTGTGTACGTGACGATTAGAAAGCCGCTGTCCTATGTTTAGAATCAGCATATTGCCTGAAGGTCAATTTTTTGACGTAAAAATGGAGATTGCCAATTCTTGTGAGGCCTGCTAGTGCCAATTTTGTGACACGTTGACAGAATTCGAGGACACCAATGTTAATGTAGTGCCTGATGAATGGACTGCGCGTGCAAAGATGATTTAGAGCATTCAGGGTTCCTTACCAATGGTGGGGGAGACTCAAAACGTCAAATCACGTCGGGGTCACCAGAAATGTTAATGAAAGGCTATTTTGCCGATTAATTAACTTCGTTGAATGCCTTGTCCAAGCGAATGCACCAGGATAAGGACTTAATTGGAAGGCTGTTTTGCCGATTGAATTGTTTTAGTTTTTATTGTTTATTATCAAGACGATACACCAAGATAATGTAAAAGTTAACGCAAGCACTTGAAACTTGATTAGCCGCGGAAGTGAAGAAATGAACACAACAACGGTTTTAATTTTTCTCACACTTTTTATTGATTTGATTGACTCTTAAATACTAAATTATTGTGGATTTACTTATGTATTTTGCATTGATTTCTGTTTAGTTTACTTACTTTTGCCAAATTATTGGCGATTTACATTTTACATTAAATTGTGTTCGATTTTGGTGTGTTTGCTTTTAAAACTGGGCAATGACCTATAGCGAAAACAAATTACTTGCACAATAATTTTAAAATGTGTATGACAGACTTGGACATATGCATACATAATATATTCTAAGATGTGATATACTTGTACATAATATTTAACGATAGCAATTAAATGCTGTCGTTTTGTATTTTATGCAAGAATATGAACGTTGAACAGAATTAATAAACAATGAAAACGAAATTGAAAACTTGGAAAATTGTATAAAAAATTTAAATTTGTACAAATGGAAAAATTTGGATAGGACAGATGCATTTTGGATCGAAGATCATAACTGCAGAAATTCTTTAAATGAAAATACCTATCATAACCTTTCAACTTTTGTCCTGAAGTTATTACTCTAATGCTGAAGTTGAAAGAACATTTAGCGTTATGTATTTTTTTAAAAATAAAATACGTAACCGCATGTCTTTAAACACTTCAAATTGTTTAATTCGCATAAAATATGGACAAACAAAAAACACTTGTTGCTCGAACTATGAAATACCACCACACGTTTGTTCAAAAATTAATTCAAACCAAACTTGTAAAAAGTCGAAATACTTTATAAAAACTATATTGTGGCTCGAAGAAGAAGAGGAAAATACAGTTTTATTCGAAAATGACCAATTTAATGGACTATTTTAAAAAATATTTTAAATATTTTAGTTTTTTCTTTTATTTTTGTATTTTCTTTGTATAACTTTTGTACAAAAACAACTCTTATAAAGAAATAAATAAATAAATTGATCTCAAATAGATAAAATTTAATATTGATTTGAAATATTGTATTTAAAATTGAAAATAGGTTTTTTTTTTTTTATTTACATTTAGCGCTTTTTAGCTCTCTTTTAGTGTCTGACTAGCGCTATTTGCTTTTAATTAGTTGGCATCGCTGGGTCTAGAGATAGTATATAACAGTTTGTATAATAGTAAAGGTGTATAATAGTTGTAAATAGAGATAATAAAGAAAATAAAAGAAAATAAAAATTTAAGTTATTTAATAATGTGAAGATATTGGCTAGTTGCTTTTGAAACGGTGAGTTTGTTGATGTTTTGTTTATTTCTTTGGCCGCTTTCTTTCATTTCGTTCTTCTAAATGTTTTTTCACTTGTGATCTGGTTACCTTTGATATAGAGTTAGGTAGTGAAATTGTTTTTTTGCTGGGTGAGTTTTTTGCTGATGTGCGTTGCTAGTTGATATCAGAAAGGTTAGTTTCACTTGCTAAGTCCCCATAATTCTTTATAGTACGTGATTTTGCTTGCAGATTTGTTGGTATGTGCTCTGAAGAATTTTTAGTTGATGTTGTAAGTTTTTAACTATTATTAGTGTTGTTTGTATTAATTTGCTTGCTTGGGTGAAGTTCTTAGTTTTTAGCAAAATAGTACCACTTTGAAGTTTTTTGCAGAGAGCAACCTCACCACCCGCAATATTGTCAACAATTTTCTTAATAAGAAATGGCGAGACATTTTTAAGAGCATCTTCACTTTTTATATGCGACATTAATAAGAATTTCTCTCCGGGATATATTAGGTCTCTTCCGCCAGAACAATATCTTTTAAAAGTGTAGAAAAACTCAAGCATTGAGTAATTTCATATTTACGCTCTTCGCTCTCTTTTTCTATTTTTCTGGTGGAACGACTTGAAGCAAAAACCATGATTCATAATTAATTCTTCTTCTGAATCACCGCTTGATTCCAATAAATTTCCATATAAAACAAAATTTTATTCTTTTTGACAAAAATCAAAAAACCAAAACAACGAATGAAAACAATTGCTTCTGTCACTTTTCGTAAATGGTTGAAACTTACTCACACAAATTTGTTCTGGCAAAGTTCAATCTGTTCAAGCATGGTGAGTTGTGGTGAGAAACTGCAAATGTCTCTCTCTTTAGCTTGACATTTTTCTGGTGGAACGCGCTCGA
This sequence comes from Cordilura impudica, assembly GCA_963682025.1. NCBI lineage: Eukaryota > Metazoa > Arthropoda > Insecta > Diptera > Scathophagidae > Cordilura > Cordilura impudica. The sequence goes on along the minus strand of OY821518.1, from coordinate 199,516,470 downwards.
CTAATGTTCAACATACTTGAACATGCTTCAACATCGTGGGGGAACAGAACTATTATTTCAAGTTTTCTTTGTTTTGTCTAACATTATTGGTGTTTTCATGAAAGTAAATTGGTCTGGTGGTTTATTCATTATCACTTAATATTAATTTACGATAGTTATGATATTATATACAGTATTTTGTTATTCTTTTTGTAAAAAGAATATTAAAAAAAGAAAAAGTAACACAATGAAAAAGAAAATCGATATATGATTTAGCTCAGCACGAGGACTATATTTCAATGTGTAAGGCGGGCACATCTGTCTATAATGAGAGTTGGTTTGACACTGTACTTTTTTTTAACAAAAGATGCGTTTTTATGTATTTTTTTTTTTTTTTTTGTAAAATGTACTTTTTTGAAAACGATATTTTTAATAAAACGTACTTTTTTAATAAAAGGTACTTCTCTAACCAAAGGTACTTAGTTGCCGTCGATGCAAAAGTATTTAAAAATAGACAAATTTTCAATTTATTAATAAGTGAGATAGAAGTCTCAAATTATATTTTATTTAATTTTACCTTTTTTACCAAAGTTATCAAAAACACGAAGTTGAAGGTTTTATCGAGGTGTTTTGTCGTGCAGCCAAAAAGAGACTAGTTATTATTAGTTAAGGATGCAAGAGAGTGACAAAAAATGTTTACAGGAACCGTTAATTAGAATCTGTGTAAGAACTCCTAACAAAGATGTTAAAAAGTGGAGTTAAATATATTTTAACTACTTATTAACCAAAAAAGGGGTCACCGTTCAAAAATGTAATAAATTGTAGAATATATGTATACAAAATTAAGTATTTGTGTTTAAACAGTACTTTTTCAATAAAAAGGCACATTCTTTATAAAGGGTACTTTTTTAAAAAAAGGAACTTTTTTTTATAAAATGTACTTTTTTGAAAATATATTTTTAATAAAATGTATTTTTATAATAAAAAAAACTTTTGTAATAAACGGCACTTTTTGAATAAAAAGTACTTTTTTAATAAAAGTTACTTTTTTAATAAAAGGTACTATTTTAATAAAATTTACTTTTTTACTAGATAAGTACTTTTTTAATAAATGATACTGTTTTAATAAATATTAGGTACTTATTTAATAATAGGTACTTTTTTTTTATTAAAAGTTAGTTTTTTAATAAAAGGTACTTTTTAATGAAAAGTTTCTGTTGTTTCTTTAGCGTGTTAATTACGTATTCCACTTCACATCTAATGACAAATAGAATTGCTGCAGATGTCCTTTTATATATTCCGGCTGCTTCCTTTAATTTTTTGCGAAAATTAAAATTGAAAACGTTCCTTAACTTCTTTTACTGATGGATCACTAAGTTTTCCAATATTAATTCTGGGTTGTTGTTTCTTTTTTCGGATAATAGCAAATTTGATGGCAAGAGATTGTGATCAGATGGTACCACTCCTGCTAAGTGTGTTGAACATTTTGCCGCACAGGTCTGTTTATTAATATATCGTCGATTTGGTTCGGCACAGTGTTTCGTATACTGTCCAGTGATGATTTCTATGTGTATAGTCTTCTAGGGTGTAGGCGAAATAGGTTATTTGTTATTTCGTTCTATATTCTTGGCATTTACTCTCTCATTCGTTTTTTCGCATTATTTCATCCTGTCTGACTTTCGCGTTAAAGTTGCCCAGTATAATTATTATTCCATTGTAGAATTCTTTGATTTCGTTGGCACTTCCATCACATGTAGGGTCGTAGACTTGGATTATATTAATATTAGTTCTTTCCACCATGTATGTCAATTTTTAGCCTGTTTACCTCTGAGGATTCTTAGCACCCTCGTTTGGCCGGAGATTCAATGCCGTATGTTAGGTGTTGTACTGTGCATATTGTATGATTTACAAGAGATGTTACATCAGTGGTTTTCCGTTGCCTTCTGAAGGGTAGTTCCTGTGATACCAATTCCGTTAGGTTAGGTGATCATTTCAGAAATTGCCCAATTGGAGCGCCATTTTCCATTAGCCATGACCTAAAATCCCATCTAGATTGGTTACTTGGATTGGTTGTCTTCATTTAGATTGCTCACGTTTTCAGGATGCACCACGATGTGGTGAGAAAGCAATTGGGTGAGATTGGCCTTCGGTATCAGCATATCCCGAAGTAGCAACCTTACGCCACAAACATCCCACTTTTTTATTAAGGGGTACTTTTTTAATATAAGGTACTTTTTTATAAAAAGGTACTATTAAAATATATCAATGAGCTTCTTAATTTTAAGATTGAGAAAACATTTACCAGATACTGCGTTGTGTTTATTAATCAATTTAAATGATGTTTTTTACACAGTGATTACCCTTATTCTTGTTTTATTTGTTTATTAGAGTTTGAATAGAATATTATATTTGAATTTCGGTGTTTTTTATTTGGGCATATATGTTGCACAAAAGTTTCAACAACCTTTAACATATGTTTTGCATTTTTTAAACTGTACAAGTACAAAGGAGAGTGTATGCATATGCATTACAAAACATGTCATATAATAAAGTCCTGTCTAAAGTTTTTAACATATATGTATGTATGTACAATATGTATATTATTTACACACTTTTAGTTTTATTTTATATACTTACATATAATAGAAGAGTATGCAGCATTGTATGAGTATTAATATGTACTGATATAAAGTAGTTGTGCAACATGTAAACGCAATCCAAACAGGGACTTTTATGTAAATTGGAAAAGTTTTACTTACGTACTTGTTTTGCTGTTGCTGCAGCACACTGGCTGGTTGTTGATGTTGTTGTGTTGCTTCAGCAGTATAAGTTGTTGTCACAAAGCAAAGTAATGATAGGATTCATTTTATTTACAACTAAACAAAGAATTTCAGTTTATTTATTTATTTATTTTTTTGTTAATTTCTTATTTTGCTATTACCATTCTATTTTGCAAAGTAGAAAAATGTGTTTTTGTATATAAGAATAAAAATAATTTAAATAATGACAACTAAATACAAGTGTTAAGTGTTCAGATATTTGTAGAATAAATTAAATATGATTAAGGTAAGTAATTGTTAGTTGATTTTTGGTAAATGTGTGTTTTTTTATCGTTTATTTATTCACAATATTGAAGAAAAACTTAAACTATAATAAACACTAGTTCTCAATAATAGTTGTATATACTTACATATATACAAAATCCCTTAAGCGGGACCTCTAGTATTATTAATATGATAATAATATAATAATAAATATTTTATGTATTTCAAAGAAGAAGATAGATATATTTAATTTTTTCTTTTATTTGTAATGAAAATATTGAAAAAAATTACTTATATATAGCAAACAAATAAAAAGTAAAGTCTAAAGGTTAAAAAAGGCGAGGAATTATGAAATTTTACTGATGTAACCACCAGAATTAGGTTTTCGATCTTTGCAAAATGTAAAGTTCTCTATTAGCAATACTTGCATCACATCTAAAAGTATTCGGTGTTGTACTATTGCAATTGACTGCTCTAATATTTGCCCATCTAAAATGATGATAAAAGACTGGAATGTCATTTTCATTTTGTATTAAATTTATTTCATCTAGGTATAACAGGCCCTCCGGTTGGACGAACCCTTTTTATACCCTATACCACTATGTGGTTTGGGTATAATGACTTTGTGCTGCTGTTTGTAACAACCAAAAATATTTGACCTAGACCCATCTTTAATTATACCGATCGAATCAGAATCATTTTTTGAGTTGATTTAACAATGTCCGTCCGTCCGTCCGTCCGTCCGTCCGTCCGTCCGTCCGTCCGTCCGTCCGTCTGTGTGTCCATGTAAAGCTTGTAATCAAACTGCAGGTCGCAAATATGAATATATTTTGATGAAATTTGGTACATAAGCTTTCATCGGCCATGGGATGAACGCTATTGAAATTGGTGAGAATCGGTCCATGTTCAGACCTAGCCCCCATACAAATTACCCCTATGAAATCGACATAAATTGCCATAAGATCCAAATTGTCATATAGATCTTACTCAAATTGGGTTCATATGCGTTCATTACATCCATTTATGAGTAGTCCAAAAATGATCCCTTTGGCCCCATATAGGGCTGCTTCCCGATCTTCACTTAAATCTATTAAAAAACAAATATATTGCCCTGATTCTTCTCAGATTTGGTTTGTATATATTTTTGCAAAATACAAGAGACTTTTCCAAACATGATCAGGATCGGTCCATTTTTGGACCTAGTCCCCATATAGATATAGCATCCGATATCAACTTTTTCATATCTGCAGCCAAAAAAATTAATAAAAATCCCACTCAAATTTGGTTTTTGCTTATTTTCTATGACCAGTTAGTTGGCCTAAGAGATAAGGTTTCTAAACGCATGGTATAGGGTATCGTATAGTCGGTCTAGACCGACTATAATTTTCTTACTTGTTTGTAATGTTGTACGGAGCCATCATTAAATTATTTTCTGTACATGCTGTGCATCTCAAAATAATATATCTTATTAAATTAATAACATAATTATCAACTCTTATTATACCTGATGCATTATATAACGTTTTGTTCGACACATATTTAAAAAAATTATTTTCTGGATATCTATATAATGAAGTGCAAGACCTTACACATTTTTTTTTCGAATACCCGAATTTTTTCCATATAAGATGGTGAAATATTAAACCAAATAGCACATCCATATGTCAGAATTGGTCTAATAAGTGACTGATACATAATAATCTGTACTCTTGACTTAAGATATCTTGAAAAAAACAAGTAAGAGTGTTAAATTCGGCTGTGCCGAATCTTTGATACCCTCCACCTCGGTTTGAGTATTGATAATAAATGTAAACAAAATGTTGGAAAAAGTAAACAATTTGTTAAACTTAATACCAATTTTTTTCAGAAAATTCTTTGGGTTGGTTTTCGTCTTTTCTATTATTTCGGATTTATTTTGGGTGTTTGCTTTTTGGTCATCGTAGTTGCTGATCGGCATGCATTTAGGTTATATACCTATATGCATGCGTTTCCGGTTATATGACATAACTTCTCGTTTAATTTAGTTTTTGCTAATTAAATAGCTCGCCCTAACCTCCATTGCAAAGGTAATGGTTGTGTAGAGTGGCTATATGCATTAAATCGTGCTAATTGGAGATGGCTGTATAGCTTCTTTTAACTGGCCAAATATTTCTTCATTGTGGCCATAGGTTTTCTTAAATTCATTGAATTTAAATTAGTATCGACAAATCTGTTTTTCTATTTATTTAAATTGTAAAGGAGTGGCATCTCTGTCAAAATAAGCGAAAAACACAAAGAATAGAAAAAAACAAATGACTTCGTGTTTGACAGGATGATTTTATGTTTAAGTTTATTTTTTTTACTAATATTTCTGTTTATTTATTTGAAAATGAAATAATGAATTTAATTTTTTTTTTTATATAAAAAAGTTTTTTAATTAAAGCAAAATATTTTCACTATTTCATGATTTTTATTTATGTATGACTACATTTCAACCTAAAAATTTAAGTTTTTATCGATTGAAAAAACAACACAAAAATGGTTGTCGTTTAGATAACAACAACAGCTGACTTTAACAATAGCGAATTAAAGATATATTTATTCTATTTTAATTTGTTATACAAAAAACTTAACATTTATTTCAAAATTCAAAATTAGAATGAACAAAATGAAAATTATTGACATAAAGAAAACTCAAAGGTAATTAAATTATATAAGAATATTTTGAGCAAACAAACAAGTTTTAACAAGTGTATAAATAATAAAACAAATGTAGTGATGGACACTACATAACATCCTCCCTCGGAAAACAATTATAAATTTATGTTATTTCATAAGTAATTTTAGAATGGTTCTTGCTCTGGATAAATGGGTCATCTTGATTTATAAAAGCAGGTTTTATCAAATCGATAGAAACTGATCGAGTTGAGTTACCATATTGAATTTTAAAAGTTTTGTCACTTCTTTCTAAAACTTTATATGGACCTTCGAAAGGAGCAGTTAATTTTGTTGGTTGTATAATTTTAATAAAAACATATTCACAATTCTTTAAAGATTTTGGCATGTAATATCTTTCTTTGTTATGATATAATACCTCACTTTTAACTTCAGAAAAATGTTCTCTTAATTTGGAGAGCAGGAAATCAGAAGATATGTTATCTTTAGATTCCACAACTAGTTCACCCGGAATTCGTAAGCATTGTCCATAAACCAATTCTGCAGGTGAACATTTCAAATCCTCTTTAACGGATGTGCGAATGCCTAACAATATTAGTGGAAGCTTCTCTGACCATATTTTAACATTGTTACTCGTTAAAATTGAAGTTTTAAGTTGGCGATGAAATCGCTCAACCAACCCATTAGCTTGAGGGTGATAAGCAGAAGTATGAATTTTATGAGATCCGAGTAGAGTTGTCAATTCGCTAAAACATCTGGACGTAAATTGGGAACCTCTGTCTACAGTTAATTTTAAAGGAATTCCGAATCTAGGTACATAATTGTAAACAAATGTCTTAGCAATGGTCGAGGCAGAAATATCTTTAAGAGGATAGGCTTCTGGCCAGCGAGAAAATCTATCGATAATTGTTAAAATGTACCTGAAATAATTCGATACAGGAAGAGGTCCAACAATATCCATATGGATATGCTCGAAACGTCCTTTTGGTACTTCGATGGGTTGAATGGGAGATTTTGTATAAACATTAATTTTATTTTTCTGACATATTAGACAATCTCTAGTCCAGTTGTTAATATCTTTTTTCATAAAGGGCCAAAAATATTTATTAACTAATAATTTTCTAGTGGCTCTGATGCCCGGATGTGATAAAGAATGAATTTTGTTGAAAACAATTTTCCTAAGAGAGACTGGTAAATAGGGACGATAAGAACTGCCAGAAATATCACACCACAGATTAAAACTTCTTCCGGGTATAAGAATTTCTTTAAGATTATACTTCTGATTTCGAGTCGATATAATAGTTCTTAATACATCATCATTTCGTTGTTCCAAGGATAATTGGTTGAGATTAATATCTTCTGAGTGTAATGAACAAATTTCTGGTAAACGAGATAATGAATCAGCAACTATATTGTCCTTTCCGGAAATATGTCGGATATCATTAGTAAATTGCGCAATGAATTCTAAGTGTCGTGTTTGACGAGGTGATTTATCAGACTTTGAATTAATAGCGTTAATTAATGGTTTGTGATCAGTGAAAATAATAAATTCTCGTCCTTCTAAAAAGTGACGGAAATGCTTAATTGTAAGATAAATGCCTAAAAGTTCTCTATCAAATGTTGAATACTTCATTTCAGTAGAACTTAATTTACGTGAGAAATACGCTAAAGGTTCTAAATGATCACCGGAATATTGTTGGAGAACAGCTCCGACAGCAACAAGAGAAGCATCAACAGCAATAGATAATGTGGAGTTTTTATTAAAATGATTTAACAATGTTTTCTGCGCAAATTTATTTTTAACATCTCTAAATGCGTTTAGTGTGTCTTTTGTCCAACAAATATCTTTAATTTTATGTTTATTCGCTTCAGTAATTATTTTGTGTAAAGGAATAAGAAATTTAGCTAATTGTGGAACATATCTATGGTAATAATTGATTATACCTAAAAACTGATGCAGTCTTTTTACTGTCTTAGGTATATCATATTCTAAAATTGTTTCAATTCTAGATTTGGAAGGACATATACCGTATTCTGAAATATTATAACCTAAGAATTCAAGTTCAGATACACCAAAAATGCACTTGGATGGTTTAATATTTAAACCATATTTATCAAGTCTTTTAAAAACTTGGTGTAAATGATGAATATGTTCTTCCTCATTTTTACTAGCTACTAAAATATCATCGACATACGTGAACACAAAATCTAGCCCATCAAATACTTCGTTAATGAATCTTTGAAATGTTTGTGCGCTATTACGAAGGCCAAATGGCATACGAACAAATTCATACATACCAAAAGGAGTAGTGATGGCAGTTTTATGTATATCTTCATCAGCCATAGGTATTTGATGATAGGCACGTATGAGATCGATTTTGGAAAACAGTTTTCTATTAACTAAATCGATATTTATGTCGTGAATATGAGGAAGAGGATAGCGGTCTGGGATAGTTGAACAGTTTAAACGTCTGTAATCTCCACATGGTCTCCAATCGCTAATTTCCTTCTTTGGGACCATGTGGAGGGGTGAACACACAGAGGAATTAGAAGAACGACAAATGCCTAATTTAACTAAATTGTCGAATTCCTTTTTAGCAATTCTAAATTTTATCGGATCTAATCTTCGGGGTTTACTAAATGGAAGAAAGCCTGTAGTCTGAAGTTTATGGACAGTATTGTGTGTTACAATTTTCTTATAATCTGGTTCACAAATTACTGAAGGATATTCTGATAGAAGAGTTGACCATTTGCAATCAATATTATTCATTTTTAAAGAAAATATATTAGAAAATCCTAAGTGTGCTGCAGATATTACTTTATTTGATGAGTTAATTAATTTTCTATTTTTGATATCTACTAATATACCAAATTTTTCTAAAAAATTTGCTCCAATGATTGGGATATTAATGTTAGCCAAAATAAAAGGAAAAGTAAAATTTGCTTTGAAACCCAAATCAATATTAAAATTTTGATAGCCAAAGGTACGAATTGGTGTACCATTTGCAGCCGAGAGAAATATGTTACATTTTTTCTTTTCACCCTTGAATTCTTTGACTGGAAATACGGAAACTTCTGCTCCAGTATCTATCAGAAATTTTAACCTGCTATTTTTATCAGTGACAAACAGACGACGTGAATTAAGTAACGAATTTCCATTATGAGTCGTCGGCAAAATGGATCGATTTAGTTTAAAAGTTTCGACTGAAAGTTCCTAAAAAATGAACATGATTCTTCGCATTTGAGAGCTTTTTTACCAAAACGAGAATGATACCAACAAACATATTCGTTTTTTTTATTATGAAAAGAACGATTAGGATTTTTAGAAAAATTTTTTGAATTAGAATTAGTGGTATTTATCTTATTTAACGCGTCAATATTTAAAGTTAATTTGTCTATGTTTTCATTTAATTTTGAGGTCAATTCTGTAAAATTCTGAAGAAGATTAACTTGTGAAATTTGAGTTGAGTTAATAATTGATGTACTTGGATTAGATAACTGAAAAATTTTATCTGCTAAAATAACTTTTTCATCAATTGATGGTATACGAGAAGATGTTAAATGAAGTTGAACATTTTGAGGTAATTTTCGTAGCCAAAATTTAAAAATCAATTCACGAGAAACGAATGAAAGTGGTCCCGCTAATATTGTTAGTTCACGAAATAAATCTGATGGTTTTCTATCACCTAATTGGGAATCTGACAATATTGCTTCTAGTCTACTTTCTTCACTAAGAGAAAATCTTTTGCAAAGTGCTTCTTTAACAGCATCATATTTTTGAGTTACAGGAGGATTTTGAACTATATCTAATATTTTTAAGATAGCATCTTGAGACAAAGATGTAATAATGAACTGATACTTAGTATCATCATTTGTAATGTTATGTAATTGAAATTGTAAATCAACTTGAAGAAACCATGCTTCTGGAACTGAAGACCAAAATTGAGGAATTTTTAAATTTGATATTGGACTAAAAGTACGTGGACCTGAATTAACAGTTGTTTGATTTTCATTGTCATTATTTATTGTTGTGTTAGTTGGAGGATTTTGTGCTGGAAGAGCATCAAGAAAATTATCATCTTGAGAGCGTGTAAGAACCATTTTTGGTAGGTAATTTAAGAAGAAATTAATATGTTTCAGAGGGAAGTTACATAAGTTAAAAGTTAAAAATAAGTAATGCGAAAATTAAACGACGAAAAACGTAATAACAATAGTTTGAAAGTTAAATAACAAGAAGTAAAGTTACTTATCAATTTTGACAGCCAGATGTAGATTAGATGATTGACCAAAACAGGGTTAAGTTGATTGTAGATGGTTGGATGATTGACCAATATAGGATTGAGTTGATTGCAGATGGTTGAATGATTGACCAATATAGGGTTAGGTTGATTATAGATGACTTGATGGATTAAAGATGGATTGAATTTGATATCATTTGTATTAGATGTCTCCAAAACATAGTTTGATAATAAATTTGCGTATATTGAGTATTTGTCGTTGCGTATAAGGTGCTGTATTCACACTATTTTCGCCACACTGCACTGTTTTCAGTCGCACCAAAGATTACAAATGATAGTTCTTGTTGTACGAAATTTTAAATTGTATGCAGCTCTTCATTTATTGATTAAAGACGTATTTGATTTTAAGGTTCTTAATTGCAGGATCGCCAATAAAGATATATTTATTCTATTTTAATTTGTTATACAAAAAACTTAACATTTATTTCAAAATTCAAAATTAGAATGAACAAAATGAAAATTATTGACATAAAGAAAACTCAAAGGTAATTAAATTATATAAGAATATTTTGAGCAAACAAACAAGTTTTAACAAGTGTATAAATAATAAAACAAATGTAGTGATGGACACTACACGAATATCGTTTAAAAATTTTACTGATAATTTTGCAATTTTCTTTTTTTAACGATTCGACTATCGTTAAAAGAAGTTACTGAATCGCGGTACTGAAAAGTTATTAATATCTCTTGAATGGCAATATTTTTTTTATATGTAAACATTTTTAAATGTAAACATATTTCTAAATTTAAAATTATTATTTCCGACGTTGTGATATGATTTTCTGAAATTCAATTAATATTTTCTAATTTATAATTGGAAATTTTAATTAAAGTTTTTAGAATTGCTATTTTCTTAAATTTGAATGGAATATTTAAAAAGTGCAATTTTGTATTTATGTGAATAATAATGCTTTAGTAATTATAAACAATTTTTAAAAATTAGATGCAATCGCAATCAGATATTTTATAGGTAAAGCAGAATAATAATTCTATATAACTATGTAGAACTGTTTTGTAAACAAAAAACTCATTGACGAACTCGGTAACTCTATTTTGTAAAGACAACAAAAAGTTAATATGCCAAACTTATGTTCATATTTGTAAAAGAATAATGAAAAAACGTATGAAGTAAGAGACCAGCCCGTGTATACTCTCTTAACATTGTTCCGTATGATATCTAGTTGAAAATATTAACATGCATGTTAAAATAGAAATAACTATTGCAAAGCTAATTAGAACAAACAAAAATTATGGCGCCATCTACTGTGGCATAGTCACGCTGAGCAAAATGAAGTGACACTCTGTTAATGCAACAGAAATGTATTTTCCCCACAACGAAATACTGCAGAATTTTATGTAAATAAAATAACCGATTTATTTCTAACATGCAGTTACTATGAATATACATACATACATACATATATATAATATATGTATATTTTTTGTATTATTTAATATGTGTATGTATGTATATTTAAATATTACACACAAAAAATACAACATCAAACGTTATTTTTGTGTTTTTCTCTTTAAATAAATTAATACACAAATTTTGTTGCTAAATTTACATTTGGGCAATTCACAACAGGTGTTGTATATTGTATGTTGTATTGAAATACACAATACAATCATTTGTTGTGAACACTCAGTTGTATTTTCATATTGTAAAACGCTTTCTTTAGTAATTTTCGATCCAACGAGGAAAGATCGCTTCGTCGCTTCTGCTATTTTGTATAAGAGAAAACACTTGTCAGTGTTTGCTTTTTGGTCGTGAGATATACCCTGGAGTTTTAGTTACGTACCTCTTGCATTTTAATTTATAATGAAAAAAAAAATGTTAAATATTTTGGTTGGTACTGAAAGAGAAAATACATACTAAAAAAATATAAACATTAATTTTTATATAAATAAACTTATCGATGTATTTGCGTTATTTGCATTATTTGCCATATTTTATTTTATAATTATTTATGCTGATAAAATTCTATGTATTTGTTTTTTCTTTTTCATAAAAACTGGCATTCACTTGGAACTGATATGTTATGATACAATATACAACATTTACTAAACATAGCAAATGAAGTTGGATTGTGTATCAGATTTTTCAGTGAAAATTACCAACAACAATTTTACACTATTGTAAAGTGATACACGATACAACAGATACAACGATACATTACCCATTGTGAATTGCCCAATTGTTTTTTTTTTATTAACAACTAGGTATTTTAGCATTATTTGCTTTAGATGTTGGTAAATTTTTACTCCCTTTATATTAACTCGTGTCTGCTTGTCGAAAAAAATTTTGGATCGATTTTAACCACTTTCCCGTGACCCAATCGATCTGAAATTTTGCAGGCAGGCTCGTGGCAGTGACGGAAATGATCTAACATATTTTTTAGTGATGCCAAAACAATAGAAACTTTTAAATTTTTCTACCAGAGTTGATAAAAAAATGTACAAAGGGTTTGTTTTTGTTATATTATTACCATAACGACCACAAAAACAACAAGTCCAGCTATGAAAACAATGCAACATTTAGAATAACAACAAGAACAATATAGAAATATCATGTTTTTCATTTTTTTTTTTTTACTTTTTCATAGATTTCCCTGGACCTGTTCCACCGATTTTAATGATTTTTGAAGTAGAAATCTTCCCATGAATTTGGTGAATCATTCTCACTAAAAATGATCACTGTAGCTGCACCATTGAGGGCGTGATCGCGACAAGAACATAGAAAATTATTTTTTTTCAAGACTTTTTTTAGTTCTTCATTCAAATCTCGGGCCCTAATCGACCGATTTGGACGATTTTAAATAGCAAACTTTTCAGGATGTTAATGAATCATATTTTATGCCAACGAGCACCGTAGCTGCCCGATTGATGCCGTCATCGTGATTTCCACAGACGGACAGACGGACAGACGGACATCGCTATATCAACTCCGGTTGTTATAAGGATCACAAATATATAAATTTTATGGGGTCCAAAATTTTTTTCTAATTATTACAAACGGAATGACAAACTTATATATACCCTCTGCACACTGGAGTGGAGGGTATAAAAACAAAGCTTTATATAAGAAGAATGTATTCCGTGCTTTGAGAAGTACGTCTTTAATGTAGTTGTTAAAGTATTAAAATTTATCCAAATATATGCCTAGGTTTTTGACAATTTCTTTGTCTGGTTTTAAAATTATTTATGTTGGACTTAATAGCAAATAATTTCCACTTTTTTTAATGTTACTGTGCATTAACCTGCTGTAGGTCTAAATAATATTGTTTCACATTTTCTATATTCATTTTTATATTCCAATCCAAGGCAAATTGTTCCACGATATTGAACAGAATTTGTAAGTTTTTATTAATTTTATCAATTGCACAGTCAGCATTAAATATTACAATATCATCTGCAAAAGCTATAATATATTCTATTTTGCTAAGTAGGTATAAAATGAATATATTGAAAAGTATAGGTGAATTGACAGTACCCTGTTGTAACCCATTAATGATTTTAAATATTTTTCTGCTTTTATGTTTCTGGTGAAATACCATAAAAGTTTTATCACTTATCATATTATATATGAGTATTATTAAATGCAATGGAAATTTATAATCAATTAATTTGAATATCAAACCAGCTATCCAAACGTTATCAAAAGCTTTTTCCATGTCTATTAAGCAAGCTCCTGTACATAATATTTTATTCCAGTTCCAATATATATTCGATGTGAGTAAATATATGGCATTTATAGTCGAGTGCTTGTATTTAAATCCAAATTGTTTTTCACTTATCAGTTTGTATTTGTACAAAATTTATTTATATTATCATTTATGCACATTTTCATATCTTTATCTTTTTAGGTAATAGAACAACTTTTGCTATTTTCCAGTTTTTGGGGATATATGAGTTATTATACTCCAAAATCATTATATCTGGTAAATTTTTAAAAATTATATTTGGTACCTTATCTATCCCTGAAGACAATTTATCACTTATTTAAGAGAAAATGTATAATATTTTCTTTCTCGTTATTTAAATTGTTTAATCTTTTTTCTAGATTTAAATTTGTTATAGTGGTCATATTGTATTCAAAGTTAGATTCCGTTACTAAAAATTTATTGAAAGTATCATTAATATATTATTTATTGGTAAATGTGTTAGAAGAACTGAAAGGAAATATAATCATGGTTTCTTGCTATTGAACTTAATATTGAAAATTCAGTCTTTCGTAACTTAAAACTGCGAAAACTGTTTTTATATATTTTTCTACTACTCTTAGTTTTACTTTGTGAGTTTGATTTTTTTTTTGTTATAAAAATCAATCAATATAGTTGGAAATTTTTTAAAAAGTTTTCTTTGTTTTGTTTTATACCCTCCACACCACTGACAGCTGGTATATATCAGTTTGTATCTCATCGAAATAAATTCCAGAGAGCACTTAAGTAATCAAGTACAATATACATTTTGATTTTTAATTTTAATAACACTGATAAAATTATATAAATTATGAAACATAACATGTTAAAAATTTAATTAAATACATATAGTTATTCCATAATTTTTTTTATAAAGGTGACCAAAATTATTTAAATGAGTATTGGTTTAAGTAATTTTTTTTAATCCTTTTAATTCTATCATTATCTTTTCGTTTAGTTTTAGTTATGTTTTAAATATATAAGTTTTCGTATTGTTTCTCAAGATGAAATTTTAAATTTTGAATTTATTTTTATTACGAAAGGTGAAGTCTTAGGTATGTAGGTGAATTTTTTTTTATTATTTTTTTAACGGGCTGACAACGAATTTTGTATTTAGTCAGCATGGAGGGAGGGCTTAGGACATGGGTAGCAATTAACAACTTTAGCTACTCTTCAAGCGGCAACTTGTATTTCTTTTTATTTCTCTTTATTTCGGTTTGTTTTTTTAAATTTTATCACTTATAGTTTGACATCATGCTACCTAAAGAAATAAAATCAACTGTATCCGATTTGAATTCTATCTTTGAGGGAATATAAACACACCCCAACGACGAGCACAGCCGAGATCATGATGAATCGTCACAGAAGATCTTTGGCGCCCAACGTGGGGCTCTAGTTTCATAAAACTTAAAAATTTATTTTGTGCAATTTCATGTAGAAGCTTAGGGCCTTTGAATATTTTATGTGTGGTGATAATTTTTTTCTCTCTATCTCTATCTCTATCTATTTTTTTTTTTTTTTTTTTTTGTTAGTTCTCCATTTTATTTCTCTTTCTTTAAGCTTTCGGGACACTTGTTGTTGGTTTGGAAAATATATATTTCGGTATATTCGATTTGATATCCTTATTTAGCAATATTTTGTTACGATTTTTATCAGGGTTTGGGTTCGAGCTTGAGATAATTGTTACTGATTTATTTCGGTTCAGTTCTCGCTTGACTTTTATTCTATTTCTGCTTTTAATTATTTTTTTTGTTTTCAACAAATTAGCTTATTTATATTCTTTTGTTTGGAATAATTGATACTTGATTTTTTTTATCGAGTTCTCTCCTACAACAGATAAAAGCTTTTTTTTATTTTTTTTTGCCTTATTTGTTATCGGATTGAATACATTCTTATCGAATTTGGATGTTTTCGTGCAAATTTTTGGAAGTTTATTTTTTTTTATTCAAAATTTTGTTGTTGATTGAGTAATTGTTTTAATATTTTTGTTTTGTTTATTATTTATATTTTTACCTTATCTGAAAGACTTCACTTAGTAGTAAATTTTGATTAAATATACGTACATATACATTATTTTTAAATCGTTGTTAAATTTTATATATATATATATATATATATATATAATTTGACCTTATTTCGCTAAAATACCTTTAGTTAGAAGTTGTGGGAATTTAACGACAATAGTTGACAATGAGGCGGGTAATTCAACACTTGTTCAGGAACAAAGCGGAAGTGATTACTTAGGGACACCTATAGTTGGTAGACCAAGAACACGACTACAAACAAGACTTGATAACGTTAATCAGAGTGAAAGAGTGCGTAGTATAGTAGCTGAATCTGTGGGGGAACTAAGAAATGAAGTTAGTAACATGATTACAACAGCTTTACGTAACTTTGAGATTTCCAGAGCAGGTGAACAGAACGTGCAGAGTTCACAAACAGTCGTTAGAGAAAATTATGCCAATGAACACAA
Organism: Cordilura impudica; assembly: GCA_963682025.1. Lineage (NCBI taxonomy): Eukaryota > Metazoa > Arthropoda > Insecta > Diptera > Scathophagidae > Cordilura > Cordilura impudica. The sequence goes on along the minus strand of OY821518.1, from coordinate 199,500,320 downwards.
TTCAAATTCACAAAATATAAGAACACATAATTCTGAGGACATTCCACATAGTTTCGATCATAATACGGAAAAGATATTGAATATAATTCGAAATTGGCGAATTCATTTTACAGGCGATTCTACGGATATTTCTGTTGAAGAATTTATATATAAAATAAATAAATAAACTTGTGTAAATCTACAATGAAAATTGACCTTTTGTGTAAACATGCTCATGTTTCGTTTGATGGCAAAGCTTAACAGTGGCACTGGCGTTTTCACCGATCATAGGCTGGTTTAAATTAACAGACGCTATAAAGAAACAATACAAATTCTATTACACTGACTTCGAAATAAAAGACGACCTTAGAAGCAGAAAACTAATGAGTCTTTCGACAATTATTTTGACGCTATTATGTGACAGATTAAGAACACCACTATCAGACCAAGAACTTTATGAGACCATGTTGAGAAATTTAAAACTTGATATTAGGCATGAGCTCTTACATACTGATGTAAACAGTGTTTCCCAATTGAGAAGGGAAGTAGTAAACCCGAAAAATTTATTAAAGACATGTCTGTTCAGAATTTCCCAAAACCTACTTGGCAAAAGGGGCACATATCTGAATTGAACTTTGATGATAATCAAACAGACGATTTCGAAGATTCTGAAATTTGTTTAATAGGAAAAACAGGAAGTTGCTGGAACTGTGATAAAATTGGCCACAATTTCTTAGATTGTTTGGAACCTAAAACTATATTTTGTTATGGTTGTGGTTTAAAGAACACATATAGACCGCAGTGATCCAAGTGTAAAGAAAAGCGGGGAAACTTGTGGAAGGATGTCCGATCATTGAAACCCGGGCACCCGAAACATTACATATTTAAAAAAATTTAGTAATATCACAAATATTCATTCTTTACAAAGACCTTACCACATCAGACTAGCTGAATATAACCGAATTAGAAATAGAATTTTTGGTGTAAATGAAGAAAAACAAATATCGAGATCTTCTAGAAGAGTTCGTGAGTTCTACAAAAGAAAGAAGTTTTATAGAAAATGTATAATTTCATCTTTGCTAAACCAGAATGATGACAGTAGACCTTTTATAAAATTAGAAATAGGGGAACATTGTCATTTTGCTTTATTGGATAATGGAGCCAGCGCAAGCCTGATTGGTGGTGATTAGTGCCAAGATTTTATAAAGAACATAAATTATAGACGTTGTTTAGGTAATGTAAAAACTGCAGACGGACAAAAACAGAACGTTGTTGGTACAGTAAATTTAGAAATTGATTTTAACGGGCAGACAGAGGCAACTAAATTCTTGGTTATACCGACAATTAAACAAAATATAATTTGTGGTAATGATTTTTGGGAAAAATTTGGAATCAAAATTTTTACAGGGAATTGTGTAAATGAAATTTCTATAGACGATTATTCCGATAAAATACCTCTTACTACAGAACAACAACGAAAATTAAACGCTATAGTTGATTCATTTCCGAATTCGGAAAAAGATGGTTTAGGTTGTACAATTTTGATAGAACATAAAATTGATACAGGAGATGCCACCGCAATAAAGCAGAGATATTATCCTATTTCGAAATCGATCGAATGCTTCAACTTGGGGTAATAGAAGAGTGTCCGAGTTCACCTTGGTCATCTCCTAGGGTTTTGATTGTGAAACCAGGAAAAGATCGCTTTTGTGTTGACAGTCGAAAATCGAACTCCGTGACTATTAAAGACGCGTACCCGATACCGAATATAGACGGATTAATTTCTAGGCTTCCTCTAATTTATTTTATTTCCAAAGTAGATCTTAAAGATGACTTTCGGCAAATTCAATTGGACGAAGTCTCTAAACAAAAGACTGCATTTACAATCCCTAATCGGCCATTGTATCAGTTTACGAGAATGCCGTTTGGATTGTGCAATGCCCCACAAACTATGTGTCGATTAATGGACATTGTCATTCCGTATGATTTAAAAAGCAACGTTTTTGTTTACTTGGATGATCTATTAATAATTTCCAAGACTTTCGACGAACACTTGGGACATTTACAGACAGTAGCTGCACAAATGCGAAAAGCCAACTTAACTATAAACGTGAAAAAATAAGTTTCGCAATCAAACAGGTTCAGTATTAAGGTTATATAGAAGGTGATGGTGCTCTTAAAGTTGCTCCTGGGAAAATTAAGGCTATTTCTGAATTTCCGATACCAAAAACAGTTCGGCAAATGCGCCAATTTTTGGGTATGGCTGGTTGGTATCGACAATTTATTGATGACTACGCTACTGTAACTTTTCATTTGACATTTAGTTGGAATGATAATGCACAGAAAGCATTTGAAAAGTTAACATCAGCACCAGTTTTGGTTCATGCAGACTTTAGCAAACCTCTTATTTTGCAATGTGATACAAGCATGTTTGGTGTAGGAGCAGTTCTAGCTCAACTCGACAGTAATAACATTGAGAGACCAATAGCTTGTATGTCGCAAAAATTAAATAAGGCACAAAAAAATTATAAAATAACATAGTTAGAATGTTTAGCTGTTATTCTAGCAATAAAAAAATTTAGAGCCTACATTGAAGGGCAAGAATTTAAAGTAATAACAGATCATGCCAGTCTCAAATGGCTAATGACGCAAAAAGACTTGTCTGGTCGTTTAGCCAGGTGGGCTTTAAAACTGCAAGGTTTTGATTTTACCATTGAACACCGAAAGGGTAAAGACAATGTAGGTCCAGACGCATTATCACGTGTTCTTGAAAATGACTAAGGCCGAGGCCACGCAATTAGCTGCAAAGCGGCAAGCGGCAGGGCGGTGAGCGGCAGAGCGGCGAGTTTGAGCGGCAAGTGGCTTATTACTGAGCGTCATTTATTTCTGAGCGGTTAGTTGTCAAAATGCCATTCTCAATGCTATTATTTATTATTTATATAAAAAGTTTTTATAATAAAAGCAAAATATTTTCACTATTTTATGATTTTTATTTATGTATGACTACATTTCAACCTTTTTAATTTTTTATCGATTGAAAAACAACACAAAAATGGTTGTCGTTAAGATAACAACAACAGCTGACTTTAACAATAGCGAATATCGTTTAAAAATTTTACTGAATATCAATAATTTTGTTGTTATCTTTTTCTAACGATCCGATTATCGTTTAAAAGAAGTTACTGAATCGCGCTACAGATTGAGAAAACAAAGAAAAGCCATTTTTTTTGCCATTTTTATTCTTTGAGCGGCGCCGCTTACAGGCTCAGAAATTCCGCTCATTGTGTGGCCACTTCAGTAGTAGTTCCTATGTTTTAATTTTTTTCCGGTCATCGCTCTGCCGCTCGCCGCTTTGCCGCTCATTGCGTGGCCTCGGCCTTAGAAGTATCAGAAGTTGAACTTGAGGTGTTACCATCAATAAATTTGAATTCTGAAGCTTTTGATGGAACAGAATATTCTAAATTAAGAGAAGAGTTTTCACAGACAAAACTTCCTGACGTTAAAGTTATCGATAAAGTCATTTATAGACGAACTAACTTTTCTTCGGGCGACGTGGACGAATCGGACTCTTGGAAATTATTAGTACCGACTGAATTACGTACAGAGGTTATTTATGCAGCACATAATGTGCCAATTATGGCTCATGGTGGTATAGCTAAGACCGTTGAGAGAGTTCGTCGATTTTTCTTCTGGCCCAAACTAGTGACTGATGTTAGGGATTACGTATTGAATTGCGACTTATGCAAGACCTCTAAGGCTCCGACTTCAGTATTCAAACCACTAATGGGACAGATGGTCAAAACGGAAAGGCATTTCAGAGATTGTTTGTGGACCTAATTGGACCTTTTCCGAGGACCAAAAAGGGAAACATGGGAATTTTTATTATTTTAGATCACTTTTCGAAATTTACTTTTTTAAAGCCATTGAAGAAGTTTGTTTCTGGCCACATTATCGAACATTTAAAGAATGAGATTTTCAGTTGCTATGGCGTACCAGAGGTTGTTATAACCGATAATGGAAGCCAATTTAAAAATAAGGAATTTGAAGCAGCTCTAAGTAAACTTGGAATTAACCACAAATATACAGCTGTATATAGTCCACAAGCTAATGCAAGTGAGCGAGTCAATAGATCAATAAACGAGGCTCTTAGATCTTACATCAGGGATGATCAACGATACTCATTTAAGTAGCATTAATTGTGCATTAAGAAATAGTGTTCATCAAACCACTGGTAAAACACCTTATGAATTAGTATTTGGTCAGACGATGTTAACTCACGGAAAGGACTACAAAATTTTGCGGAAATTGAAGCTTTTAGAGGAAACGGATTTAAAATTATTGAGAGAGGACGAATTTACACTTTTACGAGATACCGTTAAATCTAAAATTCAAAAAACTTACGACAAGAACATTGGAACATACAATTTACGGACGAGGTTAAGAAATTTTAGTATCGGACAGGAAGTTATACTAAGAAATTTTGCTCAGAGTTCTCTTGCAACGCTAAACTAGCACCTATTGGTATAAAAGCATAGTTAAAAGGAAAGTTGGTAACGTTAATTACGAGCTGGAAGACGTTAATAGTGGTTATATTAGTATTTTCCATAGCAAGGACATATGGACATAATTTATTTTATTTTTTTTTAATATATTCTGATTCAAATAAAGTTCTGCAGCTTGCTTGGCTCTTCATTTGCTTTGTGATTGCGAAAATTTCTGTTTTGTGATTTTAAGATTTAGTATTCAAATATTAATTGTTAGCAACTGTAGAGAATTTCCACTTAAAAAAAAATATATAAATAAATAAAAAAATAAAAATTTTAAACATATTAGCTTTTGAAACCTTTTCTTCACTGAGAAAATTTTATATGAAAATAATTTTAATTGACAAAAAAATTTCAAACAAACAACAAGGCTGCAATAGAATTAAAAATTTGTAATTTAAAAAAGAAAAAAAAAAATTTAAATTGTATACAGCAATTCTATATCTTTGGTAAGTTTTTTTTTTTAATTTTGGTTTTAATTGGTTATAAAAAAAAATTTTTTTTTTTTTGTTTTCCTTCTTAAATTTATAGGATATTTGTTATTTACAGATTTTGTAATATTCTTGATTGCTACTCTCAGCGAGGACATTTTGTGGTATTTTGTTTCGAACTCCGAAACTGAATTTTATTTAGCTGACGGAAAAAAACTCCACCTATATTTAAACTTGCTGAGAATTTGCTGAATCTGGAAAATTATTTGCATATATGTATGTACATACATATGTATGTATGTATGTATGCAAATTTAGCATATAACAATAAAAAGGACGAAAGATTTAAATGAAATAAAAGAAAAGGGGAAAAGGAAAAAATAAATTGTGAATAAAATTTATAATAGTGTGAATATAAAAGAAAAATTTTAAGGTAACTCGCGGAGACTATTTGTTTAAACTTCATAAGTGATTGCTAAAGAAAATACGTAGTGTTAAAATGTGATAAAAAAAAATAATAATAATAACTTCAATATCAATAATTTTTAATTCCATTTTTTTAACTTATTTAATATTAATAATTTTTAACTAATTTTTTTTTAATCCATTTTAATAATTTTATAAGTACTATTTTTAAATAATTTGGGTTTGTTTAAAACTAATGTGAAAATATGGTCACCTAAATTTCAATATCAATTTGTGAAACCATTTGTTAATCCAACTCATTGATACTCAATCACTCATATAAACTTTACAACTCCTTACACATACATTCATATCAAACAATTTTGAAACTTAATTAATTTAACATACCCTCAGTTAGAATTTAAATTCTCTGAGAGCTCCCACACATACTAACTTATAGAATCACATATCTGTCAAACGCCTTCTTCGTCACAAGCGCTTGGACACATCGACGGATATGAGAATGTAAGTTGTTTAATTTTCTTTATAAAACATATACTCACTCGAAATTATAGGAATATGAATATCGATAGATACTTTTTTTTAAATTAATTTTTATAAAATATTTTAGCAAATAAAATTGTCGCATAATTTTGTTTTTTTCAATATTCATGTTAAATAATCAAGTACAATATACATTTTGATTTTTTATTTTAATACCACTGATAAAATTATATAAATTATGAAACATAACATGTTAAAAATTTAATTAAATACAAATAGTTATTCCATAATTTTTTTTTGTCGTTAACTTATAAAGGTGACCAAAATTATTTAAATGAGTATTGGTTTAAGTCCTTTTTTTACTCCTTTTAATTCTATCATTATCTTTTCGTTTAGTTTTAGTTATGTTTTAAATATATAAGTTTTCGTATTGTTTCTCAAGATGAAATTTTAAATTTTGAATTTATTTTTATTACGAAAGGTGAAGTCTTAGGTATGTAGGTGAATTTTTTTTTTATTATTTTTTTAACGGGCTGACAACGAATTTTGTATTTAGTCAGCATGGAGGGAGGGCTTAGGACATGGGTAGCAATTAACAACTTTAGCTACTCTTCAATCGGCAACTTGTATTTCTTTTTATTTCTCTTTATTTCGGTTTGTTTTTTTAAAATTTTATCACTTATAGTTTGACATCATGCTACCTAAAGAAATCAAATCAACTGTATCCGATTCGAATTCTATCTTTGAGGGAATATGAACACACCCCAACGACGAGCACAGCCGATATCATAGGTAGTCTTGTTCCCAAAGAGGTAGGCCGAGATGGTGAATCGTCACAGATTCAAGTTGAAAAGTTTAGAAACTATACTCACAACACGGCCAGAGATTGTTTTAAGCTCTACCCGTGGTATTATATGCCTCACACATTACATAAATTCTTTATTCACGGGTTAGAAATAGTATCACATGCATTATTGCCAATTAGTTGGACTATCTGAGGAAGCTCAAGAAGCTCGATACAAAGGTTCTAAATATTATAGAGAACACTATGCGCGTAAATGCAGTCGGGTGAAGTCGAATGAAGATATATTTAATAGGTTTCTACTTAGTTTAGATCCATTACTTACCGCCAAAAGAAAAATTTATAAGAAAAACATTCACCAAAAACACAACAGGTGAAGAAGAGGTAAATGATGATGAATATGAAGATGATGACTATGGAAGTGATGATGATTATGATGGGTGTGAAATATGATGTAATGGTGATACGAAGAATAAAAATTTTGTTGATATGAAACATAATTATTAAAAATAAAAATAATTATTAAAAAATAAATAAATCGATTCATTAATTTATCTCTTTAGAATTCAAAGTTGCACCAAAAATTGTGGACCAAGGCAATTTTTTCATTTTTACTATCATTCAACCCACTGTGGCGATGATTAAAATCGTAGTCGCAACAAGAAGCACATGGTTGGATTGATTTAATATCAATAGCAGATATGTTTATTTGAGCAAATTCATCGTGTGAACACAAATGAATGTTTATTCCGGGTGTTGATTGCTTATGAATGAACGTTTTTGCAATCACTCGTTGCAGTTCTCACCAATTAATATGTATTACTCACACGTTGTGGTATTCCTAAATAACGTGTTTTTAGGTCATTACATTGGTTTCACAGCAAAAGTATCTAAATTCAGCTTTTTACCAAACAAACTAAATATGTATATATTAGAGCGACTCACTCTGTATTGAGACAAAAAAAGTGCCCAACTAGAAATCTACCTTGGTTTGTTTTATAACGGCTCCCAAAATATTTCTGGTCTAGTGTTAACCCATTCCGAGCTGGACTGATTTTAAAAAAGGTCTATTTTTTAGATTTTTTTCAAATATTTTCATTTTTTCTAGGTCAACATATCCAATATGGGTACAACATGATAGGTTTTTTCAAGACGCGTTCATCGGTAATATAGAACATGTCCAAGCATGTCCTAACTGTTGTGATATTCAAAGAAATTTTACTGGGTTTTTGATGGGTTTTGTATTAAAATGAGTTAATTAGAAAATCAAATCAACATTGAAAATAACATAAATTTATTTATTTTCTACTTGTATAAACTTTATGTCATCCAAAGTCTCAAAAATTGATTTATACACCATGCACTTATTCTGAGGCATTTGAGTTTGACAAAAATTAAAATAATATAAATTAATTATTTTAAAAATAAATTTCATTTAAAAAAATGGCTACAAAAAATGTGTTCTGCCCAAAAATTAGATAAAAATAAACTACCAACGCAGTGCGCAATAATAGGGCATTTGTTTTTTATGAGAGCACAAAATAAAAATATTGCCTATCCAATTATTTTAAAATAATAATAAATGAGATTTTGGAAATACGGAATAAGCATCAAATTCCAGTTTTAAGCAAGACTTCAGTTTGGAGGAAGATAGAATATCAATTAAATTACAATAAGAATATATGTAGTTGGAATAATTATTTTTTTTTTTAACGCGAAAAAATCATGGCATTAAAGAAAACGTCTCGTGTTTTTTTTTTTTGCTTTTGGTACGAAATTTATCCTGGTGTCATTTAGAAACTAAATTCACTTCTACATTTAATAAACCCATATTCTTGTTTAAATTTACTTCGGAGTAGCGTGAAAAATGTATCAAATTAGCAAAATTCCATTTTTTTCACAGAACTGAAATGTACTTGAGAAAAGAAAAATTTTGATACCCATATTGCCTATGTTTAACTACATTGTTCCCACGCCATTAGATTTTAGTTAAAACTAGTACATATTCAGGAAAAATAAATAAATTAATATTATTTTCAATCGAGTAATGTTTAAAAATATGTTCATTGGATTTCTAATTGACTCATTTTGATAAAAACCCCATCAAAAATGACATATTTTATTAAATATCACAACAGCTAGGACGTGCTTGGATATGTTTTATACACCGTTGAACGCGTCTTGAAAAAACCTATCATGTTGTACCCATATAGGATATGTTGATATGGAAAAAAATAAAAAATATTTTCAAAAAAACTAAAAAAATAGACCTTTTTAAAACGCCTCAGCTTGGTATGGGTTAACGCTAGACCAGAAATATTTTGGGAATCGCTATAGAACAAACCAAGGTAGATTTCTAGGGGGGGCACTTTTTTCACTTTTTTTGTGAGTCGCTCTAATGTATATATATTTTAAATTTGGTACACTTATATTATTCAAACATCTTACTATTGATTTGTAAAAAGCTATTGAATATTTGAAGAATTTGTTATATTGTTGCAATTGTATAATTGTTTTATTTTTCCTCAAAATTTATTGTGCATTTCCAAATTCAGTCGATTGGTGGTCCTCAAAAAAAAAAAAAAAAAAAAAAATAAAAATCAATGCGAGTCTGATCACAGGGGAGATGTGTAACCATCAACACCTTTTCCAATTGTATTTCAGAAAATATAAATTGTATTTCAGAGAACATCAATTGATTTTCAGAAATACTTAGAAGGTATCAAATGTATTTCAGAAAATATCAATTGAATTTCATAAAATATCTATTGAAATTCAGAATTAACAAGTAAGAAAATTAAAGTCGGTCTAGACCGCTTATTCAATACCATGGTTTAGAGACCCCATCTCTTCGGTCCAACTAATTCGATATAGAAAATAAGCATGAACTAAATTTGAGTGACATTGTTATAATTTTTTTTGGCTGCTGGTATGAAAAAGTTCATATCGGATGCTATATTTATATGGGGACTAGGTCGAAAAATGGATCGAACCTGACCGTATTTGGTAAAGTTACTTCTAGTTTTGAAAAAATATATACAAACTAAATTTGAGAAAAATCTGTGCAATATTTTTGTTTTTTGATAGACTTAAGTGAAGATCGGGAAGCTGCTCTATATGGGGCCTATGACTAAGAATTGTCCTATAGGGACTATTTTTGGACTACTGATAACTGCATATAATAAAGTTATACAAACCCAATTTGACTGAGATCTAGATGATAATTTAGATCTTATGGCAATTTATGTCGATTCCATAGGGGTTATTTGTATGGGGACTAGGTCTGAACATAGACCGAATTTCACCAATTTCAATAGCGTTCTTCCTATGGCCTGGAAAAGCTTATATACCAAATTTCATCAAAATTTATTTATATTTTCGACCTGTAGTTTGATTAAAAGTTTTACATGGACACACAGACGGACGGATCTCGCTTAATCGACTCAGAAAGTGATTCTGAGTCTGAGAAAGTGATTCTGAGTCGATCGGTATAATAAAAAATGGGTCTAAGTCAAATATTTTTGGTAGTTACAAACAGCAGCACAAAGTCATTAAACACAAACCATTTGGTGATATAGGGTATAAAAATAATAAAAACTTTTCCATGAAATTTTTGTTATTAAAATTCTCATGTTTAGCTGTCCACAATACATAAAAATAGTCGCACTTAAAAAATGTACAGAGAATTTTTTCGCCTAGTGTTATCTTCAAACAAATTTACTGATAAGCATCGACTGTCAGATATGCTTCTCACTGACCTCTTACGCACAGTGGTCCAAAACCAAAAAAAGTGGTAATAAGTCTGGAACTTCTAAACTATTGGTTGGATTGGAATAGTATATTCTAGGCGTTTGCAGTCAAGGATATATGCTTTCAAAATATTTATTTTTGAGATACCTTGTTGTAACACAGGGTGAGCTACAGGGTGCCAAAGTCGACCACCTCGAGGTGGAAAATGCTTTCAAAGCTTGTAACTTTTATAAATATAAAGTGATTTTTACGTTTTTTAAATTTTTCCAATAACCATTAAATTATTAAGAAAAAACATGCTTATACTACCTAGCTATCGCTTATGGTTTAAAAAATATTTGATTTTAAAAATCAACATTTGAACTTTTCACCAAATTCTTTCTTGGTTTTTCGCAAATAACATTTTTTATTAAAATAGATAAAAAAAAATCTAAAAATATGCAGCGATAGCCAGTACTTTTTAAAAAAAATACGTTGAAGTATTTTTTGAATTATTGCAAACCGTTTAGTGAACATAAAATCTTAAAGTTGACTTTTTGAATCAGGTTCTAAAAATTGCAAATTTTTGCCAAAAAATACCCTTTATTCTTTCACTTTTTTCTCACAACCTTGGTAAAACATGTATATATTTTTCTACATATTTTAAAAGAATATACTTCAAGAATGGTTGTAAGTGAAATTTTTAATATTTTTGGACATGCACCCTACGTCCAGCATTGGACGAAATTGGGCAATTAAAAAAAAACTAAGTTTTAAAAGTTAATACAAAAATATCCGCTCGATTTCTTCAAATATTTCACCGCAGTATTAAAGCTCCAAATATTTTTATTTATTTGCCGCAATAAAATTCACCGCCTTTACATAAACGTGGTCAGGAGGGCTTAAATGGTGAAAAAAGTCAAATTTTCATACGAATTTTTTTTGTTATCATAAAAAACATATTAAGATTAGTTATTTTTATATATTGTTTATTGATTCAGAACGGCATTTAAATTATCTAAAACACTTCAGAAAATCATTTTGATAACGTTAATAGTTTTTGAGATATTTATTTATATTCAAATTTCAGAAAAAAATATAGAAAAACTATGGTTTTTCGTTTTTTTTTTTTTGGTTTTTTTGGTAAAGTGTTCCCAAAATTTTTGAATTTTACTTATTATTATATATATTGTTAAAGAAGACATATTTATCTATTCAACGATATATAACATGTCTATCAAATGTATTGCAACATGCTGAAATAATGACCCCAAACCACACTCCACAGGCAAAAATTTAGCTATTTCTCTTTTTGTTCATATAAATGGTCATTTACATAAGTAGTGAATGACATATTTTTATACCCTATACCACTATGTGGTTTGGGTATAATGACTTTGTGCTGCTGTTTGTAACAACCAAAAATATTTGACCTAGACCCATCTTTAATTATACCGATCGAATCAGAATCACTTTCTGAGTTGATTTAACAATGTCCGTCCGTCCGTCCGTCCGTCTGTCTGTGTGTCCATGTAAAGCTTTTAATCAAACTACAGGTCGCAAATATGAATATATTTTGATGAAATTAGGTATATAAGCTTTCATCGGCCATAGGATGAATGCTATTGAAATTGGTGAGAATCGGTCCATGTTCAGACCTAGCCCCCATACAAATTACCCATATGAAATCGACATAAATTGCCATAAGATCCAAATTGTCATATAGATCTTACTCAAATTGGGTTTGTATGCGTTCATTACATCCACTAATGAGTAGTCCAAAAATGATCCCTTTGACCCCATATGGAGCTGCTTCCCGATCTTCACTTAAATCTATAAAAAACAAAAATATTGCACTGATTCTTCTTAAATTTTGTTTCTACATATTTTTTGCAAAATACAAGAGATTTTACCAAACATGATCAGGATCGGTCCATTTTTGGACCTAGTCCCTTTATAGATATAGCATCCGATATGAACTTTTTCATATCTGCAGCCAAAAAAATTAATAAAAATCCCACTCAAATTTGGTTTTTGCTTATTTTCAATGTCCAGTTAGTTGGGCCTAAGAGATAGGGTTTCTAAACGCATGGTATAGGGTATCTTATAATCGGTCTAGACCGACTATAATTTTCTTACTTGTTTTTATTGTTTTTTGGTAAAGGGTTGCATACGTTTTTATTACTTCAAATAATTTTATATATCTTTTCAAAGAAGGTATAATTATAAGTTAATGGTGTATGAAATATTTACCTAATGAGTTTCAACTGATCATAAAATTGCCCGAAACTCTGATGCTGATTTTATACAAAAAAAAAAAAAAAAAAAAAACAAATATAACTAAATTTTTTTTAATGAGTATTTTTTATTTGTTTTATAATAGGCTTAAAATTACATAACAATTGTCTGCTTTTTTACTAGTTATTTTCTACAAAACAATCAGAAATATCAAAAGATAAAAGATGTTCTATTTCAAGACTTATTTTTGGTAACCATTTTGTTCTTATGGAGTATATTACTGGATCTGATAATATCAATAAATATTCCATTAAATCGGAATTTTGGGCTTCTTTGCTACATTTTCTTGTATTAAAAAGTCTAAAGTGTTTGACATGAGTGTTTCTAGCTTCTTGTGCTTCTTCAGTCAGTTCTCCCAAGGGCAGGATGCTATTTTGTATTATTTCTTTCCCATGATCTAATACTTTGTGTACAGTTGGTGTCATTGGCCTCCAAGGATATAAGTTCATTATTAATTCCTTAGTTCCACTAGCATATATTTTCAATTTCTCCGCATTAATTTGTTGTTTACTATTAATGACAGCTAATATTACTTTAAACTGTGCGATTAAAGCCGTGTCAATGCCAGTAATCAAAGAAGTAGTTTCGGGATCTTCAAAGAAACGTCTTGCTGTATTACCATCATTTGAACTTCCATAGCCACAAAGAGGATTATCGATAATTAGACCAAGTTGCATTTTAAATTCATCCTGAATCAGTATTATTTTTAACTGGTATATTTTCTTGTCCTGGAATTTGTCGGTATTTTAGATCATATGCGAGATGCAAGCAATATTCCATAAATCGTATTCTTGCATGAAGAGGTGATATTCCAAATTTTAAAGCATTTTCATTAATAGGAATTTCATCACAACTGTTATGAAATTCTGAACTTTTCTTTCCACATATATTACATTTCCAAGTAGATGTTATATCTGTAACGGCATTGGCTACTTTCCCATCAATCATTGTAAAAAGTGCTTGAAATAACACTTTAGTGACACTTCAAGATATTTCCACAAAAACTGGAGACAATCTCTAAATTTCCTGATTTATTGAACTCACTAAGCTTTGTGTTGTAATTTTGTCTTCTTTTGTGTACTCAAATCGGATTGGCCGACATAGAAACTTAGATCCGGGTGTTAAATTACTCCATATGATATTCTGATATTCTCTCTCACTAGAAGAAGAACTTGTCTCATTATATAGCCTCATTTTTAATGGTACTAATGATGTCATAAAAATTGTTGAAAAATCTATTTCTGAATTGCTTCCACTTGGTTGTCTATACTCAGAAAATCCAGATGTTCCATCGCATCCCCATTTACATATTAACGTAACTTCTGAATTGTTGCATATTTCTATTGCTTCTTTGCTAAATGTGGATATTATTCTAGATGCAGTGTTTTCAAGCAGTTCCGCTAATCCAACGTTTGCACTTTCAGTATTGGATTTCACATTAGATGGTAGAATTTTATTTTTTGTTTCCTTTATGGCTCTGCTGGTAGGAAAAATATCAAATCCTTTTTCTTTGAGAGCTTTTCTCAAAATACCATATTTATTTCTTGTCAATCCCAAATTTAAAATAAGAGCTAACGCATCCTCTTCTGTAAATGATGTTGACGATTTTGGCGTTGAAATACTTTGCACCATACGCTTCAACCGCTTAGGAGATGCAGTTATTAACACATCTACAATTTTAGCAGCTTCTTTGGTTGCGTGCGTGTCAAGGCTGATTTAAAAGAATCCTTAATTTCATTAGGCGAATGGTTACTAATGATTTCTTCTTGTTTTTTATTTTTTGTCCTTGATTGAACATTTTCGTAGTCCTTTTTAGGTCGACCAAATGCCTTTTTTCAATTTGTACTGTGAGGCCCGTTTTCAACCATTCTTCATTTTTAGTCATAAACTTTGATTTTGATAAACCCGATTGGCTAAATCTTCTATCGTAAGCTTTGTAAAAATTTTCAACATCTTCAGATCTCACATTTAAACCGTAAGTGTTGTTAATTGTATAAAATAATTTCGAGACTTTTTCCGGACGTTATGAATGAATAGTAGAATCGGAAGGATTTTCCCAAATAACTTTGCAAAGTGAATAATACTTTAATGTAACCTCCATGATAGATTATACGTAAGTGATCTAAATAAACAAGAAACTCATGGTTATATACTGAAAATACTTTTTGAAAGATAATATATCGGGCAGGTACTTCAACCAATACTTACATTTTGTTTTAGTGAATCTAAGGATTTGGCTTTACCTGTTTTTTTTTGCATAAAAAGGTATTGTGAATTACAGATATTTTGCAATTTTATGATCAGTTGAAACTCATTTGGTAAATATTTCATACACCATTAACTTATAATTATACCTTCTTTGAAAAGATATGTAAAATTATTTGAAGTAATAAAAACGTATGCAACCCTTTACCAAAAAACAATAAAAAAATATGTCATTCACTATGTAAATGACCATTTATATGAACAAATAGAGAAATAGCTAAATTTTTGCCTGTGGAGTGTGGTTTGGGGTCATTATTTCAGCATGTTGCAATATATTTAATAGACATGTTATATATCATTGAATAGATAAATATGTCTTCTTTAACAATATATATAATAATAAGTAAAATTCAAAAATTTTGGGAATACTTTACCAAAAAAACCAAAAAAAGACGAAGAACCATAGTTTTTCTATATTTTTTTCTGAAATTTGAATATAAATATCTCAAAAACTGTTAACGTTATCAAAATGATTTTTTGAAGTGTTTTAGACAATTTAAATTCCGTTCTGAATCAATAAACAAAATATAAAAATAACTAATCTTAATATGTTTTTTATGTTAACAAAAAAAATTCGTATGAAAATTTGACTTTTATCACCATTTAAGCCCTCCTGACCACGTTTATGTAATGGCGGTGAATTTTATTGCGGCAAATAAATAAAAATATTTGGAACTTTAACACTGCAATGAAATATTTGAAGAAATCGAGCGGATATTTTTGTATTAACTTTTAAAACTTAGTTTTTTTTTTTAAATTGCCCAATTTCGTCAAATGCTGGACGTAGGGTGCATGTCCAAAAATATTAAAAATTTCACTTACAACCATTCTTGAAGTATATTCTTTTAAAATATGTAGAAAAATATATACATGTTTTACCAAGGTTGTGAGAAAAAAGTGAAAGAATGAAGGGTATTTTTTGGCAAAAATTTGCAATTTTTAGAACCTGATTCAAAAAGTCAACTTTAAGATTTTATTCTCACTAAACGGTTTGCAATAATTCAAAAAATACTTCAACGTATTTTTTTCAAAAGTACTGGCTATCGCTTCATATTTTTAGATTTTTTTTTTATCTATTTTACTAAAAAATGTTATTTGCGAAAAACCAAGAAAGAATTTGGTGAAAAGTTCAAATTTTGATTTTTAAAATCAAATATTTTTTAAACCATTAGCGATAGCTAGGTAGTATAAGCATGTTTTTTGTTAATAATTTAATGGTTATTGGAAAAATTTAAAAAACGTAAAAATCACTTCATATTTATAAAAGTTACAAGCTTTGAAAGCATTTTCCACCTCGAGGTGGTCGACTTTGGCACCCTGTAGCTCACCCTGTGTTACAACAGGGTATCTCAAAAATAAATATTTTGAAAGCCTATATCCTTGACTACAATCGCCTAGAATATACTATTCCAATCCAGCCAATAGTTTAGAAGTTCCAGACTTATTACCACTTTTTTTTGGTTTTGAACCACTGTGTTACGTTAGAAGATGATGAAGCTTTGGAACTTTGTAATAATATTCCTAAGATATTATTTAAAACAGTGAAATGTATAACACTTTCTCTTTAAGTAAAATATTTAAAGTATAATAAAATTAAATTTTTTGGTCATATACAATCCGGATGCTTTATTTAAATTATTATTTTTTTACCCTCCACACTAATATGGGTATCAGTTTGCCATTCCGTTTATAATGTATAAAGTATATATGTATATCCTTGAGCCTTAGAACAATTTGGTATCGTTGCGCTAAGATATAGCCTCAATTGTGGGGACACCTCTAAAAAATGCTAACAATTCAGTTTGTTTATGTAATTTAGTACTAAGTTTATCAAATTGTCTACTTTTTCAAATATTTTGTTTACATTTGCTATAAATATTGCTATAAGTACCTACATTAATGAAAATGTACAACGCAGGTGAAGGGTATCCAATTTAAAACTCGTACTTTTTATATAAAGATTTTATGCTAATCTTTGTAAATACCATTGGTGTCTGACCAAAAACCAACCTTTTATTATACCTCTGGACTCAGTCTATGTAGCGATGTCCGTCTGTCCGCAGGGTATTTTTGATAGCTACACACATCAGCAATAACTCATTATTTACTCAACACATATAAGTATAACTTAATAAATAAATTAAAAAAACTAAATACTGAAAATTTGGCTAATGACTAAATGAATTTCTGCTTTAATAATAATGTCCCGTTTGTACTAAAGGTAGTAGTTATCACACACATGCTAAACGTTCACATATCTATCCGAAAGAGTCATAAGAATGGAAGACTCATTTCATTATATATTCAAGATTTATAACATTAATCCAAAGTCTTAAAGAGCCGACGTTGCTTTAAAACGTTGCTTACAAAAAATGTATAGTTTAAAGGGATAAACAATGAAATATATTCCTTCTATTTCTTAACTGAAAATAACGTATATGAGATGAAAAAAAAAAATAAAACAAAATATAATAGCTTAAACAAGTGAAGAAATAATCAAGACATTGTTTATAATGCATAAGGCGAATAAAGAAAAAAAAAATATTAAATTAACCTTTAACTGAGTTTAAGGTTATATATAAAGACCCTAAAAATTGAACCTGAAGTGTTATTAGAAGGTTAACCAAAAAATAACAGAACGTCTGCTTATAGCCATCAGCTGTTGTATAGACCCTAATAAGTGAATCTGAAATGTTATTAGAAGGTTAACCAAAAAATAACAGAACGTCTGCTTATAGCCATCAGCTGTTGTATAGACCCTAATAAGTGAATCTGAAATGTTATTAGAAGGTTTACCAAAAAATAACAGAACGTCTACTTATAGCCATCAGCAGTGGTAAACTCTTACTTAAAAGAATACTTAGAAAAAAAAACAAATGCTAAGTCCGCCTGAAGGTTAAATAAAAAGATCTTAATACAAAAAAAAAAAAAAATAAACGACAAATTTTTATCCTTTCAGAACAAGACATTATTATACTCCTAGTCTACAGTTGAATATAAAACGTACATACATATGTAACATATACCACTCTCGAACATACTTCCAATAAACACAAACGTAAATACATATATATGGGGGATTTCATGTCAAGTGCACCACCTTTTGAAACCGATGTCTTCCGATAGGGATGAAATTTGCACCAAGGTTAGTCCTATTGGATAGTAGTTTAGACACAATTTTTCAACAAGATCGGTCCAGATCTCTCTGAGTTATAGGGGATCAAAATTTGACATTTTGGCCAAACAGGTGTTTTTTCTCATCCATGTAACTTATTACATATTGTTCTTAGAAAATTTTCTCCCAAAGAGTTTAGATAGCTATTTCTTCAATATTTCGGAAAAAAATACATAAAAAAAAAAAAAATTTTGATTTTTTTTTTGCTAAATTAAAGCATTTTTTGCCTTTTTTTTTCAAAAAGGGCATTTTTTTTTCATAAGAAAGTTTAGGATTTTTCCTTTAAGAGCTTTTTGGTCGCTTAGTGGGATGGGAGTGGGATATCTATCAAAATAAATGTTCTGTAACTCATGACAACGGTTTTTAAATTTTTCACAAATGCACTATTTTGAATTTTTTCCTATTTGTGTCTAAAACCTTACAAATAAAACCTATACTGAGAAACTAGACAAACTAAACTTTCCGAAGGTATATAACATACCTAACTAAAATTTTATACCCTCGATACTGTAATACCCAGAATATGTTAACCTCGGGAAAAAAATCGCTTTTTTTCTATAGAAATGTTGAAAAATTATTATTTTTTATTTATTTTTAATAATAATTAAATTAATGTATAATAATAATATTAAAAATAAAAAGATAAATAATTTATTAAAATGAAATCTTAATTACATTAGATCCATTTATATCATAACTATTTTTATACTTAATTTATTGCAGCTGATGAAGTATTTAAGTGTTGTAAATTTTTAAATACCCAGTCTTTCATCTAGCTTTTTTGTCGCCTTTATTTACTGCGTTTTTTTTTTTTGTCAATCCTTTCTTGGCGTTACTAGGTTCAGCTGTTGATTTCGCTGCTGGTTTATTTATTGTCTTTGGAAAGAAATCGCATTGAATAGAGGCAGAAAACTTTTTCAACTTGAGTCTTCCATCGACAAGCGGTATAAAAGCATGGTATTGAGCGGTGCCATCGATTGTTACCGCAGCATCGAATCTGCTCTTCAGTGTTTTCAATGTTTCCTGATGATCCTCTTTGCTACTAAAAACTATTTTAGTTTCTTTACAATAACACTTTGCCCAATGGAATAAAGAAGTCGCATCTAAGATGCGATCTTGATGAGAGCACTGGAGGCTATACTTCGCTGCATTTCTTTTAAGGTTTGCTCCAATACCATCACATGCTCCTTTACCATGAATAGTAGGATGAAAATGCCACTCAGCTGGCATTCCAAAATCTTTTTCATGGCAAGCTACTTTTGTTTTTAAAATGTTGACGAGCTCCGTCCGAAACGTAGTATACCTTCTTTACTGTAAATTTAGATTTTAGAAATTTTAGTATTCTCTTCTGGCACTCATAAACTGCAACGGTATCATGTTTTAAATCGTCGGATATGATACTACTTTTGTGTTCCAGTTTTTCATCTTTCATGTAGTAAGTAACAACTGTGAATTTAGTTGCTTGGGTCGTTATTGAAGTGGAATGCTTGTATGGTATCCTGAAGAACATATTTATAGTTTTCTGCGAAATCATATGAAATAACGAATTCACCAGACTTCAAATGTATCTTCAAATCCTTGAAGAATGACCATTGCTCTTTGACTAAAAAGTCATGGTTTCTCAAGTTTAGCAATCCTGTACAAATTTCTTCCACAAAATCATCCACATTTAAAATGATTGTTTTCAATGTGCATCTGTCAGTCTGAATCCAAGAATCAAATTTGACCTCCTCTATATATTCTCGACCTAAAGAGTTGATTAAATTTTCTTTGATGAATGTTGTTTTCGGGCAATTGGTACATTCACCTAAGTGGCAAGAAGTTGTTGCATTAGGACACATAGTCAATTTAAGGCAATCGCGGTAATCGTGTAAATCTTCTGCCGAATCATCTGTTAAATACTTTAAGTTGATTTCCTTCAACATCAGTTTAACATTTTCTTGGTAAATGCAAACGCATACTGTGTGAGTTCCGCTGCTGCCTGCCAAAGCGCAATGTTTTGGCCTCATTTGGGTAAGTTTCGTGAAGCCAATTTTAACATCCTCGTGTTCAGATTGAAATATTGCAAATAACTCTTTCAGGTTACAGAGAACCATTCTCTTCTGTTATGTTATGAAGGTGTGTTACATACCTTCGGAAGAGTTAATTTGTCTAGTTTCTCAGTATAAGTTTTATTTGTAAGGTTTTACACACAAATAGGAAAAAATTCAAAATAGTGCATTTGTGAAAAATTGAAAAACCGTTGTCTTGAGTTACAAAACATTTATTTTGATAGATATCCCTCTCCCATCCACTAAGCGACCAAAAAGCTCTTAAAGGAAATATCCTAAGCTTTCTTATGAAAAAAAAAAAAAAAAAAAATGCCCATTTTGAAAAAAAAGGCAAAAAATGCTTTAATTTAGCAAAAAAAAAAAAAGTCTAAAAGTCTAAAATTTTTTTTTTTTTTAAGTATTTTTTTCCGAAATATTGAAGAAATAGCTATCTAAACTATTTGGGAGAAAATTTTCTAAGAACTATAGGTAATAAGTTACATGGATGAGAAAAACACCTGTTTGGCCAAAATGTCAAATTTTGATCCCCTCTAACTCAGAGAGATCTGGACCGATCTTATTGAAAAATTGTGTCTAAACTACTATCAAATAGGACTAACGTTGGTGCAAATTTCATTCCGATCGGAAGACATCGGTTTCAAAAGTTGGTGCACTTGACATGAAACCCCCCATATATTTTTGTTTGTTTTTGGCATACCCGCCAAAAGAGAACGGATACGAAAGAAATCCCTTTATTACTTAAAGCCAACAGACAATGAGCATAACATTTGCTGACAAAAAAATAAATAAATAAATAAAATTTAAAAAAATCTTATTAAAAAAAACAAAATCTCTTTAAAGCACACACAAAATCAAAATTTGCAAGTGTTGAAAGAATGGTTATTTAATAATTTGTCATAATACTCATTCTAGTATTCAAGTGCAATAGTTTCAGGATTTTAGAATAGAAAACATTATTGGTTGCTTCCAAAAAAGGGTAGAAAAAAATAAAAAAAGAATTTGTTTGAGCTGGAGATACTGAAATCTATTATATAAACCTTTTAAATTAAAAAAATCTTAATTACCTTTTCTTAAAAAACAATATAATTTCTTAAAAAAAAATACATTTCTTTCAATAGTAACTGTTCTTAAAAAAGTACTTTTTATTAAAAAAGTACTGAAAGAAAAAGTACTATAAAATTACCGTTTGTCAAAAAGTATCTTTTCTTAAAGAGCCTTTTATTGATAAGGCATTTTTTTTTAAGTACTTCAAATTGCGTTTTTCCTCAAAGTTCAAAATATGCAAAAATTTTACGCATTCATACACCAAATAAAGAATATCAGCCCATTACTATCCTATCATACTTGTCTAAAGTACTTGAAAGGTTATTGCATCAGCAAATTGGAAAATATGTCAATGATAGTGGTCTATTCTCAGACACACAATCAAGCTTTCATCCTAAACACAGCTATATAACTACACTTATTCGTGGTTATTAGATAACTTTAGATAACTCAAAAGCATTCGATACTGTGAATCATGAAAACTCTACAACACATCTTATACCGTCTTAATCAGCAAATCGACAACAATATGTTTACACTAATATTAAAATATCAAATGTGCTTCCAGTAAAAAGCACACAAGGTTCAATTCTAGGACCACTTCTTTTTTACTATATATATGTACATATAACTGATTCTTTCGTTCATATGTATGATGTACATGTGCAACTATATGTTTGTAGTCATTTTGAAGAATTAAATGATTGTGTTTTGAATCTAAATGTGGAAACTTAACAAATTAATTTATGGTGCTTGCACCTGCTGTGACAGATATTATTCTTAACCGACAGACTATTGAATTTATACAAAAAACAAAAAACTTGGAATTATTTTCAATAAAACTCTCGTCTGTTTTGCTCATATAAATGTCCGTTATATTCAATGGATTCCTCTTTTGAACTTGTTACCGTTAAATATACAACATTTAAACAACACAGTGCATTTTAGGAAGCTGGTTTTTCAATTTTTCGATAACATTTAAATTTAGTTTAAACTTTGCTTTGTTTTGTATATATTAATATGTTAAATGTATTTTAGTACTTTTACTTTCATAAACATTTTAAATTAATGTTATCTTTTCATTAAATACTGTTGATTTATTAAAGATTACATTTAACTGATCCCGTACTTTAATTATAAGACTCTTAGTTTTGTTGTGCAGGAAATCAAATAAAAATCAAATAAAATTTTCTTAAAAAAGTATATTTTCTCAAAAATATACCTTTACTTTTAAAAGTACCATTTCTTAAAAAAACTACTTTTTTTTATAAAAGTGTCTTTTCTTAAATAATTACCTTCTATTAAAAAAGTACTTTTCCTCAAAAAAAAGTAAATTTTCCTGAAAAGTATATTATCTTAGAAAGTGTATCTTTTTAAAAAAGTACCCTTTGTATAAAACAACATTTTCTTAAAAAGTACATTTTTTCTTAAAATAGTACTTTTTTTAACAAAGTAATTATACGCTATACCACTATGTAGTCAGGGTATAATGAAATGTGGTGATGTTTGTAACTACCAAAAACATTTGACCTAGACCTATCTTTTATTATACCGATCAACTCAGCGATGTCCATCTGTTCGTCCATCTGTGTGTCCATGTAAATATTGTAATCAAACTATTGGTCTGAATTATGAATTAATTTTGATGAAATTTGGTATATAACCTTCTATCGGCCATAGGATGAACCCTATTGAAATTAGTGAGAATCGGTTCAGGTTCGGACCTTGTCCCCATACAAATGACCCCTATAAGATCGACTTAAATTGCCATAATATCAAAATTATCATATAGATCTCGGTCAAATTGGGTTGGTGTATGATTATTACATCCATTTATCAGAAGCCCAAAAATAAACAATTCTTAGTCATAGCTACCATATGAATCTAATACCTGATCTTTACTTAAATCTATCAAAAAAACAAAAATATTGCACAAATATTTCTCAAATTTGGTTTGTCTATGTTTTTGTAAAAAAATAAGTGTCTTTTGTTGTTAAGTGGAATATAAGAATGAAAAATAAGATGAAGTATGTACAGTGAAAAAGTTAGATATTACAGAGTTGTTACATATACGAGTACCTATAGTAATATATCAAAAAGCAAATAAGTGATGTCAACAATAAGTTACATACAACTTAAATAACGTTTTTAAAGTTCAATTTCATATTAATATAAATGCAATACTAACACCCCTTCTCAATATTATAAATATTGCTATAAATAAATTTATATAAACTTTAATTTGATAAACTAATTAATGTTCGAAATATACATATCTTAATCTTTTGTAAGGGCTTAGTCATAACGTCAGCTAACATAGAGTCCGTAGGACAGTAATCATACAATTCATTTTTGGATTTCCATAGGTCGCAAACAAAATAGTACTTCACATCTATATGCTTACTTCTTGGAGATATCTTTTCATCTTGAAGAATTTTCAGGCAGCTCTGGTTGTCCTCATAAATTATAGGATTTAATGCATAAATTTCAAATTCTCTCATTAGCTGAATAATCCATAAAAGTTCTTCAGCTCCGGTAGACGATAAGGTTATATTTACTTGTTTTCGGCTGGCATAACTGATAACAATTTCACCAAGTTTAAATCTAAAAGCGCTTGTAGATTTACGACCACTTATGTCTCTTGCCCAGTCGGTGCAAAGTGGCTGAAAATCGTTTTTCATTGGCCAAAATTCTGTAACTTTTGAATAGATCAAAATATTTAAGTAATTTTTGTTTTAACGGATAGATATTTAGTTTAGTTTGACTCAGTTTTATTTACATTAAAATTGATTGAGGACTTTTTAAGGAATTTTTTTTTTTTTAACTTTTAGAGTAAAATATGTGTTTATTATTTTTTTATTTGTTAAAAAATTTAATATTTGGATTTTAATAATAATTATACACATTTTTTGTAATAATGGGATTTTTTTAATGTTACACTCAAAAAAATTTTAACACTAAAAAAATAGTAAAATCAACTGGAGATTTTGCTATTATTACTGAAACATTAAAATTTTTTTGTTGTTGTTAATTTGCAAATTTGTTTACACTCAAAGAATATTTACACTTAAAAAAAACGTTAATAATATTATCTAAAAATCTTGCTATTACTACAGAAAAATTTATTATTTTTGGCAGTCAATTTTGACAATTTTAAAAAACATTTTAAAAATAAAAACAGCAATAGATTTTAATTGCATTTGTAACAATGGTAGGTTCTGTTTATTACTATTTTTTCCTAATACTATATTTTTCGTACTTAAATAACTATGAAAGGCAATTATAATTACTATTTATTTGACTCAAATATTGATTGCATATATTCCATATTTTGTTCTGTGTTATTTCTATTCTTAGTAGTTTTTTGACTTATTCACCTAAATCCCGATATTCCACTTTCCATTGATTTCGAATACTGAAGATGAACGGATCTGACGTTGCCAATAATATATTAAATAGATCTTCAAAGCAAAGCAAGAAAGACCACGCAAATCATTGGACAACTGCATTGATAGATCTAAGAGGCGGAAACTTAAAGATGTTAACGATGAAATTGGTTGTACAAATATAAAAGAATCATTTCTACATCAATTACGATCACAGAATCAATTAACATAAGTTGTATGGTACGAAAAGTGAAAACTAACCACACTGCTCGTAGGCCTGACTTTAGGTGAGTGTGTTAAAGCGCTGACCAAAAAGTGCAAGTACGAGTGTATGTGAGAAGGTTCATGGTTCGAAACCTCACGGCCGCCCTAAGTAGAAAAAATTTTCATATAGAAACAATCTATTCAATTAAAACATAACAATTATCACAATGTTCAATAAATCGCTGATGAAGGCTGAAATGCCAGAAACCGGTCCGATCAAGAATACAGTGCAGTTATGAATTTTTGAAATATATGCTTTCTTCTTCTTTACCACGCACCATTTAAACAAAATTAAAAAATTGCATATTAATTACAGTAGTAATTGCAATATGTCTGAAAAATGACGATAAATCTAACAAACAAAAAATTTTTCTTCGCTTCAAAGAGTCATCTCAAATAATGTAAAGTGCATATGTAGGTATGTACAAAAACCGTACATCACATATGACAACTCTTACGAAAACTGAGAATAGTGGAAATTAGAAGTATAAATGCAAAAAAAAAAAAAAAAAAAAATATTCAAAAATTCAAAAATAACGATTGTTTGTTTGGACAGAGTTGTATCTTCTGAAATTAATACAAAGTAAAGCTGTATGGTACGAGAAGTGAAAACTAACCACACTGCTCGTAGGCCTGACTTTAGGTGAGTGTGTTAAAGCGCTGACCAAAAAGTGCAAGTACGAGTGTATGTGAGAAGGTTCATGGTTCGAAACCTCACGGCCGCCCTAAGTAGAAAAAATTTTCATATAGAAACAATCTATTCAATTAAAACATAACAATTATCACAATGTTCAATAAATCGCTGATGAAGGCTGAAATGCCAGAAACCGGTCCGATTAAGAATACAGTGCAGTTATGAATTTTTGAAATATATGCTTTCTTCTTCTTTACCACGCACCATTTAAATAAAAGTTGATATCATTGAAAAAGTTAGGTCCAGTGAGAACAAAACGGATTCTTAAAAGTATACCAACTCCGAGCGATGCAAAACAGTTCACAAATGAGGAAACATTAGCATTATTTCTGGATTTCAAATTAACAAAACAGCAATATATTCAGCTCAAATTGCGTGCGATTGAAAAAGGCTCAAATATGTATCCAGCATATCATCACATAACTGCTGCTAAAATGGACTGTTTGCCATCAAAGGACATTATCACAATTACACCACTCTCAGCAGAGGTACAACTACAATCTCTACTTGATCACACAGCCGAACCCTTGCTACAATCAATAAAAGGAAATGAGTTAAAGAAATATGGAAATACAAAGTTAATTCTTTTTTGTAAATGGGGATGTGATGGTTCTTCGGGACAGAAACAATACAAACAAGTAGTATGTGAAAATATTTCGGACTCAGATATGTTCATGGTATCATTTGTACCATTGCGATTGAAAAAGATTTTGGAAGATTCAGAGTCTTCGACTAGTACAACGCAAACAATGAATATTTGGAAAAATGAGACACCATCTTCTACGAAATACTGCAGGCCAATCAAATTTGATTTCAAAAAAGAAACTCCTGATGCCATTAACAAAGAAGTTAGTGATATCAAGGCCCAAATCGCAACACTACAGCCATTACAATTACAGTTAGGTGGGCAGCAAATTAAAGTAAGCTACCAATTAGTGCTGATAATGATAGATGGAAAAGTAGGTCAGGCATTGACTAAAACGAACACATACTAAAAATCAGTTATGATTTGGATTTCGGGTCTTCAAGATCAATAAGAAACAACGAAAACAACAAAGAGTTAAGAAGTTCAAAAAAGAAACATGTTCAAGATGAATATCGCAAATTTTGATTGATTATAGATCAGCCAAAACAAGGGTCAGGCAATACTAATGATGGCAATACCGCAAAAAGATTATTTTCAGATCCAGAAACAGCATCTGAAATAACAGAAGTGGATGTAAACCTTATTTTCAGGTTTAAAATAATCCTAGAAGTACTTGCGTGCAATGAAGAAATTGACTCTAGAAAATTTGGAGATTGTGCTAAGGAAACTGCAAATATATATACAACCAACTACCCATGGAGAAATATGTCTGCAACAGTTCACAAAATCCTTTATCATGCAGAAGATGTCATTAAATATCATTTGGTGCCACTTGGAATCTATCAGAGGAGGCTCAGGAAAAAAGGAATAAGGATTACAGATTTTTTTAGTGCTTTGACGAAATTAGATAATTGCTTTTGTATTTCGGTGCTACACGAATTTAAGTTTAATTTTATTTTAACGTAACTAAGAACATCTTCCTGGTTTTTGTTTCTAAAATACTCTTCGGCCAGTTCTTTATAACTGAAGCTTTCATATTTTTTTTTTGAATATATTTATTTGCGAGTTTGTATTCAAATGTCGCTTTCTTATAAGCCTTCTCATAAGCCATCAGAATATGTTTCTAGGTAAAATAAAAAGGTAAGAAAATGGCATTAGTGCATTACTACCTAAAATAATATATAAAAAACCCACTATACAAATGAATTACCTGTGTGTGTTCTCTTTACTACTTGCATTAGTGCATTGTTAGGTAAAATAAAAAGGTAAAGGTATGATAATAAAAAAAAACCCATGTTACTAATGAATTACATCGTCTGTGTAATAACATTCTTACTTACAAATATATTATGGTAATAGAACAAATAATGACTATTATGAGCTATAAAATAACTAAAGCACAAATTTAATACACCATTGTATACGAGTACTTATAGGGCTGTTTAAATTATCGTAATTTGATTTTTTTAGAGTAATTTCATTAAAATGAAAAAAGTGTTCTACCCACGGGTCGTCGCGAGTACAAAAGTATATATTGGGTTAAAGAGGACACTTTCACCTTTCTCCGGGTGGTATCTAAAATTGAAATTTATTGAAATTTATAATTTATATAGTAGTTTCATAAATATTTCATAACGCCCCTAATATTAAACGGTAGAGCTGTGACCACTTACAACAAATAAAGACTATAATCCTACCAACATTATAAAAAAAACCGCAGATCATTATCGATGATAGCTTGCGAGTAGTAACCATTTATTTTTGATAAAAAAAATCACCTTTTTCTGAAATTAAAAAACAGTTGAGTTTGACAACATGCCACGCCCACAATTCCCAATAGTTTAACCTAATTTTTTGGCTGCCTTAATCTGAATATATTAGCTACAATAAGGCGTTAAAATTTAAAAAATCGGTGACAAAAAAAATTAGAATTTTGGCCAATGAAATCAAAACTTCAGCCACAGTGCAGCGTCAGCAAAACCCTTCAACTCTAATTTTGATTTAGACTCAACACACAATTTTAAATTTTTAGTTCCTTTAAGGTATTTTAGAATTCTTTTTACCTCTGTCCAATCATTATCATTTGGGTTACTTATTTTCCGAGATAAGATAGAAACCGCAACAGCAATATTTGGACGAGTGTTGTTTGAGACATACAAAGTGATCCGATTGCCTTTCGGTATAAATTGTTGTTTTCGAGTAGATTATAGGATTTTCCATTTAAATAACCGGCATCCATTGGTATGGATGAAATCTTCGCATCCTGAAGATCAAATTCATTTAAAATTTTGTTGATGTAATTTTCTTGTGATAAATAAAATAAATCAGCCTTGAGGCTTACTTCAATTGCTAAGTAAAGCTTTGAATCACCCAAATCTGTTAATTCAAAATGAGATTTGAAGGGTACGTAGAACGTTTTCGATCTCTTCATTAGATTTAGAAGCTACTATAATATCGTCCACGTAAATTAATATATATATGTGATACAATTAGCATCGCCTTTTACACATAAACAAGGCTCGACCTTTCCCCTTCTGAATCCCGAATCAATTAATGTTTGATTGATACGAAGATTCCAACAGCGAGCCGATTGTTTCAGTCTGTATTAACTATAGTTTAATTTACAGACAAGACCCTCCTTTCCGGGTATAATAAACCCTTCAGGTTGCTTTAAATAAATAATATAATCTAACTCACCGTAGAGGAATGCCGTCTAATAGTTTGCCATAGCTTGCAATGGCCAACAATCTTCGAAAGGTAGTCCTTTACAACTGGAGCAAAAGTATCGTCATAATTTTCACCATATTTTTGAAAAAATCCCTTTGCGACCAATCTGGCTCTGTACTTCTCACATTTAACTGTTTGTTTAATTTTGAAAACTCATTTGCAGCCAATCACTTTTCCAACACGTGGTAATTCCACCAAGTCCCATGTTTTATTCTCTTGGAGTGCCTTCATTTCTTCTTTCATGGCTTTCATTCCTTGTAGTCTGATCTTAATAAAGGCTCTTCATAATTTTCAGGATCATTTTCAACGTAAACTTTGTACCCATACTTCTTGGGAAGAACACCCTTGTTGGTCCTTAAAGAAGTTCTAGGAGCACCATCCAGGATAACTTGGCAAAGCTTCTGAATCAGATGACGATAACAAATATTCCTCAGATTTAAAACCACAAAAATCATTATATCATCGACATCTGTTCCTTTTCCTCTTGTTTAGCAGGAACAAGATTTTTCGATTCCAAATATTTTACATCACGACTAATAATGATCTTATTGGTATCAGTATTAAGTAAACGAAAAGCTTTTGGATCCTCAGCATATCCAACTAGATTACATTTGAACAGCTACATCGTCCAACTTCTTGCGCTTTCGTTTGTTTATATGTACATAGGCAATAGCACCAAACATACGAACATGGCTTACATGTCATACTTACAGCAGCTGATGAGAGACGATTCTGAATATAGTATTAACGGTTTCAGCCCAGAATTTTAATTCCATATCTGCATCAACGAGCATACACCTGGCCATCTCCATCAAGCTTCGATTTTTCCTCTCTGCGTCCCCATTTTGCTCAGGAATATAGGGAGCAGTGAGTTGATGAATAATACCTTTATTTTTAAAATAGTTCTGCATTCGTTTATTCACAAATTCTCCACCGCGATCAGTTATGAGCATTTGTAAACGTTTTCCAAACTGGTTTTCCGACTGTTCAACAAATTCTTTTATCTTATCGAATGCCAAGTATCCATACAATAGAAAAAAATAGTACAATATCGGCTATAATCATCAATTATTGTCAAAAAATAACGATTTCCATCAGGGGTTTTGTTTTGCATAGGACCACATAAGACGCAATGTACCAAATCTAAAATTTCCTTAGATTTTGATTCCAATGCTTTTGGAAAAGGGGTTTCGTGTAAGCTTACCCTTCAAACATACTTCACAATTTAAAGAACAGCAACAATTTTTTATTTTTACGCTCTGTACTAATTCCTTAGAGACGGTAAAATTTACCGCCTGAATATTTCTGTGGCCAAAACGACGATGCCAAACATGAATGCAATCACTTTTACAATTCGATACCTTATTTGCCTTAAAATGATTATGTAACCCAAACAAATTATTTTTCAATGATTCCCTTGCATGACCATGCCCATTGAAAGAAATTGAGCAATCATTTGAATTAAAAGTAACATTAAAACCATCAGCAGGCAATTTCCGAAAAGATAACAGACTTCCGTCTAATTCAGGAATAAAGAGTACGTTTCGAACAAGGATTTCCTTGCCTTCAGAAAATAACTTACAATCACCAGTACCGCTTGCTGGCAGCTCTGTACCATCGGCCAAAAACAAAGTTTTAGTTAGTTGTTTATTAATATTTATAAAATATTTTTCTTCACAGCACAGGTTACCATTTGCTCTTGTATTCATAATACCAAAGCAAATATTCATGTTGTCATTTTTCACATTTTTGACACGGTTGGGATTTGACCTTTGTTGTTGTTGTGAATTTTTGTTTTGACAATTTCTCTTAAAATGCCCCGGCTTTCCACATGAAAAATATTTTGGCACAAACTTTTTCTTTTGTATTTTAAATGCAGCCTCTGTTTCTTCATCATACCCAGATTCCCTTTACCAAATCAAGCGTAAGATCGGCTTCAGATCGCATTTCCAACGATGAAATCGGAATGTTTTAATCTTCCGTCAATGTGCCCAACAGAAACGCAACAGTTTTATGGTCTTCAACATTCTCACCTAAATCACGCAAACGATCCACAATGGATAAGAATTCGTTGATGCAATCTTCCATGGTTTGACCACTTACCAGCCGCTTTGATGACATTTGTCGAAGAAGACTCACCTTGTTGGTGATGTTCGACTTTTCATGATGTTTTTTTAAAGTATCCCAAAACTGTTTCACAGTTTTCAACTGTTTTATTCGAATTTTCTGTGATTCCTCCACAGCCAATCCAATAGCAGATTTTGCCTTTCCATCATGGGTCAACCATTTGGCATCCTGGTCCTTAGGAACAGCATCAACAACAACATCCCACAACTCCCTCTCCAGCAGCAACAACTCCATGTTAAATTTCCAGACATGATAATTTGCATTTGACAATTTAGGAAATTGTGTATATGTTGAATACATTTTAATCCATTGAGACAAAAAAATTCTTTAACTTAATTTAATTTTTAAGAAAAAAAGCACGTGTGTAGGCCCATAACCTGTTAAGTGGAATTTATTAAGAAGAATGAAAAATAAGATGAAGTATTTACATGAAGTTGTTACATATAGTAATATATCAAAAAGCAAATAAGTGATGTCAACAATAAGTTACTACAACTTAAATAACATTTTTAAAGTTCAATTTCGCATCTACAATATTAATAGGCTAGGATATTTTGTTCTACCGTTTTTTCCCGATTTTGACCAAACGTATATTATTTGAAAGGTATTTTTCCCTTATTTTGAGTAAAGTTGCTACTAACACTACATAAAACAAGTAAGAAAATTATAGTCGGTCTAGACCGACTATATGATACCCTATACCATGCGTTTAGAAACCCTATCTCTTAGGCCCAACTAATTAGATATGGAAAATGAGCATAAACCAAATTTGAATAGGATTTTTTTTTAATTTTTTTGGCTGCAGATATGAAAAAGTTCATATCGGATGCTATATCTATATGGGGACTAGGCCCAAAAATGGACCGATCCTGACCGTATTTGGTAAAGTCTCTTGTATTTTGCAAAAATATATACAAACAAAATTTGAGAAGAATCAGTGCAATATTTTTGTTTTTTAATAGATTTAAGTGAAGATCGGGAAGCAGCTCTATATGGGGTCAAAGGGATCATTTTTGGACTACTCATTAATGGATGTAATGAACGCATACAAACCCAAGTTGAGTAAGATCTATATGACAATTTGGATCTTATGGCAATTTATGTCGATTTCATATGGGTAATTTGTATGGGGGCTAGGTCTGAACATGGACCGATTCTCACCGGTTTCAATAGCGTTCATCCCATGGCCGATAAAAGCTTATATACCAAATTTCATCAAAATATATTCATATTTGCGACCTGCAGTTTGATTACAAGGTTTACATGGACACACAGACGGACGGACGGACGGACGGACGGACGGACGGACGGACGGACATTGTTAAATCAACTCAGAAAGTGATTCTGATTCGATCGGTATAATTAAAGATGGGTCTAGGTCAAATATTTTTGGTTGTTACAAACAGCAGCACAAAGTCATTATACCCAAACCACATAGTGGTATAGGGTATAATTATACAATGCTATGTGTGTGTTTATTAAATTTGTTAAAAGTGCAATAAAAATGTTTTTTGTGTTGATTTGTGAATTGGATATAATTGATTACCGTACCTTTAGGGACTTTATTTAATGCAAAAATAAAATTTCTTAGAATTTGCACTCGAATTTCGAGGGCTGGAATCTGCTAGTTAATATAAATCAAGGTTCAGAAAATACACACATGAAACACACAATGTTCTGTTCAAAAGCAGCCAACACATATCATTATTTTCATATCAATTATGTGCGTTTCTAAATTTTCTACGGTGCCCAACACAACCATGGCTGTGTTCGTTTTAATATTTCGTTATTTACACGAACATTTTTGTATCACATACGTTTTGTTTCAATCACACATAAAGCACACATTTTTGAGTGTTGCTTTATTTGAAGTTCATGTTCTGGTACGTGTAGTGAAAAAAAAAACACAGAACATGTACAATAAACAGGTTCGAGTTCAGTTATATTTTAAGTCGTGTTGTGGCTCGTGTAGTAAGAAAAAACACAACATGTACAATAAACAGGTTCGAGTTCAGTTATATTTTAAGTCGTGTTAAGTAAAACAAAAAATTACATTTAACACTAAGGCATTGAGTTAGAAAAAAATAAATATACGTTGAATTTAAGCTATTAAGTAAAAATAACGACATTTAACTGAATGAAAAATATAAATAAAAATTGAAATCAATTACAGTCATGGTAATAATTATTATGACAAAGAAATTATTATTGAACAAATAATTATAATAAATAATAATGTTTTCTTTTAACTATTTTAAATAATATAATATAATATAATAATTGGTAGAAGATGTACGAAATGTTGCATCAACCTATAAAAAACGCGGAAACGGGCCATAAACAAAAAATCTTGGAAGCGAAACGAGCGACAAGGAAAACACCAGGCAGAAAAAGCTTACACAAGCTTTCGAGGAAAAGAAGTTGCACGAAAAGAAATTTTGAAGAAAAAAACTGCTTTGCAAACTGTAAATTAGACTGTCCAAGAGATGTTACACAAACCGAGCGTATTTAATAATTTCTAATCCTTACATCAAAAAGGAAAGTAAAGTTTTGTATTGAAATCAAGAAAGAGAATTAAAAGTGTTCGGAAACACAATAAATATAGCTACTTTGTATAATTGTCTGGAAGCATGATTTTGGTTTGTAAGCCATTTTGGCTTCGAACGGTTGCTATATTGTCGTGCCAAAACTTCGAAGCTTTACCTTGATCGAATTCTCAATAATACTAAAAAGTGCAACTTGTACAAAAAAAAAAAAAAACAGTTCAAAACCCTGTCAAAGAAAGCTTATAACAGCTATACTGTTTGAAATGTAGAATTTTATAATTAACAAGTAAGAGTGTTAAATTCGGCTATGCCGAATCTTTGATACCCTCCACCTAGGTTCTACGTTTTCATTAATATCTGCTCTTATTGTACTATTTGTAACAAATGTAAACAAAATATTTTAAAAAGTAAACTATTTGATAACCTTAAACTAAAAAATTATTACAACACTCTAAATTTTCAGCATTTTTTAGAGGTGTGTCCATATTTTAGGTCATACATTGGCACATTGACGCCCGATTTATCCCATTTTAAATACTAACCTGATCCAGATAAAGACATCAAAATAATTCTAAGTTTACCCAGATAAATGATTTGTTTTGTGATTAATCGTGATTTCAACAGACGGTATTATATAATGTCTTTCAATGTAGAATCAAGGCAAGCAAGATTGTTCAATGTAACATCCAATTCATGTCGAAAATGTTGACAATCTGCGGCTGAAAGGAATAAAACCTTAGAAAATGTGTTTTTGTTCATATTACCGATATTAAATGTTACCAATATTAAAACCACAAATATATATCGTTTTCAGTCTGTCTGGAAATTTTGGATATGTTTGTAATAATAAGTGAAAGATATACTAATGTTTTGTCAATGTGTGATCAATAAATAAGACACAACTATTTCTTTTACTTTAAAACGATCATTGATTAATTCTGCTTTATTTAATAAAATGCCCTGCTTATTCTAAGTTTATGTTCTAAGAGAGAACTTACTAAAGTTCTCTTAATAAATAATTCTATTAATGAAAGAGATACAATTATTAGTATCAATTAATTCAATATGTATTTTTGGGCGTGACTTCGCTCAACACATACTTTGTCATAATCGTCAGTTTTGATCGTGGTGTTCTACTTCGCTCTCATTTCGATTGTTTCAATTAAAATGCAAGCTTAGCCGAATTCCATAAAAAGTACATTGACTGTTATGCATAATATATTAATTGGAGTAACACCCGGAAATACATTATATGAATGCATGTCATTTGTTCATGCTCGTTGTACATTTGTACTCTACGTCATGCATTCATTACATGTTATTAGGTTTTCCAAAAATGAATATCTTAAAAATTACCATTGAAAACCATTAAATTCCTCCAAACCAAAAAGTTTAGCAATTTGAGGGTAATCAAAACTTAAATACCCTCCTTCAACAGCCCAAAGTCACCAGGATTTTCATCTGATGGAATATGTTTGCCCATTGTGGGCAAAACTATCATTCGTTATGGCGCCTTCAACAAAAGTCAAAGTCAATTTTGGAAATATATATTTAATATCAAAATGTGTGTATGGTTGATGCACTGAACGAAGTTTCAATAAGTTTCAATATTTGCAAATTTGGTGCACTTAAATCTAAAAACGTATCAAACTCGTCGTAATTGCTTCCAATACTTTCAATTCAACACAATAACTATTCTATTAGTAAAGATATGATTATTTGGTGTTCGGCCAACTTCTTGTTCATTATATTTTAGTTTCCATAGATAATAAACGATCACATTTTGAAACATACTACAGACACGGGTTAATTTTATTGTTCGCGAAAGTTAAAATATTGAAATATGTTATTGAGATTTTCAACATTGTTTAAAAAGAATTCTTGAAATTTATTTAGATTGTTTTGAACCGCTTAACAGCTGATTTTTGTTTATTGCAAGCAGTGGTGCCAGGAGATTTTTTCAGAAATCCCTACGCTTATGAAAAAATCTCGTTTTTTCTCTACACCCACTTTTTTTCTACCTACATTTTTCCCTACACTACTTTTTCATTTTTTCAATTTCAATAATCCAAAAAAAACCGTAAAAACGAAGAAAAATAACATAAAAAGTGAGATAAGAATATCATAAGAATTACATAAGAATATAAAAACAACATAAAAACTAACAGATATTAAAAAAAAAAAATATTTTTACAATTCTGTAAAATTCATCTTTTTGATATGGCTAGATGTACATTTAAAATTTACACAATTAAAATGGCTTGCAAATTAGATCTTTATACGCAAACAAAATTTTGGTTCTTGGTTTTAAAAGATTTTTTTATGACAGTGGTTATTAGCATGTATACTTATATCAGATTTATCGCAATTTAATATTTTTTCACAAGCCTTGCATCTGCATTTAATATCGTCATCTTTGACCTCCCATTAGCTTCTCGTCTCTCAGCCAACTTGAGCAAAATCTTTGTTTTCTGTATTTCTTTGATGTGTTTTTAGCATCATCGAAAAACGAATCGGACATGTTTCTAAAATCAATTATGTTTAAAATTATACTATTTTTATGTTCTTTTTATTTACAAACTTACTTATTAAAATCGAAGAGACCTACAAAGATGGCGTACGTATGTATAAACAAGTAAGAGTGTTAAATTCGGCTATGCCGAATCTTTGATACCCTCCACCTGGGTTTTACGTTTACATTAATATCTGGACTTCTTGCACTATTTGTAACAAATGTATAAAAAATATTTGAATATGTAAACACTTTGATAAACCTATTACTGAATTATTACAACAAATGCTCTGAATTTTCAGCATTTTATAGAGGTGTCTACATATTTTAGGTCATAAATTGGCAGAATGACTCCCGATTTATCCCATTTTAAATACTAACCTGATCCAGATAATTACAAACAATATTAAGTTTAACCAGGTAAATGGTTTATTTTGTAATTTTCTTTTTAATTTAAATTTTTTAATATAAAGGTGCATTTTATTTTTTACAATCCTTTTCAATTTTCCAGACCTATTAGTATAGGGCACATTTGTGAGTCCGCATAGATCAACTTTCAACTCTTACTTCTTTTTATACCCTCCACTCCAGTGTGCAGAGGGTATATATAAGTTTGTCATTCCGTTTGTAATAATTAGAAAAAAAATTCTGGACCCCATAAAATATATATATTTGTGATCCTTATAACAAGCGAAGTTGATATAACGATGTCCGTCTGTCCGTCTGTCCGTCTGTCCGTCTGTCCGGCTGTCCGTCTGTCCGCCTGTCCGTCTGTGGAAATCACGATGACGGCTTCAATCGGATAGCTAGGGTGCTCCTTGGTATAAAAAATGATTCACTAACATCCTGAGAAGTTTGCTATTTAAAATCGTCCAAATCGGTTAATCTGGTCCCGAGAATTGAGCGAAGAATTAAAAAGTCATGAGAAAATATGATTTGAATATGTGTTCTTGTGATAACGCCCTCAATAGGGAAGATAGGGCGCTTGTTTTTAGTGAGAATGATTCACTAACATCTTGAAAAGGTTCCTGTTTTTAAATCATGACAATAGGTTTCATAGGTGCCGAGAAATCACTGAAAAGGTAAAAAAAAATATGACGTTTTCCTATATTGTTTTCCTAAATTTTGTATTTTGTCATAGCTGTGCATGTTGTTTTTGTGGTCGTTGTGTTAATAATATAAAAATTCATCAATATCAATATTTTTTGGTGTAATATTTAAGTTAATTAATTAATAAAAGAAACTATATAAAATCAATATCAATATTCTGCGATTTTTATAACATCACAAAATGTTACAAATTGATACATACTACTGTTGCCAATATCAAAATACTATAAATAATATTCATATATTTTGTATATGTATATCCATAATAAGCGCATATTAAAATAAGTCGGTATTTTATTTTATTTTTACAAAATTCTGAAATTTTTAGAGTTGAAAAAATAGTATGGTTTTAAGAGTTGTATTTTTAGTACATGTATAAACCCTGCATACTTGCTTTCAAAAGTAGTAGGTAGGTAGGTAAGCCATAAAATATTTATTTACCCTGTAAAAAAAATTGTTGTTTAGAAAAATACTATTTTTTGTCAGATGTTAAAAAAAGATGTTAATTAAAATAAATTTTTAAACTTTGTTATTTAATGTCGGGACGGAGGCAAACGCCATTCCAAAAATTTTGTTTCAACAGTTATCCACATTAAGAATAACCGCGGAGCTCAGCTCAATCAATGTGCAATGATCGAGCCTTGCCCTGGGAAACATGCGTTTATGCTTTTCTTAACACAAACGCCATTCCCAACTACCAAAAATGTTTGACACGAGCTATTCACATTATGAATAGTCGCGGAGCTCAACTCAATCATAGTGCAATGATGAAGCTTCGCCCTGGGAAACATATATTCATGCTTTTCTTAGCACAAACCGAACTTCTTATGGCACATTAAAAATAAACTAATTGAGAAGTACAATACATCATTACGCTGTATTATAATACTATTTTCTTATTTTACTAGTAGCTAGTAAACAAACTGATCGTATCATTGTGAACGAAATAGAATTGAAATTGTATGCAGATTTGTTTTACTTAGTCCGAGTTCACACAAGGCAACTTTTGTTGCGCAATTCTTGAGTTTGTAGATGTTTGCGGTGAGGGGAATAAAAAGGGAAAAATAATTGCCGGTTCTCGGATATTTCAAGCAATTCTCTCATTCGCTTTTTTTTTGTTGAATATTTGACATTTCTTTTCATTCGGTGTTCCGCTTCTTGGTGTGAAGAATTCGTAATTATTGTTTACTTTATTAAAATAGCCTTTAAATGGAATCGGGACTTAATTTTTTTCTTTTGAATTCATTTTTCAACAAAACCAATTAAATTAATTTATGTATGTATGTATTTAATTTTATTATTGTTCTTTACGACTAGAGCACAAATGTCAAATTATAAGAAAATAAAAACACAACAAAACAGTAAAATTGCCGAAGAAATTGTCGTGTGTGGACATAAAAGCAATTTCAAAAGAGAATTGCCAAAAAGTTGCGCAATAAAAATTGCCTTGTGTGACCCCCGACTTAAAAAACCTGTTTCTACAGATAGTGAATAAAGTCCCAGTAAGCATTTTATGCAATAAATGATCATGTAGAGTCTTTTTGACTCATATGTGCTATTAAAACAGTTATAAATGCGCCCTTTTGCTGATCACAAAATATTCTTTTGTTGGGATTAAATATTACCTTACCCGCGAATCTTCTTGAGAGTCCTTTTTATCCGCTTTTCTAATCAGTTTCGACTCATTTTTGAGTCTTATTTAATGTAATTTTTCTATAAATCACTTTCTAAGAGAAAGCAAAAATCATTATCTAGTCTTTTTCTAATAGCGCATGTGATTAAGCAGTTTTTAATTATCAAAAGTGCTCGAAGAAGACACAGTAAGGTATTTTTTGTTAAAACAATCTTCAAAATGATGACTGGGATATCGTATATTTTTGTTAACACACAAACATATGCATAGCAGCACGAGTAAACCGAACTCAAATTGGCTTCTTATATGTATACAGCCGAACAAAAATGAAAATACTCACCAAAGAGTAAAGTAAGCAACAATTTCATTCAGTCTTATGGAAGCTTTTGAACAAAGCAAGTCTATGTCGCGTTGTCTTGTGAATTTTTACATTGTTTTTTAATAGGTACTAGTGATGCCAGGAGATTTTTTCAGAAATCTCTACGCTTATGAAAAAATTCCCTTTTTCCCTACACTACTTTTTTTAAAATTTATTTTTAATTTGTACAATTTCAATTATGTAAAAATAAAAAATAAGATAAAAATATCATGAGAATTACATAAGAATAATATAAAAAACATACAGATATTATAAAAAAAATATTTTTGCAATTCTGTTTAATTCATCTTTTTGATATGGTTAGATGTGCATTTAAAATTTACACAATTAAAGGTGTGTTTACACTATGTGTATTTTCCATATGTAAATTCAGTTTTACGATCCATACGTAATTCGGCGTGTGTGTCAAAATTGGCGTTTTACATACAATTCATCATTTTGCGATCAAACGTACATATGTATTTCCGTATGACATAACCTCTAAATGTAAACAACAGCAGATTTAATTTGTGAATTTCCAAAAAGTTATTGTTAAAAATAAAGTAATATATTTTTTATATTTTTTAATTGTTAATTAATATTAAACAATTTATTTTTCTTTCAATATTCATCTTTATAATTTACTCTGTTTTTCTTTCGCCACAAGCAGTATTGTATTTTAATATGGTTGTCATGCCAAAATAGAACCTGCTCTAATTGAAAAATTTACATATGTTTTGCCAAATGTGTTGTACATAAACAGTTTTTGAAAGGGTTCACACTATGTGTACAAATTGCATGTG
This sequence comes from Cordilura impudica, assembly GCA_963682025.1. Classification (NCBI taxonomy): domain Eukaryota; kingdom Metazoa; phylum Arthropoda; class Insecta; order Diptera; family Scathophagidae; genus Cordilura; species Cordilura impudica. Next base: position 199,460,347 of record OY821518.1, on the reverse strand, counting down.
CTAAAACAATAAGAAAAACACAAGCAAAACACATAGTGTGAACGCAGCTTAATTAAAATGGCTTGCAAATGAGATGTTACAACTCAAACAGAATATTTGTTCTTGGTTTTCAGTGTTGCCGTTTTAGCTTTTTAGTTGCTAGATTTAGCAACTTTTTTTGTCGTTTAGCATCCAAAATTTATCAAAAGATGCTAGATGCTAACTTAGAATCTTTTATTAATAAAATGTTGCTTTTAGCATCTTTTAATGGTATTGATATGTTTTTATTTCTCAAAGTGTAGTACAGTAATTTTGTGTACTACTCCTTTTACCACTCTGCTCGTTTCTTTCAACAAATATAACAAAACATTTTGAAATAGAAGAATGTAAACACCAACAACAGTTTTTAATGAATTTGAAAGTCGATTTCCAAAAAATATTATTGTATTAAAAAATGCCAAAATTTTCAATACAAAACACATTAAAACGGGTAAAAGAAAAGATAACCAATATATTAGAAGAGTTTAAATTTATATCATCTGAAACAGAAAAAATTCAAATCCAATGGAGTTATATCACAGAACAAAACTGGGATACAACACTGAATACAACCTCTTTATGGATTGAAAAATTCTATTGGCGAAAATCCATTTTAGGAATCAATATTTGTGTTGTCTATATTAGTTTTGTCTTTCTCAAAAGCCGAAGTTGAACGTTTGTTTAGCTTAATAGCTTTAATTAAAATCAAACTTCGAACAGAATAAAATCCGAGTTGTTATGTTCTGTAATACGTATAAAAGAAGGATTGAAATTGAAAAATTGGTGCTGTCACACTTACAATATACCGAGCGATGTCGTTGATAAGAGTCGATCGTCAGAAATATATCAGAGCCAAGAAGAACTTGAAGATGAAGACATCACAGAAATGTTAGATTCCATAAACCAATTATTCTAATATAATCGTATCTTTTGATAATGTAATTTCTGTTATATTTTAAATAAAAAAAAATCCCTCTAAAATTAAAAATATTTAATTTAAGTTTAAAATAAACTCAATTTGATGTTAATAAAAATTTTAGATGAAATCCAAAATAATTTTAATTAAAAATTAAAAAATATAAATCGAAACATATGTTTTATATTAATTTTTCGATTTAAAAACCAAAGAATTTATTAATAAGTATATAATTTTTCAGTATAAAGGTAATGAAATTTGAAAAAAAAAAATTAGCATCCAGTACGTTTAAGCATCTTTTTTTGCAATTTAGCATCTTTACAATTTCAAATTATGGCAATACTGTTGGGTTTAAAAGATTTTTTATAACAGTGGTTATAAGCATGTATACTTAGATCTGATTTATCGCATTTTAATATATTTTCAAAAGCCTTGCATTTGCATTTATAGTCGTCACCTTTGACCTGCTCCAGCCATCCATTAGCTTCTCGTCTCTCAACTAACTGAAGCAAAATCTTTATGTTCTGTATTTCTTTGATGTGTTTTCAGCATCATCGAAAAACGAATCGGACATTTTTCTAAAATTAATTATGTTTCTAAATTAATTATGCTCAAATTTATAATATTTTAATGTTATGCACAAAACAGTGTTTTATACTTGTCATTGTTATTAAAGAATCCACATATTTACTTCCTTCATATTATGGAGTTATTACCAGACTTAAAAAGACTTTAAAGTTTAAAATTGAAAAAAATTATGCGATATTTAACAAATACATTCAAAATAGTTTTGACTGAAATTTTTGGCAGTTTTAGTTTTGCCTTGTATCAGTAAAATGTTCAGATATTAACTAAAAAAAAACAGTTTGTTAAATATTTTCATCTTAATTATCTTAATTAATTTAAAGACACAAAGATAGATTTAATACAATAAAAAGAAGTAAGAGTTGAAAGTTGATCTATGCGGACTCACAAATGTGCCCTATACTAATAGGTCTGGAAAATTGAAAAGGATTGTAAAAAATAAAATGCACCTTTATATTAAAAAATTTAAATTAAAAAGAAAATTACAAAATAAACCATTTACCTGGTTAAACTTAATATTGTTTGTAATTATCTGGATCAGGTTAGTATTTAAAATGGGATAAATCGGGAGTCATTCTGCCAATTTATGACCTAAAATATGTAGACACCTCTATAAAATGCTGAAAATTCAGAGCATTTGTTGTAATAATTCAGTAATAGGTTTATCAAAGTGTTTACATATTCAAATATTTTTTATACATTTGTTACAAATAGTGCAAGAAGTCCAGATATTAATGTAAACGTAAAACCCAGGTGGAGGGTATCAAAGATTCGGCATAGCCGAATTTAACACTCTTACTTGTTATTGTATTAAATCTATCTTTGTGTCTTTAAATTAATTAAGATAATTAAGATGAAAATATTTAACAAACTGTTTTTTTTTAGTTAATATCTGAACATTTTACTGATACAAGGCAAAACTAAAACTGCCAAAAATTTCAGTCAAAACTATTTTGAATGTATTTGTTAAATATCGCATAATTTTTTTCAATTTTAAACTTTAAAGTCTTTTTAAGTCTGGTAATAACTCCATAATATGAAGGAAGTAAATATGTGGATTCTTTAATAACAATGACAAGTATAAAACACTGTTTTGTGCATAACATTAAAATATTATAAATTTGAGCATAATTAATTTAGAAACATAATTAATTTTAGAAAAATGTCCGATTCGTTTTTCGATGATGCTGAAAACACATCAAAGAAATACAGAACATAAAGATTTTGCTTCAGTTAGTTGAGAGACGAGAAGCTAATGGATGGCTGGAGCAGGTCAAAGGTGACGACTATAAATGCAAATGCAAGGCTTTTGAAAATATATTAAAATGCGATAAATCAGATCTAAGTATACATGCTTATAACCACTGTTATAAAAAATCTTTTAAACCCAACAGTATTGCCATAATTTGAAATTGTAAAGATGCTAAATTGCAAAAAAAGATGCTTAAACGTACTGGATGCTAATTTTTTTTTTTCAAATTTCATTACCTTTATACTGAAAAATTATATACTTATTAATAAATTCTTTGGTTTTTAAATCGAAAAATTAATATAAAACATATGTTTCGATTTATATTTTTTAATTTTTAATTAAAATTATTTTGGATTTCATCTAAAATTTTTATTAACATCAAATTGAGTTTATTTTAAACTTAAATTAAATATTTTTAATTTTAGAGGGATTTTTTTTTATTTAAAATATAACAGAAATTACATTATCAAAAGATACGATTATATTAGAATAATTGGTTTATGGAATCTAACATTTCTGTGATGTCTTCATCTTCAAGTTCTTCTTGGCTCTGATATATTTCTGACGATCGACTCTTATCAACGACATCGCTCGGTATATTGTAAGTGTGACAGCACCAATTTTTCAATTTCAATCCTTCTTTTATACGTATTACAGAACATAACAACTCGGATTTTATTCTGTTCGAAGTTTGATTTTAATTAAAGCTATTAAGCTAAACAAACGTTCAACTTCGGCTTTTGAGAAAGACAAAACTAATATAGACAACACAAATATTGATTCCTAAAATGGATTTTCGCCAATAGAATTTTTCAATCCATAAAGAGGTTGTATTCAGTGTTGTATCCCAGTTTTGTTCTGTGATATAACTCCATTGGATTTGAATTTTTTCTGTTTCAGATGATATAAATTTAAACTCTTCTAATATATTGGTTATCTTTTCTTTTACCCGTTTTAATGTGTTTTGTATTGAAAATTTTGGCATTTTTTAATACAATAATATTTTTTGGCAATCGACTTTCAAATTCATTAAAAACTGTTGTTGGTGTTTACATTCTTCTATTTCAAAATGTTTTGTTATATTTGTTGAAAGAAACGAGCAGAGTGGTAAAAGGAGTAGTACACAAAATTACTGTACTACACTTTGAGAAATAAAAACATATCAATACCATTAAAAGATGCTAAAAGCAACATTTTATTAATAAAAGATTCTAAGTTAGCATCTAGCATCTTTTGATAAATTTTGGATGCTAAACGACAAAAAAAGTTGCTAAATCTAGCAACTAAAAAGCTAAAACGGCAGCACTGAAAACCAAGAACAAATATTCTGTTTGAGTTGTAACATCTCATTTGCAAGCCATTTTAATTAAGCTGCGTTCACACTATGTGTTTTGCTTGTGTTTTTCTTATTGTTTTAGCACATGCAATTTGTACACATAGTGTGAACCCTTTCAAAAACTGTTTATGTACAACACATTTGGCAAAACATATGTAAATTTTTCAATTAGAGCAGGTTCTATTTTGGCATGACAACCATATTAAAATACAATACTGCTTGTGGCGAAAGAAAAACAGAGTAAATTATAAAGATGAATATTGAAAGAAAAATAAATTGTTTAATATTAATTAACAATTAAAAAATATAAAAAATATATTACTTTATTTTTAACAATAACTTTTTGGAAATTCACAAATTAAATCTGCTGTTGTTTACATTTAGAGGTTATGTCATACGGAAATACATATGTACGTTTGATCGCAAAATGATGAATTGTATGTAAAACGCCAATTTTGACACACACGCCGAATTACGTATGGATCGTAAAACTGAATTTACATATGGAAAATACACATAGTGTAAACACACCTTTAATTGTGTAAATTTTAAATGCACATCTAACCATATCAAAAAGATGAATTAAACAGAATTGCAAAAATATTTTTTTTATAATATCTGTATGTTTTTTATATTATTCTTATGTAATTCTCATGATATTTTTATCTTATTTTTTATTTTTACATAATTGAAATTGTACAAATTAAAAATAAATTTTAAAAAAAGTAGTGTAGGGAAAAAGGGAATTTTTTCATAAGCGTAGAGATTTCTGAAAAAATCTCCTGGCATCACTAGTACCTATTAAAAAACAATGTAAAAATTCACAAGACAACGCGACATAGACTTGCTTTGTTCAAAAGCTTCCATAAGACTGAATGAAATTGTTGCTTACTTTACTCTTTGGTGAGTATTTTCATTTTTGTTCGGCTGTATACATATAAGAAGCCAATTTGAGTTCGGTTTACTCGTGCTGCTATGCATATGTTTGTGTGTTAACAAAAATATACGATATCCCAGTCATCATTTCGAAGATTGTTTTAACAAAAAATACCTTACTGTGTCTTCTTCGAGCACTTTTGATAATTAAAAACTGCTTAATCACATGCGCTATTAGAAAAAGACTAGATAATGATTTTTGCTTTCTCTTAGAAAGTGATTTATAGAAAAATTACATTAAATAAGACTCAAAAATGAGTCGAAACTGATTAGAAAAGCGGATAAAAAGGACTCTCAAGAAGATTCGCGGGTAAGGTAATATTTAATCCCAACAAAAGAATATTTTGTGATCAGCAAAAGGGCGCATTTATAACTGTTTTAATAGCACATATGAGTCAAAAAGACTCTACATGATCATTTATTGCATAAAATGCTTACTGGGACTTTATTCACTATCTGTAGAAACAGGTTTTTTAAGTCGGGGGTCACACAAGGCAATTTTTATTGCGCAACTTTTTGGCAATTCTCTTTTGAAATTGCTTTTATGTCCACACACGACAATTTCTTCGGCAATTTTACTGTTTTGTTGTGTTTTTATTTTCTTATAATTTGACATTTGTGCTCTAGTCGTAAAGAACAATAATAAAATTAAATACATACATACATAAATTAATTTAATTGGTTTTGTTGAAAAATGAATTCAAAAGAAAAAAATTAAGTCCCGATTCCATTTAAAGGCTATTTTAATAAAGTAAACAATAATTACGAATTCTTCACACCAAGAAGCGGAACACCGAATGAAAAGAAATGTCAAATATTCAACAAAAAAAAAGCGAATGAGAGAATTGCTTGAAATATCCGAGAACCGGCAATTATTTTTCCCTTTTTATTCCCCTCACCGCAAACATCTACAAACTCAAGAATTGCGCAACAAAAGTTGCCTTGTGTGAACTCGGACTAAGTAAAACAAATCTGCATACAATTTCAATTCTATTTCGTTCACAATGATACGATCAGTTTGTTTACTAGCTACTAGTAAAATAAGAAAATAGTATTATAATACAGCGTAATGATGTATTGTACTTCTCAATTAGTTTATTTTTAATGTGCCATAAGAAGTTCGGTTTGTGCTAAGAAAAGCATGAATATATGTTTCCCAGGGCGAAGCTTCATCATTGCACTATGATTGAGTTGAGCTCCGCGACTATTCATAATGTGAATAGCTCGTGTCAAACATTTTTGGTAGTTGGGAATGGCGTTTGTGTTAAGAAAAGCATAAACGCATGTTTCCCAGGGCAAGGCTCGATCATTGCACATTGATTGAGCTGAGCTCCGCGGTTATTCTTAATGTGGATAACTGTTGAAACAAAATTTTTGGAATGGCGTTTGCCTCCGTCCCGACATTAAATAACAAAGTTTAAAAATTTATTTTAATTAACATCTTTTTTTAACATCTGACAAAAAATAGTATTTTTCTAAACAACAATTTTTTTTACAGGGTAAATAAATATTTTATGGCTTACCTACCTACCTACTACTTTTGAAAGCAAGTATGCAGGGTTTATACATGTACTAAAAATACAACTCTTAAAACCATACTATTTTTTCAACTCTAAAAATTTCAGAATTTTGTAAAAATAAAATAAAATACCGATTTATTTTAATATGCGCTTATTATGGATATACATATACAAAATATATGAATATTATTTATAGTATTTTGATATTGGCAACAGTAGTATGTATCAATTTGTAACATTTTGTGATGTTATAAAAATCGCAGAATATTGATATTGATTTTATATAGTTTCTTTTATTAATTAATTAACTTAAATATTACACCAAAAAATATTGATATTGATGAATTTTTATATTATTAACACAACGACCACAAAAACAACATGCACAGCTATGACAAAATACAAAATTTAGGAAAACAATATAGGAAAACGTCATATTTTTTTTTACCTTTTCAGTGATTTCTCGGCACCTATGAAACCTATTGTCATGATTTAAAAACAGGAACCTTTTCAAGATGTTAGTGAATCATTCTCACTAAAAACAAGCGCCCTATCTGCCCTATTGAGGGCGTTATCACAAGAACACATATTCAAATCATATTTTCTCATGACTTTTTAATTCTTCGCTCAATTCTCGGGACCAGATTAACCGATTTGGACGATTTTAAATAGCAAACTTCTCAGGATGTTAGTGAATCATTTTTTATACCAAGGAGCACCCTAGCTATCCGATTGAAGCCGTCATCGTGATTTCCACAGACGGACAGACGGACAGACGGACAGCCGGACAGACGGACAGACGGACATCGTTATATCAACTTCGCTTGTTATAAGGATCACAAATATATATATTTTATGGGGTCCAGAATTTTTTTTCTAATTATTACAAACGGAATGACAAACTTATATATACCCTCTGCACACTGGAGTGGAGGGTATAAAAAGATGCACAAAACAAATAAGCTACACAAACAAGTGTTTTTCAGTTTTTTCGAAAAATATATTCCGACGCTGCTTGATGGAAAAATTCAAAAATTTAGATTTTGTCGGTGACACACATTCAAACAAATTTTCACTAATGCCACCAAAACGCTTTGACAAGTGTATAGTGCCCTTAAATTCTTTTCATTCTATCATTCTTGCACTCTAAAGGCAAATGAAGTGCAACTCTGTTAATACCAAAAAATTGTATTTAGCCTAAAACAAAATATTGCAGAATTTTATACATTTAAATGAAAGGAGAAAACAATTTTGAGCTGATTGGTAGAAAACATTGACTTTTTATATATATTATAAGGTTATGAAAACATTTATCGGTTATTAATTACTAATTATTACTAACCCCCCTATCTAACATCACACTGCAAGTTCGAAAAACTCAATACACTCACACTTTTTTTAATAATACACACATTTTCCGCAGTGGTCACACTAATGGCACCAAATTTTTCGTGCGAATAGTGGCTGCCACTAACCCCCCTATCTCACATCACACTGCAAGTTCGAAAAACTCAATACACTCACATTTTTTTTACTAATACACACATTTTCCGAAGTGGTCACACTAATGGCACCAAATTTTTCGTGCGAGTAGTGGCTGCCACTAACGATGATTAATGTTACCCTGTTATAAATTTAATGCAAATTTACTGGAATCTGCAAAATTGTAGTTAAAGTTTTAACTTGTTAAATCTATTATTATGATTTATTTCTTGAAATACGCATATAAAAACGCAAGTTTGTTAATTATAGAGCATAAATATTATTAACTATTGTTAAAATAAAACTAATAATAATAAATGTAAACATTTTCCCTCAAACATGTGCCTGTATAATAAACTCGGTAGCTCTATTTAAAAAAAAAATAAGAGAGAGAAGTAAACAAATTTTTTCAAGTTTACGCTTCGACAACATTTTAAAAATGAGATTGCAGTCAGATGTGTGAGCACAAAAGTTAATGGCGATGGATTCGACTAATTCGAACAATTTTTCGTTGATAAGACGTACACAACGATTTCACAATTGCAGTGTGATGTGAGATAGGGGGGTAACGATGATTAATGTTACCCTGTTATAAATTTAATGCAAATTTACTGGATTCTGAAAAACTGTAATTAAAGTTCTAACTTGTTAAATCTATTATTATGATTTATATCGTGAAATGCGCATATAAAAACGCAAGTTTGTTAATTATAGAGCATAAATATTATTAACTATTGTTAAAATAAAACTAATAATAATAAATGTTAACATTTTCCCTCAAACATGTGCCTGTATAATAAACTCGGTAGCTCTATTTAAAAAAAAATAAGAGAGAGAAGTAAACAAATTTTTTCAAGTTTACGCTTCGACAACATTTTAAAAATGAGATTGCAGTCAGATGTGTGTGCACAAAAGTTAGTGGCGATGGATTCGACTAATTCGAACAATTTTTCGTTGATAATAGTACACAACGATTTCACAATTGCAGTGTGATGTGAGATAGGGGGGTAACGGAATGACAAACTTATATACACCCTCTGCATACTTGAGTGGAGGGTATAAAAATACAAATAATATAAATACATGCTTTAAAAAAATTCTATGAATTGTTTATTTTTGCTCTCAATATTTTTTTTGTGATCTTTATAACTATGATGTCCAATTTTAATATGGTTTCATTAGATGAAATCTGCAAAAAAACTAAACATTTCTGCGGGTGCCCCTATTAGACCTTCCTTGTTAGTGGAGTTTTAACTTTCAGATTTTATAATAATGCATTTGAAAATTTAAAAAAAATTGTCTTCTGCAATATGCAATATTTTTTAAGATAAAGCTTTCTGAAATTAAAAAAAAAAAACAATTATTCCTAATAATATTAGCGTTTGTTTGTTAGTTTTAATAAAAACTATGTTCAAAATTTTTAATTGTTAAAAATTGTTATTCCGAAATTTTAAGCTTATTTTTCAAGAATTTTGGCGATTGTTAGTAAATAAAATCTGGTAGCCATGTGTGCTACAGAATATTGTCGATTAATTCGGTGAAGTCGCTAGCTGATTGTTATGAAAACATTAATATTTTATAGATTAATCAGAATGCTATGGAAACATTGATATATTATATATATAAAAATATATACCGTATATATATTTTTTTATTTAATATATTTATGTATATGTAAATATTACACACACAAAATACAAAATCAAAAGTTATGGTTGTGTTTTTCTTTAAATAAATTAATACATAAGAAAATTAAAAAAATTTTTTTTTGGTAAATTTACATTGTAATTTTTTTTATTAATAACTAGTTATAGTTTAGCATTATTTGCATTTGATGTTGGTGAATTTTTTACTATTATCACAACGACCGCAGCTATGATAATACAAAATTTAGAATAACAACAAGAACAATACAGAAACATAAAATTTTCAATTGATTTTTTACTTTTTTCATGATTTTTTAAACATAAACTTTCCCATGATGTTAGTGAATCATTCTCATTAAAAATGAGTGCCCTAGCTATGCTATTGAGGGCGTGATCGTGAAGAGAACAACATAGACAAATCATATTTTTTCAAGACTTTTTTACTTCTTCATTCAATTCTCGGGAACTAATTAACCGATTTTAAACTTCTGAGGATGTCAGTGAATCATTTTTTATGCCAACGAGCACCCTAGCTGCCCGATTGAAGCCGTCATCGTGATTTCCACAGACGGACAGACAAACATCGCTATATCAACTCCGCTTGTTATAAGGATCACATATATATGTTTTTTATGGGGTCCAAATTTTTTTCTCTAATTATTACAAACGGAATGACAAACTTATATATACCATCTGCACACTGGGGTGGAGGGTATAAATATTCTCATCAATTAGTTGTACTTTTTTTTATTAAAATTTGTTCTTTCGTTTAAAAATTATTGCTATTTACTTATGTAACAATTTTTATGAGCGCAATCCTTAAATATTAATTGATGTTTTCTAAACTTTATTTGATATCTTTGAATTTAAATAAATGTTTTCTTATTTTTAAATGCTATTAATGTTACCTGAATTAAATTTCAGTTGATTTTTTAAATGTAAACAACTTTAGTGTTGTTTTGTTTTGAATTTCAATTTGTGTTTAAAGAATAAAATTTTTATATATTAAAAAACTCGAATGATATTTTCTAAATTTCAAATTATTATTTCCGAAGTTTAAATATGATTTTCTGAAATTCAATTGATATTTTCTTAATTATAATTCGATATCTGAATTCCAATTTTTAAAATTTATATTTTTTTAATATCAAATGGAAATTTAACATTTTAATTTAAATACATTTGCAAAAGGTCCAATTTCGTTTTTTGTGAATATTAATGACTTAATTAAAATTATAAACGATTTTTAAAAATTGTATGTAATCGCAATCACATATTTTGTAGTTAAAGCCCTAAACACATTCACTGCGAGTTGCGGGTGCGAGTAAAAATAAGCTTGTTGCATGGGAGAATTTTGCTATTGTGCTTTTACAAAATCATCAAAATTTTACAAATTTTACAAATCTACAAGCAAAACAACTTATCATTTCGCAAGTCACAATGCGCAATACAATAAATACACACTGATTCACCTCCCTACAAGAACAGTGACGGTCATTTGACCGGTGATATGACGGTCACTACTGACTGAAGTTTCAGTCATCGCGTAGAACAAAGTTTCTATCATTTTATTAAGGCCAACCCTACAAGAACAGTGACGGTCACTTGACCGGTGATACGACGGTCACTACTGACTAAAGTTTCGGTCATCGCGTAAAACAAAGTTTCTATCATTTTATTAAGGCCAATATGACAAAAATGACCGAAACTTTTGTGTACATGTGATTTTGCATCTTACTCTAACCTATGAAAGTATGTAGACCATAGGATATATATCTCAACTGCTCACTCTACCGCTGCACAGTGGCGCCCGTAGAGCAAACGAGGTTGCAAAAATCAAAATTTTCATGTGCGCCGACGAAGTTTTGAATAAACCCATGTTATAGGAAACTTTTCAACGATTTCAAATGTGCTACTCTTAATAATATCACATTTTTAGTTTAGAAGATATAACCGTTCAAAGTTGACCGACTTTCGGTTTTCAAAAAAACACACAATTTTTAGTCAATTTGTTGCGATTTCAGGTGTAATATCACGAAAAATAGGTAACGAATCGCCTTATTTTTTGTTTGTGTTGATTGATGTATTTATTAAATGTATAATGATAAAAAAAAAATTAACTGTTTGCTTTGTGTTTCTCCTGGTAAATCACTATTTAAAAACTATCCGTTTTTTCACTATTTTTCAACTTTGACGGAAAATAAAAAAAATCTATATTTTTCTATATTTGCCATATTTGCAAAACATGTTCTTTGATTATTTATTTACATAATTCAAAAGGTTTTATCTGCCCGTACGTGCCCGTTTGGCTTCTAGAGGTAAAAAAGGTTAAAAAGACATGGTTGCAGAAATTGTATGGCGTGCATCCCTTACATGTTTTGACTGACAGTAGTTTGATCTAATAGTTTGAAAATTGCATTTTAAGTCGGTTGTCTACCTGTGAGCCTCTGCCAAAGTCTACTCCCAATATTCTGTTACAGACACAGGATGCACAAAAAACTACTCATTGAAATTCGCAGGTACGCACCTCACTTAAAAATTACTTTGGAGTGCAAATGGTCAAGAGCAATATTGACTTATGGTCCCTCCAGGTAGGCACAAATCTTATTTAGACACGAGCATAATATCAAAATTCCATAATTCAGCCTAAATCCATATGTATACAGGGAACAGGTAAATTTTTAGGCATGGTAGCATAAGCCTATATATTGCAAAATAAGCATAATGCCTGGATTAGCCTACGACTGAAAGTTGGCGCAACAAGTACTGAAACCATGGCGTTAAACAATTTAAAATTATTTGAACTGTTTAGAAGGTCAACCACACCAAAGTTTTTCACGGAAGCTGCTTTAGAAGAACTTGATAGTTTATACGGAAACATTGAGAGAAGCGAAATTATAAAAAATAATTTTTATTTGATATATGCAAATATTAAGGCAAAATGGGTGAAATCTAATCGAGCCATTCAGAACTTCAGCTCCAAATACGAGGACTGGCTTAATGAAGACACCATTCTGGATATATTGGCAGTAGATAAACCCACCACATCAACCAGAGGAACAAAAGGAAGGCCAAAAAAAAGTATTGAGGAGTGTTCAATTTTCACAAGAAAGAGGAAACTTGCCGATGCCACCAATGACTTGACCACGAAGCATTTATCGGACGCGCTGTCTATTAAATATACAAAGGATAGTGAAAGAGTTAGGTCGCAGATTACAAAATCTGTTGCTGATGCAAGCCCACTGCGATTAAAAAGGATTAAGGAAAGCATTCCCACGCCCACAAACGCACACATTAAAAAGTATGGTTCCGAAGAAGCCTTGGCCTTGTTTATGGACTTACAACTTTCCAAAGAAAAATATGAGATACTACGGGCATCCTTGATGCGACACGGGGCTGACGTTTTACCAGGATACAAGCATATTACGCAAGCCAAAATAAATTCACGACCACTGCACACGAAGTTTACGGAAGTCTCTGTGAAAGCCAATCTGCAGGATCTCATGGGCCATACAGCAAAACGGTTGTTGGAGAGTCTTCCTGAAAATGAGGTGAAAATTCTTCCTGAAAAACTGACATTGATCAGCAAATGGGGCTGCGATGGATCATCCGGACAAAGCGTTTATAAGCAAAGGATATCTTCCGATGACGCTACAATATCGGACGGAAATATGTTTATGGCATCTGTTGTTCCTTTGCGGCTAAAATCTGATGTTTCCCTACACTGGAAAAATCCACGTCCGTCATCAGTGCATTATTGCCGACCAATAATGTTTCAGTTTGCAAGGGAATCGGCAGAACTCATAAGGACCACGGTGAAAGACATTGAAGAACAAATAAGCAAGATTAAGCCTACAAAGCTGCAAATTGGAGATGGAAAATATATTGAATGCAATTACGAGTTCCACCTGACCATGGTTGACGGAAAAGTCGTAAAAGAACTGACAGGAACAACCTCAACATTGTCATGCCCGATTTGCAAAAAGAGTCAAACGAGGAGAATTACGAATATGGAATGTCACCATTGCACGCAAGGATAAGGTGTATGGAGTTCTTGCTAAAACTGGCGTATACCCTACCACAAGAGGAGGAAAACTTCGATGAAAATACATCAATATAATTACAGTACAGAAATAATAATGCTAAGGCATGAGAATTGTTAGTTATAATTTGGCTTTACAAAATACATACATTTTTAATACAGAAAAGAAAAAAATAAAATAAGTTTATTTAATTAATTAATAGAATTGTTATGCAAAATATTCAGAAAGGAATTTTTTAAAATTTGAAGCGTTGCTGTTAAGTTGCTCAGATTGCGGAAGCATATTCCAAAGACGCATAGCGTTGACGTATAAATGCCATTCAGATACCAAATAACGATGAAGAGGTAGAATTAATTTTTTTCCTCGGTTTGATCTGGCGAACCGGAGATTTTCATACAGGTAAAGTGGTTTTGCGGTGAAAATTAATTTATGAAGAAACAAAAGAACTCTAATTTTCATCAAATTTTCAAATGATACACCGAAAAGCTTATTCGTGAAGGAAGAAGTTCCGGCAGACCTTCTTAGTCTAAAAACATATCTAATTATGCTGTTATATAAAACATTAAGTTTGCCTTTACTAAATGAATCACAGCTTGCAAAAAGTTCACACCCGTATAAAATACCGGGAATTAAATACGTTTTGGCTAGAAGTATTCTTATATTTAAGGGAGTGAAAGATTGAGTGTGCCATAGAGTTCTGAGCTTCATATAAGTTTGAACAACAGTCGTATTTATGTGGTTCGACCAAGTTAGAGTGTTATTAAAAGTTACTCCAAGATTTTTCGTTTTTGTAACAAAGTCAATTCTATTGCCGTTGATAACTATTTCATTCCCAAACTCTGGATTTGCATTTCGTTTGCGTATTAGCAGACATTTTGACTTGCTAGGATTAATGCATAAACCATTTGCTGACGCCCATATGTACAATTGACTAAGGTCATAGTTAATTTTGTCTATATTTTCATCTATTGACTCGATTGGGGTGCTCAGAAAGAGTTGTACATCGTCAGCATACATGTGTATCTTACAATGAGAAAGATAATCTGGTAAATCATTGATATAGATTGAGAACAAAAGTGGCCCTAATACAGATCCTTGCGGTACACCTTTTATAAGTTGTAAAGGTTCAGATGAGTTGCTATTTACGTATACGTATTGTGTGCGATTTGTGAGATAAGAGGAAATTAAAAGCGTTGATGTTGAGGAAAAATTAAAGAAACGTCTTAATTTCATACAGAGAGTTTGATAATCAACTGTGTCAAACGCCTTGGAATGATCTAGAAGTACAAGGAAGGTTATTTTGCTGTCGTTTATGTCACGTCTTATATTTTCGCAAGCGTCAGTAAAGGCTGTCACGCAACTGTGGTTTGCTCGAAAGCCGGATTGTTTGTGGGACATTAAGTTGTGTTGAGTTATATATTCATTCATTTGAAAAAAAATTATATTTTCAAAAACTTTTGACAAATAACATCGAATGGCTATTGGTCGTTGCTCAGAATTTTGGGATAGGAATTATTTTAGCATGTTTCCATATGGTAGGGAAACTGCTTGAAGTTATAATGCAGTTGAAGAAATGTGTTATATAAGGCAGTAAAAGTGGAAGAAGTATTTTAATAAATTTCGGATTTACATTATCATATCCTACAGAGTTTGACTTTACCAGAGAAAAGCATTTTATAATATCAAGTTGATTAACGCACTTAAATTCAAAGGAATTTTCCTCGGCAAAATTTGTAGTATTTCGTATATTATTGTAAAATTCATGATCAACTTCTACCGAAGGTAGATTCGTAAATTTTAAGTTCAATTCTTCAGCGTCTATCGAACAGCTATTATTATTGCATCTTCCAATGCCAATATCTCTAATTGTCTTCCACGTTTGTTTGGAGTCAATGGCAGAATTAAATTTCATAGAAAAGAAATTGCACTTAGCAGTTTTGATTTTTCGATTAACATCTCTCCTAGCCGTATGATATTCGTTTTGCAGTTCAGGTGTTTTAAACCTCTTCCATCTGGAGTACGCAATATCCCTTCGATAGATCAAGTCTTTTATAGTAGTAGTAAACCAAGGTTTAATACTGACTGTTTTGGATTTTGTTTTCAGAGGTACCGCTTCGTTGTAATAAATTGTTCTGTAGAAAGGTTAATTGATCATCAACAGATGTCATACAGTAAATACAATTTGGTAAAAGTTTGAGTAAAGTAATGCGTAGTTTAGATTTTTGAAGTCACGGTATGGTAAACCATATTAGCTTGTTGAATTTGATAGTTGTAAGTCAGGAAGATCAAATCGTGTTTTGAAAAGCATGGTGCGGAAATTTGATCATACAATATCACGTTAGACAAATCACTGACAAAGAAGATATCAAGCAGACTATTGCTATTGGTGGTGTAGTGTGTAGGATTGTAACGATTTACAGGTTCAAGTCCATAAGTTATCATGCTGTCAGTAAGCGCTGATTCATTAATAATGTTTGAATAAAAATCTACAGCTATAATAATATCATTATATCCATCTGTTAAGATCTCCAGTTTATCTTGGAGAACCTAATATTTTTATTTGGCCTGTATACACACCCTGCAAGCATTTTCCTTCCGCTTGATTTGATGTCTACGAAAATATATCCTACCTTATCTTGCTTCTCAGATTTACAGCAGAAAGTACATGCAATATGATCTCTAACAAAAATTGCAACACCACCGCCCTTGGAAATATTCCCTCTATCTTCACACTCCCTATCAGATCTAAAAACTCTATACCCACGCAGACAAATGAAATTATCCGAAGTGGATTTGACCAGCCAAGTTTCTGATACACAAACGAAATCAATGTTAGAATTTTCAAAAGTGAGTTTAAATTCATCTATTTTATTATTTAAACTTTGATCATTGATCAGGCCTTCTTTCTGTTTTGCTAAGATTTTCACCATATTCATCATAACGTCTTTAGAGTTTCCAATGTTAAAATTATTCATTTACTAAAAAAAAAAAAAAAAAACATAGAAAAATTCAAAAAAGGTGATCCTAACAGCAACGTAATCAAAAAAAGATTTAAAAGTTTAAATTTAAAAAAGCAATTTAAAATTAAGAATTTAAATATTAAGATAATAAAATATAATAAGAAAGCATTAAAAATTTAAGGTATTATACTAATAAATTTAAAAGTTATCAATGTTGACACTCGTGGCTTCAGCAAAATAATTATTATGAACGGCTCCATAATTACGAAAAAATCCAGTGCAGCTATGTGTTCAATACAGACTGGGTCATCAGTAGCAATACGTTTAACATAAATAAGCCCACGATGGGTATAAGCGGAATAAAGTTGTTTGTCTCTTTTTAAATCAGATGCAGCTCTCAAAATTTTGTAGTTAGAGTTCGTTAAGTTTTCTTTTATAAAAAATGTTTTAGCCGAATTAAATCCTTCATATTTAGCCTTAAATTTGTTTTATTTGTTTTTAGATAAGAACCAAGGGATTTATTTTTATTAAAATAGAAACGCACGGTATAGGATATCGTATAGGCGGTCTACACCGACTATAATTTTCTTACTTATTTTTATTTCTGTTACAAATTTATTATTTTTATTAAAATATGTGAGTTCAAAAAGAATTTAAAATATACATACATATGTATATTCATCTTAGCATGTTAAGAAGAAAATTTTTCATAAAAATATTTAATAATTTTGTGGTCCTTGTTCGACTGTCCGTGTGTCAGTAAACATAAACCTAGCACACAAACTAAAGGTCGCCTTTATACAAATAAATATGTAGATGCAATTTGGTATATAAGCCTTTATAGCGTAGAGCGACTTTCTTACCTGTTTTTATAGATTTTTTTTTATTTTTT
Source organism: Cordilura impudica (assembly GCA_963682025.1). Lineage (NCBI taxonomy): Eukaryota > Metazoa > Arthropoda > Insecta > Diptera > Scathophagidae > Cordilura > Cordilura impudica. Next base: position 199,442,761 of record OY821518.1, on the reverse strand, counting down.
TTTATTACATGTAGCTAATTCAGATAAAAAATTTCAAATATTCTTTTTTTTAATACTAATATCTGAAAATTTTTAGCCCAGAAATATTTGATTTTTTTTGTTGTAATATTGAGTTTAGGACTCAGGTGGAGGGTATCAAAGATTCGACGCAGCCGAATTTAATAGTCTTACTTGTTTTTAAGTAAGAAAGCAATTTTTTGATTTACTTGATGTCACAAAAATGTCTCCGCTTTTTCCATTTCTCAAGCCGACAAGTTTTTGGGAACTATTAAAAGCGGCTTTTATGAATTAAGTAAAGACTAAGGGAATTCCGTTCTACTTATATCCTTATACTGAAGTTTCCTAAACATAACTTCCAGATTACTTAGATGCCAGGCATGACTCCAAAAATCATATTAATGAATAAATCACTTTCATTCCATTAGTTTGCAAATACTGAACAAATTAAAAATGCCCATATTAAAAATAATTGTCATACAAAATCAGTTTCTTTATAAATTTATCTTACGAATATTTACTAAGTAACTAGAAAACCTTTTGTAAACCTTTAAATAATTTTTTTCAAGTTCTTGTTTTTCTCTATATTTTCCTTGAAAAGAAGTTTGCTGTATATTTTTTAACTTTTGTTTTTAATTGGTTTTTTCCATTTCTATTTCCGCTTAATTTAAATGAGTTCATTTGCCTTTGTAGATGAGAAAAAAAGCAGAAAACAGAAAGAAGCATAAAACTACTATAACAAATAGTGATTTCAACTATGACGAAGACTATGGAAAATGAAAAAAAAAAAAACTCTATGCTTAGTACATGTATGCACAGAGTAAAAAAAAGACTGTGCCGTATTTGACAAAATGTTGTAACAAACAAATAAATATATAAACAAGTTAGTGTGTTAAATTCGGGTTTTACGGGGTGTTTTAAATGGGTTTAACGTTTACATTAATATCTGGACTTATTGAACAATTTATGACAAATGTAAACAAAATTTTTAAAAAGTAGCAAATAACTGGGCACATCCGACGGGATCAAATGTGAACCCGGAGAAGACTGAAATATGCCTCTTTACTAGGATGACGAGAATAGTCAAATCCGATGAACCCCGTTTCCAGGGCAAAACGATTAGAATCACACAAACGGTGAAATATCTTGGGGTGATTCTCGATAAAAAGCTGACTTGGAAGAACCATACTGAGAGCAGGGTCGCGAAAGCTCACCGGATATGGGCCATTTATAGAAGAGCTATAGCCATATTTACATAATTGCACAGGAAATGCTATATTAAACCATTCCAAAAGATACATAGGAAGGAGCGGTACAATACGAACTGCACCTACGAGGGATTTAGGGACGATTTTATCTATACACCTGATCGAGATCAGAATTAAATATGAGGCAGCTCTGGTCATGCTACGATTAAGGGTAACAGGGGAATACACCACCGACCATATGACCAGACACCAAACAATTTTGGATGAAATACCGGGAATCAACACAGTGGATTTTAGCTGTGATAGAATCGCGAAAGTGTCGACGAATGCACCATGCAGTATAAGGATACACGACAGGGAAAGCTGGTTAAACGGGAATATTCTACAAAACTTCCAGGTCACATTACTACACAGACGGATCTAGTCTGCATAGTAGGACTGCTATAGGTTTCTATGATGAGGACCGTTCCACTGGCAAATACCTGCACATTCCGGACCACAACTGTGTCTTTCAGGACGAATTTGTCGCGATAACGGAATGTATAAGATTTATTGACGCACGGGAAATCAAAAGCCCCGGAAACGTGAAAATATTTTCGGACAGTCTAGCGACTATCAGGGCGATATCCTCGGACAAAGCTAGATCAAGGACTGTCGTCAGATGTATGGAGGAGATTGCATACTTCACTACAAGGGGTAGACTTGAAATCGTTTGGATCCCAGGACACAGTGGTATAAGAGGAAACGAGATTGCAGACGAACTGTCCAGGAAAGTTTCTTTCCTGAAGGAAGCCAATTTGGAAAACCCTATACCTTTCCAGTCCCTCAAAATGAAACTTTCGGACTGGGCGACCAGTTCACATACTTCAATTTGGGAGGGAAATGACGTGGGTAGGTATATGAATATATTATGGGGCACTCCCAACACTTCGAAGACTAGGGAAATCCTTAGTCTGAATAGAAGGGAACTGAGTTGGGTTATTGGCATCCTTACTGGGTACTCTGAACTGAGGGTTCACCTATACCGTATGGGACGGGCGGAATCGGCCACATGCAGAGCTTGTGGAGAGGATGACGAAACCCTAGAACACTACCGTTATTAGTGTCCTGCATTTGCGGGAACAAGGGTCAGACATTTATTCGACAACATCATACCAGGCCTGGCGGCACTTGGGGAATACACTGGAAAACACTCAGGAAATTTGCTGACGAGACTGAATTTCTAAGTTAATATAGGGGTAGATAACTGGATGCAAATGGAGATGTAGAGCGCAAAACAAGCCGATTTTTTGGCTTAAATGTATATCCGAGTACAACGGTGTAGACATGGCTCCTCTTCTCAACCTAACCTAACCTAACCTACATCATATTTTGTCTTAAGTAAGTAAATATGTTTGCTTATTATTTAGAAAACTTTAATATGCCTCTACCTAGTAACCGATCGGTTCGCTATAGCTTTTTAAATTGAGTTAGGAATACCCGTCCTTCTATATGTCCTTGTTAACCTTGTACGTGAAGTTCAGGTCTTAAATGAAGAAAGAGTTGGATGCAATTTGGTAGGTGTGATTTTAAGTCAAAAAATAAAAAAAATTTTAAATTCAACGTCCAACGATAAATCTAGTTCAAAAACAAGTAAGAGTGTTAAATTCGGCTATGCCGAATCTTTGATACCCTCCACCTGGGTTTTACGTTTACATTAATATCTGGACTTCTTGCACTATTTGTAACAAATGTATAAAAAATATTTGAATATGTAAACACTTTGATAAACCTATTACTGAATTATTACAACAAATGCTCTGAATTTTCAGCATTTTATAGAGGTGTCTACATATTTTAGGTCATAAATTGGCAGAATGACTCCCGATTTATCCCATTTTAAATACTAACCTGATCCAGATAATTACAAACAATATTAAGTTTAACCAGGTAAATGGTTTATTTTGTAATTTTCTTTTTAATTTAAATTTTTTAATATAAAGGTGCATTTTATTTTTTACAATCCTTTTCAATTTTCCAGACCTATTAGTATAGGGCACATTTCTGAGTCCGCATAGATCAACTTTCAACTCTTACTTCTTTTTATTGTATTAAATCTATCTTTGTGTCTTTAAATTAATTAAGATAATTAAGATGAAAATATTTAACAAACTGTTTTTTTTTAGTTAATATCTGAACATTTTACTGATACAAGGCAAAACTAAAACTGCCAAAAATTTCAGTCAAAACTATTTTGAATGTATTTGTTAAATATCGCATAATTTTTTTCAATTTTAAACTTTAAAGTCTTTTTAAGTCTGGTAATAACTCCATAATATGAAGGAAGTAAATATGTGGATTCTTTAATAACAATGACAAGTATAAAACACTGTTTTGTGCATAACATTAAAATATTATAAATTTGAGCATAATTAATTTAGAAACATAATTAATTTTAGAAAAATGTCCGATTCGTTTTTCGATGATGCTGAAAACACATCAAAGAAATACAGAACATAAAGATTTTGCTTCAGTTAGTTGAGAGACGAGAAGCTAATGGATGGCTGGAGCAGGTCAAAGGTGACGACTATAAATGCAAATGCAAGGCTTTTGAAAATATATTAAAATGCGATAAATCAGATCTAAGTATACATGCTTATAACCACTGTTATAAAAAATCTTTTAAACCCAACAGTATTGCCATAATTTGAAATTGTAAAGATGCTAAATTGCAAAAAAAGATGCTTAAACGTACTGGATGCTAATTTTTTTTTTTCAAATTTCATTACCTTTATACTGAAAAATTATATACTTATTAATAAATTCTTTGGTTTTTAAATCGAAAAATTAATATAAAACATATGTTTCGATTTATATTTTTTAATTTTTAATTAAAATTATTTTGGATTTCATCTAAAATTTTTATTAACATCAAATTGAGTTTATTTTAAACTTAAATTAAATATTTTTAATTTTAGAGGGATTTTTTTTTATTTAAAATATAACAGAAATTACATTATCAAAAGATACGATTATATTAGAATAATTGGTTTATGGAATCTAACATTTCTGTGATGTCTTCATCTTCAAGTTCTTCTTGGCTCTGATATATTTCTGACGATCGACTCTTATCAACGACATCGCTCGGTATATTGTAAGTGTGACAGCACCAATTTTTCAATTTCAATCCTTCTTTTATACGTATTACAGAACATAACAACTCGGATTTTATTCTGTTCGAAGTTTGATTTTAATTAAAGCTATTAAGCTAAACAAACGTTCAACTTCGGCTTTTGAGAAAGACAAAACTAATATAGACAACACAAATATTGATTCCTAAAATGGATTTTCGCCAATAGAATTTTTCAATCCATAAAGAGGTTGTATTCAGTGTTGTATCCCAGTTTTGTTCTGTGATATAACTCCATTGGATTTGAATTTTTTCTGTTTCAGATGATATAAATTTAAACTCTTCTAATATATTGGTTATCTTTTCTTTTACCCGTTTTAATGTGTTTTGTATTGAAAATTTTGGCATTTTTTAATACAATAATATTTTTTGGCAATCGACTTTCAAATTCATTAAAAACTGTTGTTGGTGTTTACATTCTTCTATTTCAAAATGTTTTGTTATATTTGTTGAAAGAAACGAGCAGAGTGGTAAAAGGAGTAGTACACAAAATTACTGTACTACACTTTGAGAAATAAAAACATATCAATACCATTAAAAGATGCTAAAAGCAACATTTTATTAATAAAAGATTCTAAGTTAGCATCTAGCATCTTTTGATAAATTTTGGATGCTAAACGACAAAAAAAGTTGCTAAATCTAGCAACTAAAAAGCTAAAACGGCAACACTGAAAACCAAGAACAAATATTCTGTTTGAGTTGTAACATCTCATTTGCAAGCCATTTTAATTAAGCTGCGTTCACACTATGTGTTTTGCTTGTGTTTTTCTTATTGTTTTAGCACATGCAATTTGTACACATAGTGTGAACCCTTTCAAAAACTGTTTATGTACAACACATTTGGCAAAACATATGTAAATTTTTCAATTAGAGCAGGTTCTATTTTGGCATGACAACCATATTAAAATACAATACTGCTTGTGGCGAAAGAAAAACAGAGTAAATTATAAAGATGAATATTGAAAGAAAAATAAATTGTTTAATATTAATTAACAATTAAAAAATATAAAAAATATATTACTTTATTTTTAACAATAACTTTTTGGAAATTCACAAATTAAATCTGCTGTTGTTTACATTTAGAGGTTATGTCATACGGAAATACATATGTACGTTTGATCGCAAAATGATGAATTGTATGTAAAACGCCAATTTTGACACACACGCCGAATTACGTATGGATCGTAAAACTGAATTTACATATGGAAAATACACATAGTGTAAACACACCTTTAATTGTGTAAATTTTAAATGCACATCTAACCATATCAAAAAGATGAATTAAACAGAATTGCAAAAATATTTTTTTTATAATATCTGTATGTTTTTTATATTATTCTTATGTAATTCTCATGATATTTTTATCTTATTTTTTATTTTTACATAATTGAAATTGTACAAATTAAAAATAAATTTTAAAAAAAGTAGTGTAGGGAAAAAGGGAATTTTTTCATAAGCGTAGAGATTTCTGAAAAAATCTCCTGGCATCACTAGTACCTATTAAAAAACAATGTAAAAATTCACAAGACAACGCGACATAGACTTGCTTTGTTCAAAAGCTTCCATAAGACTGAATGAAATTGTTGCTTACTTTACTCTTTGGTGAGTATTTTCATTTTTGTTCGGCTGTATACATATAAGAAGCCAATTTGAGTTCGGTTTACTCGTGCTGCTATGCATATGTTTGTGTGTTAACAAAAATATACGATATCCCAGTCATCATTTCGAAGATTGTTTTAACAAAAAATACCTTACTGTGTCTTCTTCGAGCACTTTTGATAATTAAAAACTGCTTAATCACATGCGCTATTAGAAAAAGACTAGATAATGATTTTTGCTTTCTCTTAGAAAGTGATTTATAGAAAAATTACATTAAATAAGACTCAAAAATGAGTCGAAACTGATTAGAAAAGCGGATAAAAAGGACTCTCAAGAAGATTCGCGGGTAAGGTAATATTTAATCCCAACAAAAGAATATTTTGTGATCAGCAAAAGGGCGCATTTATAACTGTTTTAATAGCACATATGAGTCAAAAAGACTCTACATGATCATTTATTGCATAAAATGCTTACTGGGACTTTATTCACTATCTGTAGAAACAGGTTTTTTAAGTCGGGGGTCACACAAGGCAATTTTTATTGCGCAACTTTTTGGCAATTCTCTTTTGAAATTGCTTTTATGTCCACACACGACAATTTCTTCGGCAATTTTACTGTTTTGTTGTGTTTTTATTTTCTTATAATTTGACATTTGTGCTCTAGTCGTAAAGAACAATAATAAAATTAAATACATACATACATAAATTAATTTAATTGGTTTTGTTGAAAAATGAATTCAAAAGAAAAAAATTAAGTCCCGATTCCATTTAAAGGCTATTTTAATAAAGTAAACAATAATTACGAATTCTTCACACCAAGAAGCGGAACACCGAATGAAAAGAAATGTCAAATATTCAACAAAAAAAAAGCGAATGAGAGAATTGCTTGAAATATCCGAGAACCGGCAATTATTTTTCCCTTTTTATTCCCCTCACCGCAAACATCTACAAACTCAAGAATTGCGCAACAAAAGTTGCCTTGTGTGAACTCGGACTAAGTAAAACAAATCTGCATACAATTTCAATTCTATTTCGTTCACAATGATACGATCAGTTTGTTTACTAGCTACTAGTAAAATAAGAAAATAGTATTATAATACAGCGTAATGATGTATTGTACTTCTCAATTAGTTTATTTTTAATGTGCCATAAGAAGTTCGGTTTGTGCTAAGAAAAGCATGAATATATGTTTCCCAGGGCGAAGCTTCATCATTGCACTATGATTGAGTTGAGCTCCGCGACTATTCATAATGTGAATAGCTCGTGTCAAACATTTTTGGTAGTTGGGAATGGCGTTTGTGTTAAGAAAAGCATAAACGCATGTTTCCCAGGGCAAGGCTCGATCATTGCACATTGATTGAGCTGAGCTCCGCGGTTATTCTTAATGTGGATAACTGTTGAAACAAAATTTTTGGAATGGCGTTTGCCTCCGTCCCGACATTAAATAACAAAGTTTAAAAATTTATTTTAATTAACATCTTTTTTTAACATCTGACAAAAAATAGTATTTTTCTAAACAACAATTTTTTTTACAGGGTAAATAAATATTTTATGGCTTACCTACCTACCTACTACTTTTGAAAGCAAGTATGCAGGGTTTATACATGTACTAAAAATACAACTCTTAAAACCATACTATTTTTTCAACTCTAAAAATTTCAGAATTTTGTAAAAATAAAATAAAATACCGATTTATTTTAATATGCGCTTATTATGGATATACATATACAAAATATATGAATATTATTTATAGTATTTTGATATTGGCAACAGTAGTATGTATCAATTTGTAACATTTTGTGATGTTATAAAAATCGCAGAATATTGATATTGATTTTATATAGTTTCTTTTATTAATTAATTAACTTAAATATTACACCAAAAAATATTGATATTGATGAATTTTTATATTATTAACACAACGACCACAAAAACAACATGCACAGCTATGACAAAATACAAAATTTAGGAAAACAATATAGGAAAACGTCATATTTTTTTTTACCTTTTCAGTGATTTCTCGGCACCTATGAAACCTATTGTCATGATTTAAAAACAGGAACCTTTTCAAGATGTTAGTGAATCATTCTCACTAAAAACAAGCGCCCTATCTGCCCTATTGAGGGCGTTATCACAAGAACACATATTCAAATCATATTTTCTCATGACTTTTTAATTCTTCGCTCAATTCTCGGGACCAGATTAACCGATTTGGACGATTTTAAATAGCAAACTTCTCAGGATGTTAGTGAATCATTTTTTATACCAAGGAGCACCCTAGCTATCCGATTGAAGCCGTCATCGTGATTTCCACAGACGGACAGACGGACAGACGGACAGCCGGACAGACGGACAGACGGACAGACGGACATCGTTATATCAACTTCGCTTGTTATAAGGATCACAAATATATATATTTTATGGGGTCCAGAATTTTTTTTCTAATTATTACAAACGGAATGACAAACTTATATATACCCTCTGCACACTGGAGTGGAGGGTATAATAACGCCGATTTGGTAATAGCAATGACATCATCAGTTTGTCAAATAAGGGACAGTCTTATAATAAAAAAAGGAACAACTTGTTCAGCCTAAACTGGTAAAGAGTTAACAAACACACACAAACAGTTATACATTAAAAATTAAAAAAATTTAAAAAAAGTATATATAAACACATACAAAAATAAGAATAGTCAACCTCAACATACCACCAGTATTTGATATTTAAAATAGTTTATGTGAAAACAAACTTTCAGTCATTACGACCAACACCACCTAAATAACTACATCATTTTTAACATTAATTCAGAATATAATTTTGGTTTTATTTAACATAAATAAACTTTATACATAACTATATGATTATGTATAAAAACTGATTTTTAAATGTTTACTTTTACGTCGTGCCTCAATTCAACTCAACCTAAAAAATACGTTTACGAGAGTGATTTAAAAGTATCCGGTATTGAATAGAAACACTTTTTTCTACGAAACTAATTTCACTTCTCAACGCAATCTCCTTTTGAAACTTAAAACCAAGTAATAGAATTATAGTAGGCACAGACCGACTTTACGTTACCTAAACCCGGAGTTTCGAGAAAGGATTTCAGACCCAACTTTGCTGAGGTCATAATTGGATATAGAAAAGAAGCTTAAACAAATTTAAGTGAAATTATTAAAAATTTGTACCTGCAGATATGAAAAATAAAATATCGGATCTTCATTGTATATAGTAAAGTTGCTTTTAAAAAAAAAACTTATACATACAAATCAAATTTGAGCAGAATCGTGCAATATTTATATTTTTTTTTTTATAGATTTAAGTGAAGCAGGTTTATATGCGGACTCTAACTAAAAATGTTTCTATATGGTTTATTTTTGGACAATAACCACACAAAAACCAAAACTGTCCGATATTTATACGATAAAATGGATCTTATGGCAATTTAAGCCGATCTCGTAACGGTTATTTGTATGGTGGTAAGAGTAAACATGTACCGGCTTTCACCAATTTTGATAGCGATCGTCTTATGACAGACAAAAGCCCATATGCTTGCAGTTTGATTACAAGGTTTACAGTCAGACGGACGGACGGTGGGTCTAGGTAAAATATTTTTGGTACTTACAAACATCAGCATAAGCTCAATATACCCTGACCACAGAGTGGTACGAGGTTAATTTTATAACTCCGTGGCTTTTTAACTTCCCTTGCAGTTATTTGTCAACTACCAATGAAAGGAGATATCCTCGGGAAATTTTTCAAAAATGGAAAAAAGTGTTTTCGAGTGCTAATAAAGCTTATGTCTTGATGAAAAAAAACAACGAAAGGCTCGATAAATACTATGGGGACTTTGCACCATCAACTTCAATGGTTAAGAAGTGGTTTACTCAATTCCGTTGAGGTCGTTCCAGCACAAGTGACGACGAACGTTCGGGCCGCTTAAAAAAAGTCGTCACGCTATAAGTTGTTGATAAAATTCATGGAATGATGTTGAGCGATCGGAGAATGAGCGGGTACATCACATTTTATATATATAGTTAGATATAAAAAATCTATACTCGTGATTGCTCATACTAGATAATGAGGTCAACCGTTTTAAAGAAGTGTTTGACGATGTTCAACCGTAATCCGAAGGAGTTTTTGCGCCGTTTCGTAAATGTGGACAAACCACGGACCCGCCAAAGGTGGGTGTGTCGGCCCTAAACGTCATAGAAACAATTTTTGGAATGCATGCCATTCACATTGAACAACAGCCGAATATTTTTAAAACCGCTGTTGAGCAGATTCGAAATTGATTTGAAGCAAAACCGAAGGGTTTGGCGAGGAAAAAGTGCTGTTCTACCACGAAATGCTAATCCATCCATTATATTGTCCTGTTTCCAAACTTGAAGAAGTGGATCGCCGGCAAAAGATTTGAGTCGAATGATGAGTTCATCACTAAAACTGACGACTACTTTGAAGACCTTAAAAACCTATTATTTGAAAGTAATAAAAAATTTTATAAACGCTGGAATAAATATATCGAAGTATACTATGACGAAAAATATATTTTATTCAAAATGTCTCTGAGTTAGAAATTTTGGAATTTTTCTTTGTCAAATCTCTCAAGGAAAGTTTAGGTTTTTTAATCTCTCTTTATAATTTTTGCTAATGTCTAATTAATGCATGTAAAAGGTCGTCAACATCTAAGATTTTTTCGGCGGTTTTATTATTCTAAAATCGGATGAAGGGCTTTCTGGCTGTTATCGGGGGCCTACCAGATTGCCATATTATGGTACCGAAAGTAGGAGAGAGATTACTAAAAAATCAAATAGTTGCGGTGGTTTTTCACTTCTTCTATTGAGACTGCATTATTTACACTCTTAAGTGCACTACACTATATCCACCATTTTTCCCTTTCTGAAAAATAGCTTTTTTCCAACACTTTAAGATATGTATTTATATTTTATTTCTCTTATTATCTTTTTTGGAAACAGGAAAAATTAATGGCAAATCTGGAAAAACTTAAACATGCTTATGATGAATTGTGAGTAATAGCTCTATTTTGAATTTTTACCATTTTTGCAAAAATATAAAAATTGTCCTTAAAATTTTATTCAATGGCGAAGCACTGTAAAATATTGTATTTGCCACTAGAAACTGTTTTTCATTAAATATTAGTTTATCTTTTATTATTATCAATTATCCTTTTTCTAATATCAATTTTTTTTATACTGATGTTTATTATGCTGATGTTTGTAACTACCAAAAATATCTGCGCCAATGTACCGATGTCTGTCTGTTTATCTTTCACTTTCTATGTCGATTATTCTATGTCCGTCCGTGTGTCTGTCTGTCTATCTGTAAGTCCATGAAAAACTTGTTGCCAAACAGCAGATGAATATATTTTAGTAAAATTTTTTTGAATATAGGACTATCGCTCTTAAAATTGGTGAGAGTCGTTGCATCTTCAGAACTAGCTCCAGATTATTATTTAGATATGGGTAAAATTATGTTTTTGCGAGTTTATTATACCTATTAATCGGTAGACCAAAAATAAACCCTGTAGGACAATATTCCTCAAACTTGGTTAGTATATGTTTTTGATATCAGCACAAACTACCAAAAATAATTAACATGCACCCACATTTTATTACACTGATAGACTCAGAAACCATGTAAACTACGGGTTGCAAATATGAAAATATTTTGTTAAAATTAGGTATATAAGCTTTTATTGGCCAAAGGAACAATGCTATTAAAATTGGTGAAGTCGGTGCCAACCGAATTATTCTTAAGTTTAACAACTGAATTTTCGATTGTATCAACAGTAATTTTATTGGAACTAACCATTTTCTTTTATGACAAAATATTTACAAGACAATAGAATTGCAATTCGGTTGACAATAAATGTGGTAGCCACAACGAATTTGTTTTCTGTGTGTATGTATTACATCCACTAATCAGTAGTCCAAAAATAATCCCTGCAGGACCATCTGTAGTAATAGTCCCCATATTCACTTAAATCTCCAAAAGTGTATATTTTTAAAATTTGGTTTACATATATTTTTGATCGGTCTATTTTTTTTCCGACCTGATACCCATATAAAAATAGCTTCGAATATGAAATTTTTCATATCTGCAGTACACAAACTAATAACAATTTCACTCAAATTTGGTTTATTCTTATTTTCTATAACGTCAGCAAAGTTGGATCTAAGACCGAACTCTCGTATAATCGGTCTAAACTTAAATTTTCTATTTTTTTTTTTTATTTTTTATGCCAATTTATTATTTGAATTCTCGATTTCAATATGTTATTCCCAATATAAGTAAATTTGACAATACCGATTTCTATTTGATCTTTTGAATATTTGAAATTGTAGTTTTTCAAAAATAGCTGCATGTATTTGATATATTTAACAGTTGTCTAAATCCACATCCAAATAAGTTTTCTTCTTTTGAAATGAATGAATAATTCATTCTTTTGAAATGACTTCAATTTTTGTTGGGTAAATTTTAAGCAATTATATTTAAAAATCTAATTAGTTAAATGAAAATGTAATCAACAACAGACAAATCTTAATTTTAGCTAGATAATTATATCTGGAATTCAGTCAGAATGCTGTAGAATATATTATATATGTGTTGGGCAATGTAAATCCGAGTGTTTATTGAATAATTTCATGTTTCTATCAACCAAATAAAATCGATATCTTTTGTGAAATATGCCATTTATTTATCTTTCGAAAGTTTTACTTTCCTATAGCCTTCGGCTTAAAATTTCTCCCTAGGACAAAACTTATGCGATATGTAAATGTTTATCCACATTAATATTTATCTTCCAGGCAAAATGCTTGGGGAAATTTCTTCGAATTGTTTTGTTTGTAGGAATATTTTTTTTAATTTGTATATTTTTTAATTACTTATTAGCTTGAAGATTTTTAATTTAAATTTCTTTAAACAATTTTTTTTTGTTTTTGTAAATATACAAGATATTATGTCGTACGTATAGTGTATGACGACTACAAACTAAATACTTTTATAGATAGAGAAATATTACGAGTACATATACTAAATACATGTATTTGCATGTAGTGGATTTGTCTGTAGTTGAATGTGTGTGTGTGGCTGTGTGTATGTGTGTGTAATTGTATGATAAGTTTTCAATGCAATTGCCAGTTTCTATTTTTATAGAGTTTGTTTTTAACTGTTTGAATGGCTGTTGAAATAAAACTTGCTATACATTTGTATGTATTGTGTATGTGTATGTGTGTGTGTGTTTGGCTGTCTGTCTCCGTGCCTGGTTGATGGGTGTTTTGGGTAATTGACCTTATATAAGAAAATCAATACTGGCAAAGCAACAATTTTATTCATACATTTTCTATTTGTGGTAATTTTATTTTTCACTTTGCTTTAATAAGCTTAAAGTAAATAGTTAATGAATGTTATTTAAAATAGAGTTTATATGGAAATAATATTAATATATTATATAGCAAGGAATGAGATCGATAAAATTGTAACACGAAATAAAACAATTACTTTTAAAGGTGTCATAGGAGACATCCGGATATTTTTGTTGTTGTTAACCAATCTCATATTTTGGGGGTAAAAAAAAAGTGCCAAGGAAACGGCCATTTCGTTATTTTTAACAGATATGTTTGGATCGCGGGGTATCAATTATTTTAAACCCAAAAATGATCGAAAACAGTTTTTAAATATATTTCTTATTTTTTAACAGCAACCTACGAGGGCCATATCAGAACAACTCCACCTGATAAAGAAAAAACAACATATTTGGGATTTTTTTTTCTCAACATAATTTCCTCTTAGCTAGATACACTTTTCCTAGCGATATTCAACATTAAGAACTGTCTAGCTCCTTAAAACAGCCATTAACCGCAGACTTCGCCTCTTCATTATTCGCAAATATTTTACCACGAGCGAACAAGGTGTATGAGGGAGTAATTTGGACTTTAGTTCATGAATTTTGGTCATCGCAATAGGGTGTATGTGGATGTGTGAATTGGTGCATCGTCTTGAAGAAACAACACTGTCTTTTTCGCCAAATGCGCCCCCATTCCCTTAATTCCATCATTTGAACTCTGCAGCAAAAAGTTTTCCGTTGATTGTTTTTCCTTTTTGAAGATAATTAATAAAAATTATCACATACGTATCACAAAAAAACATCCGCCAGAACCTTGCCTGCAGAAACAACTTTTTTTGGATACGTTTCTCCCATTTCTGTCCACTCTTTTACTGTTCCTTTCTATCAGTTGTGAAGTGGTGTACCTGTGTCTCATCCATTGCGGTGAAATATCGCCGAACACTCTATTGAAACATTTTTACGATTCTGTTTCTGTTCTATTTGTGCTTTTTGAAATACCTATCATATCAGATAACTTACAAACCTTCAGCCGACGATCATTTTATGGATTTTCGTAACCTTTTTTTGCCCCAAGAAATACTAAACATCGTGCCGCTGAAACTTAAAACATATGTATGTTTTATAAGATTGCCACTATCTATTGGTCATGTCGGGTTGTTCTGGGACTGAACTCGTAATACGTCTTGGCATTTTTAAAGATTTATTTCAACAGAAATCAACCAAAGAAAATACAGAATTCGCATAAAAACGTTTTTGATACGTAATTTATGAAACTAAATAAAAACTAAATGTAATTTGAACAATTAAAACTTAAAATAAAATATTTCTGCCAATTTTCATGGGCAATTTCTTATTTTAAAGATCGCATTCCAGTCTTCAATATTTATTTACCCAAAATTTATAATTTTTGTTTAAATTTCATATTAATTTCATTTGAGTGAAACGAAAAAAAAGTACGAGTTTCTTAAGAAGTTATTAGAAACCGATTTTTTCTTCTGTGATTTGTCATTAATGGTCTTCTTAACGTTACGTCCAATATCTATTGAGAATTTAGACATTTTTTGCAGTGATTATCAATAAATTATTATTGTAATACATTTAAATTACTTATCAAAAATTCTTCACAATAGTGCAAAAAACAATAAATAGTGCAAAAAACCACACTGGTAACAAATAATCATACATGATAGCTTTATGCCTTAAAGTTGAAATTGCAATTAAATTGCATGGGTATTCGTTAATGGATGGCCATTCAATCATTAATACATACGAAAATGTACGTGTGCATGTAAGTTGCTTTTACGTGCTTACAAATTTAGGTACTCGTTGCTCAATGATGAATGCAGGCTTGCAAGATATATTCAGAAAATATCCAAAATTTACTGCTGTAGTACTTAATAGAGAAATTTTGTCTTTAATAAATATTTATGAAAAGTAGAACATTTTATTGTTTCTGGTTTGTCAGATTTGAGATCATATTGAACGATAAAGACAAAGCTATAAATTGAAATCGGGCTCCCTGTTACTTGGTTATCGATTGAATCCCGACTAGTACTGGATTAAGCAAATAAATAAAAAAAAAAAAAATTTTAAGAGAAAATTTTTTAAGAAGCTTTTTTTTCAAATTAATTTTTTTTTTTAAACTCTCTTCTTTATTTGCATACTAGATGTAACCCGGTGTGCTTCGCTACCCCCTCCCCCCCCCCCTCCAAATCGTAATGAAAGGGCTCAATCAAAGTCCCAAGGCTCTCACTATTACAGTAATTCAGATATTTCACATTTAATATTAAGTTTGTGTGGGGGTGACACGCGCATTTGTCTAATCCCGTCCATTTTTTTTGTCTGACTACTCACGTATGGGAGGTGCCACGCCCACTAAAAATATTTAAAAAAGTTGCAGCCTGTAGCACTTCCCATATCCGCAGTAAGACTCTGTGAAAATTTCAGGAAGATCAGATGAGTAGTAACGGATATTATCTCCTACAAACAAACAAACAAAAACAAACAAACAGATACACATTGACTCTATTATGTTGGTATAGATTATTAGTATAAATTTTTTTTTTCAATGCTTGCTGATATACAATGCTTTTTGTTCTTTCATTTGGTACAACAATTATCAGATTTTTCGGCGTTCCTACCCAGGAGCAAGGGCCTTAAATTTAGAATATCATTTGGCAATTTTTCTTTTTAGCGATTTTTGATTTTGCCCATTTTTGATTTTGAAGATTTTTGCTTTTTGGGCGATTTTTATTTTTCTTTTCAAAAGACTGTCGCTTTCGTAGTACTTCATATTTTTTACATAGGAGGTGCCACGCCCACCAATCCCATCCCGCCCAATTTTTATTGGACTACTCACATTAATACCTGATGGACTCGTGCAAAATGTCGAGTCATTCCCTTTTATAGTACACCAGTTATATTATATTAGATATCTACTTAATGGGCGGTGCTACACCCACTGCTCCGGTCACGCCCATTTTTTTGTTCGACAATCACACAAAGAACCTATGAGCTCACGCAAAGCCACAAAGCTCTCTATTTTACAGTACTCCAGATATATGGCATTAAATAGTTACTTTGCATGGGGAGTGCCATACCTATTGGTGTGAACCCGCCAATTTTTTGTTCGACTACTCATACTAAGATCTGATAGGCCCGTACAAAGTGTCAAAGCTTCCCTTTTTTAGCACACCAGTTATACGATATCATATATTTACTTTTTATGAGCGGTGCCACGCCCACTGCCCCAATCATGCCCATTTTTTGTCTAACTAATCACATGACTACGGCTTTGGGCAGATCCAAATAAAGGTCTACAAGGGCGACCAAGGACCAATCACGGAGATCGCCAAACCAGTAGAAAAATCTGCTGGGGAGGGTACCACAGGTGAAGTCCAGGCTGAGGAGAGCTCCCAAACAGGCATGGAGGAAGGATACTTAACATCCGACTCCGAACTGCTGGGGGACGCTTCTGTCCTATTTGGTGGCGAAGATGACCTCCTTGATAGCACGGAGGACGAGGCCGAAATCACGGTAAGGGAGATGGAATTGCAGGCAGCTACACGTGATGCGGCTCCTACAGATAAATCTCCATCACTGTAAAGCCGCCACGGCTGCACTTCTACTTCGCCTGATGACAGGTGAAGTAGACATAATCTTTATCCAAGAGCCCTGGGTCTGTGGAGGCAGGGTTTGCGGACTGAAGACTTCTGATTACAAGCTGTTCGTCGCTAAAGATAAAGGTACACCAAGAACCTGCATTTTGGCGAGGAACAGCCTTAAAATTTTCTTGTTATCTAATTTCAGTGACAGGGTTTAATAGCGGCCAGCCTGGAGCTAGATGGGAAATCAATCTGGCTCGCCTCCGCCTATTTTTTGATCCTGGGCCTATCCCGCCAGTCAATGTGGCAAAGCTGAAAGCCGAAAGGACTACAAACCAATTAGTGCTGTGCTGTGACGTCAATGCACATCATCCGATCTGGGGAAGTACCAATTTGAACGAAAGAGGTGAGTTATTTTTGGAGTTTTTATTTAGTACTAGCATATATAACTAACAACGGAAATTAACCGACTTTTGTAGCTAGCATTCGTAGGGAGGTTATTAACGTTACCTTTGTGTCGGACACATTATTTGATACTACTTCGCTTCAGGCGTCAGAATACTCAGACGCTAGTGCGACGGATATTGCTTCGGAGATAGTCAACATACCAACACTGAACTGGGCGATTAGAAGCTTCAAACCTTACAAATCTCCAGGACCTGACGGTAACGTTCAAGCTGAATTGCAGCACGTGTCAGACTACATTTCCCCTTGGCTATGTAGGCTTTTCACTCGCTGTATCAACTTAGCTTATATACCCCTGAAGTGGAGGGAGATGAAAGTGGTGTTCATTCCAAAACTGGAAAAAGTTCACACACTGTCCCAAAAGACTTCAGACCAATAAGTCTATCATCGTTCTTATTGAAGACAATGGAGCGTATGATAGATTCTTACTTACGAAGAGTTATTGATTCTAAACTGCTGTCGGCGCGACAACACGCTTACAGCAAGGGATGGTCAACCGAAATAGCTCTTCACGAGCTTGTGAGTACCATCGAGAAATCGCTCTCGGTAGGAGAATACACCATGACAGCCCTTTTGGATATAGAAGGGGCTTTTAACAATGTCACACCTGACTCGATATTAGCGGCACTATCTAGTCTAGGAGTGAACTCCGTGATCATCTCACTGATTGGAAATCTGCTTGGAAATCTGCTTGTCTAAATTGGGAACGATTCTAATATTCCGATTCGTGAACAGGGGAACGCCACAAGGAGGCGTTCTGTCACCACTCCTTTGGAACTTAGCGCTGAACTCAATGCTACTTTCGTTGAAGGGACAAGGCTGCAACGTGGTCGCCTATGCTAATGACGTGGCCATAGCCGTAAATAGGAAGTTTCTATCCACACTTAGAGACATTCTACAGAGGCTTCTCACTATGCTATCTAGCTGGGCAAGTAGTTGCGGTCTGGGGGTAAATCCGACCAAAACGGAACTTGTTCTTTTCACGAGGAAGTATAAGATACCTACCAACCCTATCCTAGTCCAACCCTACCCTATTCCCCCATCAACACAATTGCGAAGCATCCACAGTCGATATTATTTTAAGCAATTCCGCTTACGTAATACCATCAGACGTACGCTTACGTAATACCATCAGACCATCGCCCCATTATATGTACACCTAAAAGATCGATGACCTTGCAGGTTGACCTCAATTATTATGATTATAATGCAACCAACAGGAACATTTATATGAATTTTTCAGACAATAAAATCACGTTAAATTCGGATATATACAATACCAAGGTAGTAATTGATCAGGAAATACAAAAATTTTTAAATGTAGTTTTCGAAGCAAGGGATGTGTCTACACCTAAAATAATTCAACAAAATAATTACACATTACCAGAAAGTACTGTGAAATATATTAAACTAAGAAAAAGATTTAAAAGAAAAAGCCAACGAACTTCAAATATAGCCGAGCAAACTTTTTATAATCAATGTATTAAGTTTCTAAGTAGCATGCTTGATAAAAGTATTAATTCGGAACGCAATAAGAAATGGTGTCAATTATTATCCAATTTAAAACCAGGTGATAAATCATTTTGGAAAATAAGCAGGAACTTGCGAGGAAAAGGAAAAAATCAAATCTCTCATTTTAGAGTTGGAAATACAAAAATAACATCTGATAAGGACAAGGCTGAAGTCCTGGCAAATACATTTGTCCAAGCAAATAACCTCACTTCGAACTACAACCACTCACGGATACATTAATAAATAATTTTAAAAAGGAAAATCCTAGTTCTGAATCAGCAATTTATACATCTCTTGAAGAAGTAATGAATATTGTGTCATCAATAAAACCCTAAGAATCCCCTGGTTTTGACAATGTTCCCAACCTGATCTTAAAGAAACTACCACTCAAAGCTCTAAAATTACTGGTTATAATATTTAATAACTGCATCAAACTCAACTATTTCCCCCAACCATTTCAAAAATGTTAAGGTTATAGCTAAAAACAAACCCAGTAAGCCAAAAAATAGCCCAAATAGCTATAGACCTGTTAGTCTATTAAGTAACTTAGGTAAAATATTTGAAAAAATACTACATTCTCATCTTAGTGAATTTGTAACGACCAATTCTATTGTTGCTAAAGAACAATTTGGATTTAAAAAAGGGCGTAGCACTACTCACCAAATAAACAGAATTGAAAATCAAATAATCACCAATAAAAACAATAAACGTTCAACGGGTCTAATATTGTTAGATATCGAAAAAGACACCGTTTGGCATAATGGCCTAGTATTAAAACTTTTTGATGCAAATATACCAAAATATTTATGCAAACTTATTTCAGATTTCATTCACGGTAGAAGCTTTAAAGGTGCGATTAATAATAAAACATCATCTCCAGAAACCATTACCACAGGGTTACCTCAAGGATCAGTCTTGTCACCATTGCTTTACTCGATATATATATCCGATTTCAAAGTCCCGAAATATATGAAAATTGCTTACTACGCAGATGATACCACGTTAATTTCTTCAAACAAACTTACAAGTGCACTCCTGATGAAAATGGGAAAGGGACTTGTAAATTGCAGTAAATATTTTCACAAATGGAAAATCAAAATTAATCCAAACAAGACCCAAGTAATAATTTTTCCATTCAACAAATCTCCCAAAAGACTGCCAAGACATCATCTTCTTATTGGAAATAATTCCATAAATGTACTGTAACGACGAGATTTTCTCTTTGATTCCGAGGTAGACTTAGATAAAATCTAGGAGTTGACAGAATAATAATGAAATACACTTTGATTTGTTTTCTTAACACGTTATAAATTTTATCAATTATTTATTAGTTTCTTTGGATGGTAAAATAAACTTTCAAAGTTTATGACGTGAAGCGTCTATGTGGCGTGGTCACGCTTAGGCGGAGAATTCCGATGGCTTGTTGCTGAGGCCAAAATTCTGTCGTAGCATGAGTGATCAATAACCCTCTCATGCTACTTCCAGATCAGACCTTTAACATTAACTTCGATGATACTAAAGACGTAACCGCCAATTAGTATTGTCGGAGATAGTGTCTCTTTCACTTTCTCCACTCACAATCTAAATAGTTGTTAACCATTTATATTGTGTTTCTCCAAAATAAATATTAATGACATATGACCAACAGCCCTTATGTATTAATATCATTTTGCCTTCACGCGTAGCCTTCGAGTATACAGCCGTAACAAAATTACTACTTTATCGCTACCACATAACTGATCATTTTTCCTCGTCTTGTCGTTCTTTTATAAGCCACCACAACGCGAACAAAACGACGCCAAGCAAACGACGCTTAGCCATCGACCAATCACAGCGTTGCTGACGTGTGATTGATGGCTGTTGTTTGTTGGTATATTACCCGAAGGTTGAGCTGTTGTTCATTGACATGTATACAACTCTACGCGTTGAGATTTTTTTAATTGTCAGAAGGTGTCGTTGTGGTAACTAATAATTGAACAGGGTGATTGGAAAAATAATCAAATGTTAGTGGTTTGACTTTAAATATTACTCTTATACTGTTAATATCACACAGATATTAATTAAATGATATGATTATTAAAACTAATGCAAGTAATATAGCTTCAAATACAATAATAAGGGTATAAATATCATACTGATATTAATCAAATAAAATGAATTCAAATTTAGATAAAACAAATTATTGTACAACTATTAATTGAACGATATGAATTCATATTTAAACCGTAATGATATTAACATCCTTAATCGGATAATCTAATTTCAGATTTAAATAATGGTAGATTGATATGACTTTAAATTTAGATAATGATAATATGGATATCATATAGATATTCATCAAATAATATGAATTCAAATTCAACTAATACTGATATGAATATCCCACAGATATTAATTAAATAATATGAATTTCTGATTTAATCGATAGTAATATTAATATTATATGGATGTTAAGCAAGTAATATGACCTCAGATCTAATAATAATTATATTAATGTCACACAAGTACTAGTCGAATAGTATAAGTTCCCTATTAAGTAATATTAATATCATACGGATGTTAAACAAGTACCATAAATTCAGGGTAGGAATGATTCAACTGATATTAATGCAGTAATAATTCGTCTGCCGGGACATTAATATAATTATTATGTATATATATTTTTCTTTGATTGGTAATAGTATAATAATGGATAGTATAGTAATTAATAAAATAAATTGGAAGACGATGTAAATTGGTAATGTGATAGGCACTATACGAACCAAGGCTGTTGGTGGGTATTGGTGTGTGTCAAAACAAGGGCCGACTTTGGTTCTCACACATCCTCTCTTCTTCGGGGTGACTGATGTTTTGTTGTTGGTGATTGGGTTGGTTCGGAGAAGGATATCCACTGCCTACTGACGGCGATGCCACTGATGTCTTCGGCGAAATATAAAAGTGTTGACTTGATGGTTTGCTATTGTTGAGATGAATGAAATTGATGGTGGTGTTGCAACATCAAGGGCCTACTGACAGCGATGCTACTGATTTCTTCGGCGAAATATAAAAAGGAGTTGAGCTGATGGGTTGGAATTGGTAAGATGGTTAGATCAAGACTTCTCCGTTCGCTCGGAATTCGGTACGGTAATGCCCGAGCTGTGGTTGGTGCACCAGGGTCCGCTTGTGCCGCGTAATTCTGGCTCGGGTTTGGAGTATGGTGGGAAGGAGCAGTTTCACCATTCTTGGGGAATGCCTTCCGCCTCGATCACGGGATCAGATATTTGGATTGGGTTTCGTTGATTTTGCTCCTGGACCCTCAACGTCGGTGGTGTTGCGAACGGTTGTCGAATCTGGCCGGGGTGTCGGAACCATTTCATTGTGGTTGTTGTTTATTCGTTCGTGGTTGAAACCAGTAATAGTCCTGAGAACGTTACTTGGTGGGGCTGGTTCATTCATTACTGGATAGCGTGGTGTGGACGGAAGTCGTGGTGTCAGTTTCGTTCAGCTCGTCCTGGGGGCTGCGTGTGATCTATCCACGGAGGTGCTTCGAGACAATTGGAGTCCGAGGGTACGTAGCGGGTTGTGATATGCCCCTGATTTTCATTAGGGCAGGTGGTGGCGAGTCAGATCGGTGTTAGGTTTTCCCAGAGTGTCGGGTTTCCTGCCCAATCGTTGGGTACCACACATTTCCCAGGTGACTCTCTAGCCGGAGCTTCTTTGCGTTTTTGGGATGTGTTTAAAGCTCCTTTGATGGCTTGTGGCTGTACTTTTTCGGTAAGATAGCGGTACCGTATGGAGCCTTCCACCAAGGTCAGATCACCGAACACTGGCTTTTCTTGTTCCCGTTGGTCAAAGGCAATCATGATACGTTTTGGTGGGTGATCGGTGACTGACGGTGTACAGGAGGTGCTGGATGAAGCCGACGACAGATCGATCGGAGATGATGGCCTAGATGAGGACGATGACCCGGCGGATGATGATGTTGTGGCCGATAGGTCGACTTCTGCGGGTAAAGGTGGTTCGCCTAGCTCCGCCCCTTCGGAGTCATCGGCTGTTATATTGGGACACATTGGTGGAGTTTGGGCAGTAAGTTCCTCAATTATTGATAGGGCCACTGGTGGCGCGGCTGCTTCAGGGCTTTCTAGCTCATCATCTATGTTTACGAACCACGGCGGACTATGTGACATAGGGGAAGGACCAGCAGTATTGGCCTCTTCTATGGGACCTTCTACTTCGGTAGGTGTAGAGACTGTCACGTTGGAAATGTCCTCTACGAACGGGTCATATGTCGGTTGGCCGATGGGTAGCATGGTGTGGCGTTGGGATGTTATCCAGGTCTTCTTCTATGAACTGTACTGAATCTTGGCTTGATAGGGTAATGTTGTCTCCGGGTGAGGGATGATGTAGCCTGGTGACGTTTGGTTGTGGGCTGACGATGGCTGTTATGGGTACCAGACGAGGTTATTCGGTTAGTGGAAGTCGCTCACTATCGGGTAATCGTGGATTCAATGTGGCCCTGAAGGTGGTGGGCATATCAGGCAGTGAGGGAGGTAGTACAAGCGCAGGATCTGGTGGCCCGTTTGGAGGATTAAGTATGGATGTAAATGCCTCGAGGCTGGGTGCTCGGAGATTCATTGGCCTCACGACACATCGCATAGCTATTTCTGCATTGGGTTGACGTGGTCTTGATGTGAATGGTGGGTGTCCCTCTAAGAAAATTGTGCGTCTACCCTGCGATTGTGCTTCCAATAGCCATTTGCGGAAGTTCTTCGACATCTGGTACTTTTCGTCAGACATTTTAGAGTTGTTTTTTGATAATTTAGTCGCTGTTTATTTGCTATGGATGATACAAAAGAAAGACTTTATTAGTACGAAATAGTCAGGACTTGGAGTGTTGGCTGAATATAAGTGTTATTGTGTTTTATGGGGTTTTCTCGATAAAGGGCTTTAGTTCACTAATGTGAACGGTTCTAAGGTCGTTGGTGTCCCACCCCACTACTTTTGCGATAACTAGGGAGGGCAGTTCGGTTATCGTCATACTTCGGTGCTAATTTGGCCGCGAAATTTTCAACCGCTTTTGAGAGTGGGTGTTGTCGTGCTAAGACCTGCCTGCTAATCGTGGGTTGCCATGCCCGCCTACGTAAATTATATTGCCGTCGCTGGTCTTTGAAGATTTCCTGTAATTGTACCAATTGCTCAGCCGGATTGCATCCTAGCACCCCCGTTCCCAGGCTAACCTCATCGTATAACGCTCGTGGCAGCCTGGGTTCATGACCTTGTACAAGGAATGCCGGTGAGGATTCTGAGGTGCTGGTATTGATGCCAGGGAGATTTCGGGTAAGACGTCGTCCCACAGAGTGTGTTGATTTTTGGCAAACTGCGAAATCATAGTTTTCACCATTTGATTCGTTCTCCCTGTCGGTTTTTCTTGGGGTGTATAAGGTGCTGTGAGCTTTCTTGACTCCCATGCGGTCAACGAACTGTTGGAATAGTTTGCTGGTAAATTGCACTCCGTTGTCGGTGATGGCCATTTTCGGAACCCCGAAACTGGCAAGGATTCGTTCCCGGAAGGCCTTTACTAGACTTTTCGCCATAGATTTCCCTAGTGAGATTAGTTCCGTCCATTTTGAAAACCGGTCCACGATAACTAACAGCATTATATTGCCGTGTTTGGATCTTGCTAGTGGACTCACGAAATCTAAACAAATCGTAGCCCAAGGCTATTCAGGTAAACGGTTCAGCATTTCCCCGGCTGGTTTCTGTTGGCTGACCTTAAATCGTTGACAGGATTTGCAACTCCTTATTTACTGATATCACGGAAAAGCCCCCGCCAATAGTATCGATTGCAGATGCGACTAATTGTCTTTCGGATTCCAAGGTGTCCGGCAGTGGGGTCGTCATGGTTCTCATGGAGTACACGTTCCCGTTGGTCGGCCCCAACGCATAGTTTCCACGGGTGACAGTCTTCATCGTTGTGATTCCTAGGAAAATGACGATATAAATGGTTATTAATTATGGAAAAATCTGAGTATTTCTGGGGGTTGGCTTGGACTGTGGCTATTTTTTGTTTCAACCATACGTTGGACCGTTTCTAGATGTTGTCGTGACAAAGCGTCAGCTACGGTGTTGTGTGTGCCTTTCCGATATTGCATCGTGAAAGTGTATTGTTTGAGTTCGAGCGCCCAGCATGCAAATCGCCCTGTCGGGGTTTCAATGGAGTTTAGCCATTTAAGGGATAGGTGGTCGGTGATGACGGTGAACTGGTATCCTTCTAAATACATCCTCATCTTGCGTATACCCCATATGATGACCAGACACTCTTTCTCGGTGGTGGTGTAATTTTTTCGGCCTGATTCCGGTGTCGACTGGCATATGCGATCCTCTCCTCCGAGTTGTTGGATTAACACAGCTCCGAGTCCATAATCACTCGCAGCCGTTGACAACCTGTAGGGTTAAGGGAAGTCTGGGCAGGCTAGGACCGGTGCCTCAGTGAGCTTAGCTTTCAAATTATCGAAAGCAGTTTGTTGTTCACTCATCCTCTTGAAATGTTTACCCTTCTTTAGAAGACTGGTTAATGCCTGTAAGATCTTTGCAAAAATCTGGTACAAACCGCCGATACCACGGAGCGTCACCCAAAAACCGGCACACGTCCCGTACATTTGTTGGTGGCTGCATCTCTCGGATGGCTGCTATTTTATCAGGATCTGTTGGGATCCCATCGCCGCACATGACATGGCCCAGATACTTGATCTCGCGTTTAAAAAAATTACACTTGTCGGGACTTATCTTCAAGTTGGGTTTCCTTAGACGCCGGAATACTTCTTCAAGATGTCTGAGATGGTCCTCCAAAGTTTGACTCGTGATGATGATATCGTCGAGGTATGCGAAGGCGTGGGGTTCCATCTTGGAATGTGGCTGGAGCTGAGTAAAGGCCGAAAGGCATCACCTTCGATTGGTAGAGTCCCCGTCCGGGTACAGTGAAGGCGGTGAGGGGTTTGGTGGCTTCTGCCATCGGAATTTGCCAGTAGCCGTTCTCCAGGTCTAGACAACTAATGTAGCGATCTTCTTTTAAACGATCTAAAATATGGTTGATGCGTGGAAGGGGGTATGCGTCGGGAACAGAGCGGGCATTCAGTTGACGAAAGTCCATGCACAGCCTCCAGGACCTATTCCTTTTCTTCGCCAGGTTATGGAAAAGCTGTAAGGGGCTCTTGGAGGGTTCTATGCAACTCTTAGCTAACAGATTGTTGATTTCCGTATCTATAATGGGTTGCCTGGCCGGTTTTCGATTGGCATATCGGATTCTGATGGTTCGGTCATCCTTTATAAAGATGCGGTGTTCGCTAATCTTGGTCGTACCTTTCACCTCTTTAAATTTTTGGAGCTCCAATTTTAAGAATTTGTCAATTTTTAACTGTTCATCCGAACTGAGGTGCATAGGGGCGTTGGTAAGAAGATTTGTATTAATTTCTCTTACCAATGTAGAGGAAGCCACTCGATGGCTGGTGCTCGTTGGTTCTCCCATGCCGTCGGCTAGTACCACCTCCAACTCTTGGGGGGTCCGCGGATGGTTTACGAAGATGGTTTCGGCCAGTTCCTCACTAATGTAATTACTCTTGGCCCGGAGTCGATGGTGGCTAACATAGTGTGATCGCCAAACTTTACTTCCGAGCTGAGCCGGTTGTCATCGCATCTTAGGTTAAATAGTTCCAGAGATGTTTGCTGTGGTGTCCTCCCCTTTGGCGCGGTGATCATTCTCTTCGGTCCCAGGTTTGGGTTACGGTCCGCCAGCATTCGGTGTTGTTCGTGTCGACCATTTTGTGGGTTCTGGTGATTAGGTATACTCTCCAAATCATCCGCCAACGCTAGTAATTCGGCCAGGTTTGTGAAGTCCCGCCTACGGATGTACCATAAGTAATTGGGGTGTGAATTTCGAAAAATATATTTTAACTGTTGTGTTTCTGTCATATCTGTATGACGCATCAAATTCTGTAGCCAAAGCACGTAATCCTTAAACGGTTCGCGTGGTCGTTGGCACCTCCACCTAATGCCATCCTCTAACTTTTCAAAGAAACGGGCTGGTAAGAAAAAATTCAAAAATTCAACCTTAAAGGCTCCCCAGGAGTCCCAATGCTGATTGTTAGTTCTGAACCAGATAAGGGCGCGGTCCTTGAAGAATTCCGGCATAGTGCTGAGCAAAAATGACTTCAGGACGCCGTACATATCGGCCATCTCTTCCAACCGCTCGACAAACAGTAGTGGCTCCTTGCCTCCATCGTCCATCATCCAATCGATGATATTTACCAGTTGGATGTTTGATTGATTCGGGTTGAGTTGGGTAACCATCCGAGGGGGTGGAGCTATCATCGATTTTGACGGGGCTGGTTTTACTAGAGATGAAAATTTTTGGTGGCTCCATGTTGGATGTGATGCCCACGGTATATTTTTCTTGTAGTTCGAGCAACCTTTTCATTCGATCGGGTGAATGTTCACCACCAACAAACTGTGCTAACTGCTTCCGCATGTTTTCTACCCCTTTGGCTGGCTTGAGGTTGAACTCGGTGAGGCATGACAACAACTCATCCCTCCGTAATGTGTAATGTGTAAGCCCAATTTATTTGTTCCTTTTTTTAACACTGTTCCCTTTCCCAGTTTAAAGTGGTTTATTTAAATTTTTCTCTTCAATTCACGATACCGTTCTAATTTCGCATTTTTTTTTTTTTATAAAAAAATTTTTCCGTTAATATCTAACGCGTCGAACTTTCGTTTGACCTAATTTCGAATTGGTTCTTTTTTTCCAAATTAAGGGAAACTTATTTCACGAAACTTGCTTTAAACTTAGATTTATATATATAGGTATATATTTTTTTTCCATACCAAAATTCCGTTTATATTATATGGGAAGAACATGCGTTTGACCACTTGGTTCAAATTAAACAAAACTTATTTTATGAAAAATCCTACTTAAACTGTTATTTGTTGATGTTTTATGTGTGTTTTTTCTTAAATTTTCCTGTTCTGAAATTTCAGAATGTCCCTGCTCGGGCGCCACTGTAATGACGAGATTTTCTCTTTGATTTCGGGGAAGGCTCAGGGAAAATCCAGGAGTTCGTTGACAGAATATAAATGAAATACACTTTGATTTGTTTTCTTAACACGTTATAAATTTTATCAATTATTTATTAGGTTTCTTTGGACGGTAAAATAAACTTTCAAACTTAATGACGTGAAGCGTCTATGCAGCGTGGTCACGCTTAGGCGGAGAAATCCGATGACTTGTTGCTGAGGCCAAAATTCTGTCGTAGCATGAGTGATAAACAACCCTCTCATGCTACTTCCAGATTAGACCTTTAACACTAACTTCGATGATACTGAAGACGTAACGGCCAATTAGTATTGTCGGAGATAGTGTCTCTTCACTTTCCCCACTCGGAATCTAAATAGTTGTTAACCATTTATATTGTGTTTCTCCAAAATAAATATTAATGACATATGACCAACAGCCCTTATGTATTAATATCAATTTGCCTTCACGCGTATCCTTCGAGTATACAGCCGTATCAAACTTACTACTTTATGGCTACCACATAACTGATCATTTTTCCTCGTCTTACCGTTCGTAACTAATAATTGAACAGGGTGATTGGAAAAATAATCAAGTGTTAGTGGTTTGACTTTAAATATTACTCTTATACAGCATTTGACTGAATAATATAAGTTCGTATTTAAATAATGATACTGTTAATATCATACAGATATTAATTAAATGATATTAGTAGTAAAACTAATGCAAGTAATGTAGCGTCAAATACAATAATAAGGGTATAAATATCATACGTATATTAATCAAATAAAATGAATTCAAATTTAGATAAAAAAAATTATTGTACAACTATTAATTGAACGATATGAATTCACATTTAAACAGTAATGATATTAACATCCTTAATCGGATAATCTGAATTTCAGCTTTAAATAATGGTAGATTGATATGACTTTAAATTTAGATTCATCAAATAATATGAATTCAAATTCAACTAATACTGATATGAATATCCCACAGATATTAATTAAATAATATGAATTTCTGATTTAATCGATAGTAATATTAATATTATATGGATGTTAAGCAAGTAATATGACCTCAGATCTAATAATAATTATATTAATGTCACACAAGTACTAGTCGAATAGTATAAGTTCCCTATTAAGTAATATTAATATCATACGGATGTTAAACAAGTACCATGAATTCAGGGTAGGAATGATTCAACTGATATTAATGCAGTAATAATTCGTCTGCCGGGACATTAATATAATTATTATGTATATATATTTTTCTTTGATTGGTAATAGTATAATAATGGATAGTATAGTAATTAATAAAAAAAAATGGAAGACAATGTAAATTGATAATGTGATAGGCACTACACGAACCAAGGCTGTTGGTGAGTATTGGTGTGGGCCAAAGCAATGGCCGACTTTGGTTCTCACAGTACTTAATCATAACAAATATCTCGGAGTTGACTTGGACAAAAAGCTTAATTTTAAACAACATATTATGGCTACGTGCCAAAAAGGTATAAAATCGTTTAAAGCGTTATGGCCACTACTAAATAGAAGGTCATTTCTAAACCCCAAAAACAAAAATCTCCTCTTCAAAAGTGTTATATGACCAATATTAACATACGCGTGTCCTATTTGGAGTGACGCTGCCAACTGCCACCTAAAACGCTGATAAGAGAATCTAGAGAAATAACGTAAAATTAAAAAGAAATCACCAAATTGAAAATTATATGCTTATAGAGGTCTATTATTTCTAAGCACCTAAATATTTTCAGATAGTATTTGAATTTATTAAATCATATAAAGGTTTTTTCCTCCCATTTTCCTTTAAAAATCGTTAAAAAAATAAAATAAAATCTATTTAATATCTTTAGATCATATATATTATTTCTTTCAATATCTATAAGTAAAGATAAGATCTCATATGTGAATATCATATATATTAAAATATGTAAATAAAGGAAGAATATATAATTGAATAAACAATATAAACCCTAATGTAATAAAATGTAATAAAACATTATTTATTTAACTTAAAGTCTATAAAGATTTTAGAATGGTTAACTACTACTTATTTAGCAATAAAAAAAGTGATGTTTTTCATTGCTTCCAATGTAGCAGTATGTGGCAGAGTCATTTCAAATAAACATTATGAAAATCTACACCATAAGTATTTAAAAATTACAATTAATATTGTTAAAGTCAAAATGCTCAAAATTGATACTTTGAATTCACATTGAGAAATAAAACATTGATATTATATGAAGTATGAAGAACTGATATTGAGTAATTAAAATATGATATAGAGAAAATAAAACATTATATTGGAAAGTAAATATATTATAAAAGTAGCTTTAAATGCAAACCAAGACTACTTCGGGGATCAAAAAATATTACTGCCGTCATATGATACGCCCATTTTAAATTCATTGGTGCTTATCTAATTATATCCTCCACTCCAGTGTGCAGAGGGTATATTTAAGTTTGTCATTCCGTTTGTAATAATTAGAAAAAAAATTTTGGACCACATAAAATATATATATTTGTGATCCTTATGACAACCGGAGTTGATATAGCGATGTCCGTCTGTCCGTCTGTGGAAATCACGATGGCAGCATCAATAGGGCAGCTAGGGTGCTCGTTGGCATAAAAAATGATTCAATAACATCCTGAAAAGTTTGCTATTTAAAATCGTCTAAATCGGTCGATTAGGGCCCGAGATTTGAATGAAGAACTAAAAAAAGTCTTGAAAAAATATAATTTTCTATGTTGTTCTTGTCACGATCACGCCTTCAATGGTGCAGCTACAGTTATCATTTTTAATGAGAATGATTCACCAGATTTCAAAAATCATTGAAATCGGTGGAACAGGTCCAGGGAAATCTCTGAAAAAGTAAAAAAAATTAAAAATATGATGTTTCTATATTGTTCTTGTTTTTAATCTAAATGTTGTGTTGTTGTCATAGCTGGACTTGTTGTTTTTGTGGTCGTTGGGGTAATAATATAATAAAAACTAACCCTTTGTCATTTTTTTTTATTAACTCTGCTAGAAAAATTTAAAAGTTTCCATTGTTTTGGCATCACTAAAAAAAATTTGTTAGACCATTTCTGCCATTACCATGAGCCTGCCTGCAAAATTTCAGATCGAATGGGTCACGGGACACTACGAGTTAATATAAAGGGAGTAAAAATTCACCAACATCTAAAGCAAATAATGCTAAAATACCTAGTTGATAATAAAAAAAAAACAATGTAAATTTAACAAAAAAAAAAATTTATGTATAAATTTATTTAAAGATAAAAACACAAAAATAACGTTTGATGTTGTATTTTTTGTGTGTAATATTTACATATGCATACATACACATATTAAATAATAGAAATAATATACATATATTCTATATATGTATATCCATAACAACTGCATGTTAGAAATAAATCGGTATATTATTTTATTTACATAAAATTCTGCAATATTTTGTTGTGGGGAAAATACATTTCTTTTGCATTAACAGAGTGTCACTTCATTTTGCTCAGCGTGACTATGCCGCAGTAGATGGCGCCACAATTTTTGTTCTAATTAGCTTTACAATAGTTATTTTTATTTTAACATGAATGTCAACAGTTCTGCATAGTTATATAACATTATTATTCTGCTTTACCTACAAAATATCTGATTGCGATTATATATAATTTTTAAAAATTGTTTATAATTACTAAAGCATTATTTTTCACATAAATACAAAATTGCACCTTTTAAATTTTCCATTCAAATTTAAGAATATATCAATTCTAAAAACTGGAATTCAGATTTCCAATTATAAGTTAGAAAATAGCAATTGAATTTCAGAAAATCAGATTGAAACGTCGGAAATAATAACTTGAAATTTCGAGGATATCAATTGAATTTTAAAAATATAAATTTTATTCTTTAAACACAAATTGAAACTCAAAAAACACCAAATATGTTTACGTTTAAAAATGTTTACATTTAAAATAATATTGCCATTCAGGAGACGTTAATAGCATTTCAGGATAAGAAAACATTAATTTAAATTCAACGAAGTTTAGAAAACTTCAAATGATATTTAAGAATTGCGAACATAAAAATTGTCACATAAATAAAGCGCAATTTGATGAGAATGTTATTTGTATATTACATTATATATTTACATCTGGTTTTTTGCGTTTGGCATCCCTAATTTGAACCAGTGTTCACGATGACTTCAAAGTTTGACTTCATGGTAGGCAGAGTAAAACCCAAAAAATTTAAGTTCGATAATAATTCCCAGGTAGTAGCATTTGGATTCAATAAATGAAAATATATTTTATTAACATAATTTAATTCAAAATCAAAAGTAGGCATCACTGGGTTACATTTTGTATTGTATTGTGTTATTTTGTGTTATCACAAAATCTAATAGTGAAAACTTCCTTTTGATATGTAAAAAAAAAATTATTTTCCAAATATGGCAATATTTTAACCAAAAAAATTGAGAAACGTGTTTTCTTTTATCCAAAATAATAGACTAGACGAAAACGATCTTTCATCGTTGGAGCGCAAATTACTAATGTGAGAGAGCTTTATAGACAAAAATAACGTTTGATGTTGTATTTTTTGTGTGTAATATTTACATATACATACATAAACATATTAAATAATAGAAATAATATACATATGTATATTCTATATATACATATATCCATAACAACTGCATGTTAGAAATAAATCGGTATATTATTTTATTTACATAAAATTCTGCAATATTTTGTTGTGGGGAAAATACATTTCTTTTGCATTAACAGAGTTTCACTTAATTTTGCTCAGCGTGACTATGCCACAGTAGATGGCGCCACAATTTTTGTTCTAATTAGCTTTGCAATAGTTATTTCTATTTTAACATGAATGTCAATATTTTCAAATAGATATCATACAGAACAATGTTAAGAGTATACACGGGCTGGTGTTTCATTTCATACGTTTTTTCATTATTCTTTTACAAATATGAACATAAGTTTGGCATATTAACTTTTTGTTGTCTTTACAAAATAGAGTTACCGAGTTCATCAACGAGTTTTTTGCTTTCAAAACAGTTGTACATAGTTATATAGAATTATTATTCTGCTTTACCTACACAATATCTGATTGCGATTAGTCTAATTTTTAAAAATTTTTTATAATTACTAAAGCATTATTATTCACATAAATACAAAATTGCACTTTTTAAATTTTCCATTCAAATTTTAGAAAATATCAATTCTAAAAACTGGAATTAAAATTTCCAATTATAAAATATTAATTGGATTTCAGAAAATCATATCAAAACGTCGGAAATAATAATTTTAAATTTAGAAGACATCAATTGCATCAAATTCCAAAAAAAAAAAACACCAAATATGTTTACATTTAAAAAATGTTTACATTAAAAAAAAATATTGGCATTCAGGAGAAATTAATAGCTTTCCAGTAACTTCTTTTAACGATAGTCGAATCGTTAAAAAAAAGAAAAGCAAAATTATTAGTAGAATTTTTAAACGATATTCGCTATTGTTAAAGTCAGCTGTTGTTGTTATCTAAAGGACAACCATTTTTTTGTTGTTTATTCAATCGATAAAAAACTTAAATTTTTAGGTTGAAATGTCGTCATACATAAATAAAAATCATGAAATAGTGAAAATATTTTGCTTTTATTAAAAAATCTTTTTTATATAAATAAAAAAATTAAACAGCATATTCAATTCATTATTTCATTTTCAAATCAATAAACAGAAATATTAGTAAAAAAATAAAGATATTAAACATAAACATAAAATCATATTGTCAAACACGAAGTAATTTGTTTTTTTCTATTCTTCTTTTTTTTTTTGACAGAGATGCCACTCGTTTACAATTTAAATAAATAGAAAAATAGAGATGTCGACTGTCGTTAAGATGTCTGTACTTAGTGAATCACTTAATCCTTAGTGCAAACAACAATAGCTGTCTATATATTTTGCGATTGTCGGATCGTTGAAATTTACAGAATCGGACTGCAGAAAAAAAACATTGATTTAAATTCAATGAATTTTAGAAAACCTCAAATGATATTTAAGAATTGCGAACACAAAAATTGTTACATAAATAAACGCAATTTGATGAGAATGTTATTTTTTATATATAAATTTTCACAATTTTTTTTGGATGAATATTTGAAGTTTTCCAGAAAAGATAACAAATTATTTTATTTAAAATGTTTAGGACATTTGGTTTTTTGCGTTTGGCATCCCTTATTTGATTATTTATTATTATTATAAATTTATTCTCTATGTTTTCCAAATATGGCAATATTTTAATAAAAACGTTGAGAGAGCTTTTTTTTTGGTTATTATTTTGTTACTCCATCCGACCTATATGGCCGCAATGAAGAAATATTTGGCCAGTTAAAAGAAACTATACAGCCATCTCCAATTAGCACGATTTAATACATATAGCCACCCTACACAACCATTACCTTTGCAATGGAGGTTAGGGCGAGCTATTTAATTAGCAAAAACTAAACTAAACGAGAAGTTATGTCATATAACCGGAAACGCATGCATATAGGTATAGCAACCACGATGACCAAAAATCAAACACCGAAATAATAGAAAAGACGAAAACCAACCCAAAGAATTTGCTGAAATAATTTGGTATTAAGTTTAACAAATTGTTTACTTTTTCATTTACATTTATTATCAAGACTCAAACCGAGGTGGAGGGTATCAAAGATTCGGCACAGCCGAATTTAACACTCTTACTTGTTTTTCAACAGTTCGGATCACTAGTTGCATCTTCTTTTGTTCTTTGGCTGTTATTTTTAACTGTTAAGTAATAACTTATATACAGTTGATAGTCTAATGATTTCATTGATCCAAAGCACATCATGAAATTTATAACTTCCATCTAACCATTTATAACCAATAAATTTTTAATACTTTTTATATTTCGAAAAATCTTATTAAATTGACTTATAGTGTAAAATCCCTTTTTATCAAATGCTCCAACAATTCGAACTACACAACGCTACACCGCAGGAGCCAAAAAACTTTTCCAGTTACAAAGGAGGGAAACATATACATATACATATATTTATAATATTCTGTAGTTAAATGTATAAGAATTTGTAAGTCAAAAAGAAGACGATGAAAAAAATGAATTGATGTTAACAGACAGTAAGAAGTATATTTGAAAGAAAAAGAAAGATATGTGTCATATGAAGATACAATATTTCTAAACAGACATACATATATATATCTCCAAAGTCTTTTTTGAGAAATTGTACGTTTATATTTACATAATTGTATACATTTTAATGGTTATGTAATCATTTATGAAAATTGTAATATTACATTCCACAAAATTGTTCGAAAAATTTAAGGGTTTACATTAATATTTATATTGCCAAAATGTAGGAATCATAAATTACTTTTATAAGTTGTATCGACGAGTGTGTTCTCATTGACGTGATAATTACTACACTTGGCAGGCGGATGGACGGACACACCCAAATCGTTAGACCAACTAAGATTTTAGTTCGGTTACTTATAAAGATAAAGACAAACCAATACATACTACTATGTGTCATGTAAAATGGAGGGTAAAGGTACTTTTTTTTATTAAAAAATATTTTTTACGAATGTTTAAATAAAAGGAAGCTTTTTATAAAAGATACTTTTTTAATAAAAATTACTTTTGCCATAAAAGGTATTTAAAAAAAATAATATTTTAATAAAAAGCAATTTTTAAATAAAAGGTACTTTATTAATAAAAGCTACTTTTTTAATAAATAATGCTTTGTTTTTAAATAAAAGGGTTTTTTAATAAAACTTTTTCTTTAATAAAAAGCATTTTTTTCAAAAAAAGGTTTAATTTTAATAAAAGGTACTATTTAATAACAGGCACATTTCTAATAAAAGCTAGTTTTTTCAAAAAATCTACCGTATTAATATAATATATTATATATTTTTTAACAAACATACATTTTTAACAAAATGTACTTTTCTAATAAAAGCAGCTATATTAACTAAAGGTATTTCAAATAAAATTTACTTTTTAAATATTCACTATTTAAGAAAATTAATTTATTTTATTAAAACTACTGTTTTATTAAAAATAATATAAGTTATTTTCTAAAAAAGTTAATTTCTTAAAAAGGTACTTTTTTAATAAAAGGTATTTTGTTGATAAAAAAAAAATGGTTTTTAGTAAAATATACTTTAAAAAAATTTACTTTTTAAATAAGAAGTACCTTTTTATTACAAGGTACTTTTTTAATAAAATTTACTTTTTTAAAGAAAATTCATTTTTTTAAACTACGTGTTTGATAAGAGGTAATCGGTTAAAAATTTACTTTTTGAATAAAAGGGAACTATTTGAATGCAGTCACATTTTTAACAAAAGGTATTTTTTTAATAAAAGGTACTTTTTTAATAAAATGTACTTTCAAAAATAAAGTAAGAGGTAATTAAAAAAAAAATTCTTTGTTAAAAATTTACTTTTTTAATAAAAGGGAACTATTTGAATGCAGTTACATTTCTAACAAAAGATGCTTTTTTTATGAAAGGTACTTTTTTTAATGAAAAGTACTTTTAAAACAAGGAACATTGTTCGGAATTGCCTCATAATCGTTTCAAACAATCATTTTTTACAATAAATACAAAAGTTTACCCCTTTTAAATTTATAAATATTTTAAA
The DNA here is from genome assembly GCA_963682025.1 of Cordilura impudica. NCBI lineage: Eukaryota > Metazoa > Arthropoda > Insecta > Diptera > Scathophagidae > Cordilura > Cordilura impudica. The sequence continues at coordinate 199,406,080 of OY821518.1, read as the reverse complement.
CAATATATTTTATATGGTTTTTAACTTCGAATCCTTTTCTGTCATTATTTGTCTCCAATATTTGGAGTTAAATTACCTCAAATTGATACAGCGCCAAAAACAATTCCAATGCATCAAAGTCACGTTGCTAAAACATTAAAACAAAAAACAAACAAAAAACACGAGAAAGTATACAATGTCCTTACTAAAAAATCATTTTTCCCCGTATAATAAGATATAAAAACAAGTAAGAAAATTATAGTCGGTCTAGACCGACTATACGATACCCTATACCATGCGTTTAGAGACCCTATCTCTTAGGCCCAACTAACTGGACATAGAAAATAAGCAAAAACCAAATTTGAGTGGGATTTTTATTAATTTTTTTGGCTGCAGATATGAAAAAGTTCATATCGGATGCTATATCTATATAGGGACTTGGTCCAAAAATGGACCGATCCTGATCATGTTTGGTAAAGTCTCTTGTATTTTGCAAAAATATATACAAACAAAATTTGAGAAGAATCAGTGCAATATTTTTGTTTTTTAATAGATTTAAGTGAAGATCGGGAAGCAGCTCTATATGGGGTCAAAGGGATCATTTTTGGACTACTCATTAATGGATGTAGTGAACGCATACAAACCCAATTTGAGTAAGATCTATATGACAATTTGGATCTTATGGCAATTTATGTCGATTTCATATGGGTAATTTGTATGGGGGCTAGGTCTGAACATGGACCGATTCTCACCAATTTCAATAGCGTTCATCCCATGGCCGATAGAAGCTTATGTACCAAATTTCATCAAAATACATTCATATTTGCGACCTGCAGTTTGATTACAAGCTTTACATGGACACACAGACGGACGGACGGACGGACATTGTTAAATCAACTCAGAAAGTGATTCTGATTCGATCGGTATAATTAAAGATGGGTCTAGGTCAAATATTTTTGGTTGTTACAAACAGCAGCACAAAGTCATTATACCCAAACCACATAGTGGTATAGGGTATAAAAATGTATGTGTATCAAAAACGGTATCCAATGCAGAGCTAATACTTGTGTAATATTGACTTAAATGGTATCCATTATTATGAGCATGTTTATACCCTATACCACTATGTGGTTTGGGTATAATGACTTTGTGCTGCTGTTTGTAACAACCAAAAATATTTGACCTAGACCCATCTTTAATTATACCGATCGAATCAGAATCACTTTCTGAGTTGATTTAACAATGTCCGTCCGTCCGTCCGTCCGTCCGTCCGTCCGTCCGTCCGTCCGTCCGTCTGTGTGTCCATGTAAAGCTTGTAATCAAACTGCAGGTCGCAAATATGAATGTATTTTGATGAAATTTGGTACATAAGCTTTTATCGGCCATGGGATGAACGCTATTGAAATAGGTGAGAATCGGTCCATGTTCAGGCCTAGCCCCCATACAAATAACCCATATGAAATCGACATAAATTGCCATAAGATCCAAATTGTCTTATAGATCTTACTCAAATTGGGTTTGTATGCGTTCATTACTTCCATTAATGAGTAGTCCAAAAATGATCCCTTTGACCCCATATAGAGCTGCTTCCCGACCTTCACTTAAATCTATTAAAAAACAAAAATATTGCACTGATTCTTCTCAAATTTTGTTTGTATATATTTTTGCAAAATACAAGAGACTTTACCAAACATGATCAGGTTCGGTCCATTTTTGGACCAAGTCCCTATATAGATATAGCATCCGATATGAACTTTTTCATATCTGCAGCCAAAAAAATTAATAAAAATCCCACTCAAATTTGGTTTTTGCTTATTTTCTATGTCCAGTTAGTTGGGCCTAAGAGATAGGGTCTCTAAACGCATGGTATAGGGTATCGTATAGTCGGTCTAGACCGACTATAATTTTCTTACTTGTTTTGTATTTGTTTACTTCGTTGCGTTCGTTGTTCTGAAAGTGACTTGAGTATTTTGTTTCTTTATTTGCCGCTTATTGCTTTCTTAACCCTAAGATCATGTTTTTATATTTTACTTTTTATTTATGGAGGCAAGAATTTAATAAGGTATTATAAACATGAAAATTTAATTTTCAACTTATAAAAAAAAAACTTAAAGTTTTATACTTTTTTAAAGACAAAAGCTTATTTAAAAAGAGAAAGTAAGAGTGTAAGGTGATAAGATGAATTTCGAAGAATAATGTTGAAGAATAACAGACGCTTTCGTCAGTTTTCCTACTCGTAAAGAGCCTGACCTTTGCTGTACAATAAGACTCGATTTAAGGTAAAAATAAGTTGATAATTTTGAAATACAATAGAAAATATTTTTTGGGAAAATGGAGTCTTTCAAGGACTTAAATATAAAATAGATTTATTTTGATTTAAAAAAGATAAAAGGAATCCTTGGAATAACTTAGGAGAGAGGGCTTTCCTGTAATAACTGAATTGGCTGAGCATATGAAAAATTATTCTGACAAAAATATATAGATTTTCAGATTTATGAAGTGAAAACAACAATTCTTATCAACATTTTTTGTGTGGAATTCTTGAAAAAAAATTTTTTTCCAGGATGAGCCACGTATTTGACGAAGGGCATTTTTGTAATTGTTTGCATGTCTAAGAAAGGCAACACTGTTAGAATAAAGAGCGAAAAGTTTAACTTTTCTTATCCAAACTAATATAAAACAAGTAAGAAAATTATAGTCGGTCTAGACCGACTATATGATACCCTATGCCATGCGTTTAGAGACCCTATCTCCTAGGCCCAACTAACTGGAGATAGAAAATAAGCATAAACCAAATTTGAGTGGGATTTTTATTAATTTTTTTGGCTGCAGATATGAAAAAGTTCATATCGGATGCTATATCTATATGGGGACTAGGCCCAAAAATGGACCAACCCTGACTATGTTTGGTGAAGTCTCTTGTATTTTGGAAAAATATATACAAACAAAATTTGAGAAGAATCAGTGCAATATTTTTGTTTTTTGATAGATTTAAGTGAAGATCGAGAAGCAGCTCTATATGGGGCATATGACTAAGTGTTGTCCCATAGGGATCATTTTCGGACTACTCATTAATGGGTGTAATAAATGCATACACACCCAATTTGAGTAACATCTATGTGACAATTTGGATCTTATGGCAATTTATGTCGATTTCATAGGGGTCATTTGTATGGGGGCTAGGTCTGAACATGGACCGATTCGCACCAATTTCAATAGCATTCATCCTACGGCCGATAAAGGCTTAAATACCAAATTTCATCAAAATATATTGATATTTGCGACCTGTAGTTTGATTAGAAGGTTTACATGGACACACAGACGGACGGACGGACGGACGGACATCGTTAAATCGCATCAGTTAGTGATTCTGATTCGATCGGTATAATAAAAGATGGGTCTAAGTCAAATATTTTTAGTAGTTGCAAACAGCAGCACAAAGTCATTATACCCAAACCACATGGTGATATTGGGTATAAAAACCATAGAAATGTTCGACATGTTGAATGCATTTAATAAAGAACCTTCTAAAATCATATAGTTATAAAGGATTTATTAATGTCTCCTCTTTCCGACACAGAAAGTTCTCGATTATCTTTACTTACGACTTCTCAGTTCTGGAAGGTTGCAATTCTTAAATTTTTGCAGACTATCGTCTGTCAAAACGGTAGTAAGGGTAGTAAGCTACTTCAGCAATTGGAAAATTATGATTAACCCAGCAAAAACGCAATCAATATTTTTTACGAGAAGAAGGAAGAATTTCTTTATTCATCAATCTAATATAAAAGTTTGTAACTTAAGGGTTTCCTGGGAAATTAACGTTAAATATCTAGATGTGGTACTGGAGAAAAAGTTACTTGTTAAAGAACATATTAGCTTTACAATACACAAAATAAATTTAACTGCCAAAGTTTTATATCCACTTATGAACAGAAAATCATAATTAAACGTTGATAATCTATAATATTAATAGGTAAGGCGATTTCTTGGGACCGATAATTTGTTCCACAGTTTTCTCCCGATTTTGACCAAATGTATCCTATTTGAAAGGTATTTATTTTAAACTGTCCACCAGATTTACCGATTTTAAAATTTTTACATTTTTTGGCGTAATATGCATTTAAAGTTTATACTAATACATACATAAAATTATACAATGCTATGTGTGTATTAAATTTGTTAATGTGTTTGTGATTTTTTTTTTTCAATCATAATAATAATTGTGTTCAATTGAAAAATAATTTTGGATATAAACCATTTAAAATAATAATTGTGTTGAATTTAAACAAATAACGTAATCGATTTTTAACAAGAGTGTTAAATTCGGCTGTGCCGAATCTTAGATACCCTCCACCCCGGTTTGAGTATTGATAATAAATGTAAACAAAATATTTGAAAAAGTAAACAATTTGTTAAACTTAATACCAAATTATTTCAGCAAATTCTTTGGTTTGATCTGGATTTTTGTTTATTCCAAGAGTTGGTATATAGAACTCGTCTTTTCTATTATTTCGGATAAAAGAAAACACGTTTCGGTGTTTGCTTTTTGGTCATCGTGGTTGCTGATCGGCATGCACTTAGGTTATAACCTATATGCATGCGTTTCCGATTATATGACATAATTAGTTAATTAATTTAGTTTAAGTTTTTGCAAATTATATAGCTCGCCCTAACCTCCATTTCGAAGTTAATGTTATGTAAGGTGGCTATACACATTAAATCGTGTTAATTGGAGATGGCTGTATAGTTTCTTTTAACTGGCCAAATAATTATTCACTGCAGCCGTATAGGTTGGATCGAGTAAAAAAATAATAACAAAAAAAAGCTCTCTCCATTTTTTTTGTTAAAATATTGCCATATTTGGAAAATACATTTTTTTTTTACATACTAAAAGGGAGTTTTCACTATTTACACAATACAATACAAAATCTAACCCAGTGATGCCAACTCTTGATTTTGAATTAAATTATGTTAATAAAATATATTTTCATTTATTGACTCCAAATACTACTACCTGCGAATTATTGTCGAACTTCAATGTTTTGGCTTTTACCTTGCCTACCATGAAGTCAAATTTTGAAGTCACCATGAACACTGGTTCGAATTAGGGATGCCAAACGCAAAAACCAAATGTCCAAATGTTTAAATAAAATAGTTTGTTATCTTTCTGAAAACTTTAAAATTTTCATCCAAAAAAATTGTCAAAATTAATAAATAAAATAACATTCTCATCAACTTGCGCTTTATTTATGTAACAATTTTTATGTTCGCAATTCTTAAATATCATTTGAGGTTTTCTAAACTTCATTGAATTTAAATTAAAGTTTTCGTATCCTGAAATGCTGTTAATGTGTCCTCAAGCAAAATATTTTTTTTTAATTTCAGTTGATTTTTTAAATGTAAACATATTTGGTGTTTTCTGAATAAAATTTATATTTTAAGAATTCAATTCAAATTCTTTTAAATATCAAGTTATTAACGGCGTTTTAATATTATTTTCTGAAATCCAATTGATATTTTCTAATTTATAATTGGAAATTTGAGTTCCAATTTTTAGAATTGATATTTTCTTAAATTTGAATGGAAAATTTAAAAGGTGCAATTTTGTATTTATGTCAATAGGAATGCTTGATTAATTAAAAACACTACAAAAAGTTAACCAAACTTATGGACATATTTGTAAAAGTATAATGGAAAAACGTTGACATTAATGTTAAAATAGAAAAACGATTGCAAAGCTAATTAGAACAAAAATTGCGACGCCATCTACTGTGGCATAGTAATGCTGAGCGAAATGATGTTTGATATCTAATTGAAAATGTTGGCATTCATGTTAAAATAGAAATAACGATTGCGTAGCTAATTAGAACAAAAATTGCGGCGCCATCTACTGTGGCATAGCAACTCTGAGCAAAATGAAGTGACACTCTGTTAATACGAAAGAAATGTATTTTCCCTAAAACAAAATACATATTGGAGAATTTTATATAAATAAAATAATATAACGATTTATTTCTAACATGAATATACATGTATTGAATATATGTATATTACATTGTTATTTAATATATGTATGTATGTATGTACATATATGTAAATATTACACACAAGAAATACAACATCAAAAGTTAATTTCGTGTTTTCTTTAAATAAATTAATACATAAAATTTTGTTTAGTAGATTTAAATTTTTTTTTTATTAACAACTAGGTAGTTTTACATTATTTACTTCAGATGTTGGTGAATTTTTACTCTCTTTATGCTTGTCTGCTTGTCGAAAAAATTTTGGATTGATTTTTAACCCCTTTCCCGTGACCCAATCGATCTGAAACTTTGCAGGCGGGCTCGTGGCGTTGACAAAAATGATCTAATAGTGATTTTAGTGATACCAAAACAATGGAAACTTTAAAATTTTTTTACCAAAGTTGATAAAAAAAAATTTACAAAGGGTTAGTTTTTATAATATTATTACCACAACGACAACAAAAACAACAAGTCTAGCTATGGCAACAATACAACATTTAGAATAACAACAAGAACAATATAGAAACATCATATTTTTAATTTTTTTTTTAATTTTTCAGAGAATTCCCTGGACCAGTTCCACCGATTTTTGAAATAGAAATCTTCCCATGAATTTGCTGAATCATTCTCACTAAAAATAATCACCTTAGCTATCCCATTGAGGGCGTGATCGTGACAAGAACAACATAGAAAATTATATTTTTCAAGACTTTTTTAGTTCTTCAATCAAATCTCGGGTCCTAATCGACCGATTTGGACGATTTTAAATAGCAGACTTCTCAGGATGTCAATGAATCATTTTTTATGTCAACAAGCACCCTATCTGCCCGATTGATGCCGTCATCGTGATTTCCACAGACGGACAGACGGACATCGCTATATCAAATCCGGTTGTTATAAGGATCACAAATATATATATTTTATGGGGTCCAAATTTTTTTTTTCTAATTATTACAAACGGAATGACAAACTTATATATACCCTCTGCACACTGGAGTGGAGGGTATAAAAAGTGGGTATGCTTGTGAATGCCGATCATTAACAATGTCTGGTACATGGCATACAACTAGCGATTATTAGCGTGCTATATCAGCAGAATATATCTGATGAACGAGAATTATTTCCCTGCGAGAATGACACAGATAACGAAGACGAAACTTATAGCGAAGATGCTGATGTTTATGATGGTATGCTATTAGTCGAAGAGAATGTATGTAAGAGGAACATCCCTAACAGAACTTTAAGTTCTGAAATATATGCATTAATTATAAAGATTCGGGGTGTAGTTAAAATGTTTCGCCATTCGCCAACAAAAAATTATGCAACATTACAAAAATATCGCACCTGTACCTCTAAAGTGAGTCAACTCAAAATTTTTCAATTTTCACTATTTGCAAGAAAACGATACACAGTGGTCATATCTATCCACTGTAAAAATCTTACATCGATTTTTCTAGTCTTTCGCAGTTGTAACTCTCTTTGTTTTATAAGAGTAGGTTCTTCAGAATCCACTAAAAAGATATATTTTGAGTTGCACCCAAAAAAACAGTTATTTTTGATGATCACTGAAACAATCACAAAAACAACTACTGTTGTATACTTATTATTCGCAATTCTTTAAAATGAAACAACTGTTTTTAAATTTTATAGTAAATACTAGCTGTTTTTACCCGGGCTTGCCCGGTATCCAAAGGGCTTTGACTTTAAAAATGGTTCACTATGCTTACCAGGCGCTGAGTACTAAGTCCCCGATGAACCATTCCTCAAAAAAATTAACTTACTCCCAAAAAATTTGTATGGGATTGGGGAATTTGTTCATGGTGAAAAAATTCCCTATGTTCACGTTTTTTGGGGGAACAAATTCATGTTTTATTTCAATTTAAAATTTTGTGATTTTTTAATTTAAAACTTTTTTTATAAGGCGCTACAGCAAAGCAAGGAGGAGATTTTGCCCCGCCTTTTTACCCCGCCCAGTTGGAATTTTCGGAAAGTAAAAATGTCAAAAACTCAAGCATACCTTAGGCAGTATTAAAATTACACTAATACAGGCATTATTCTAAATTTTTTACTTCCGCCCACTCGCCCCGCTCATTTCCAGTGGTTCTATCAATCTGGTATTATGACCGTTCGAATTAGCGACCGCGAAAAATATAAAAACGACACGCATATTGACTATATTTGAAAATTTTTCGACCACCACCCCTCTTTTACCACGCCCTCGCAGAGGGGTTACGGGGGTCTAACACAAAAAAATACCATCCGGAGCATAACACGTACACATGGTGTTAATATAAAGTGGATAGCTTCAGTGGTTCAGCCGTGATGGTCAGACGTACATACGCACAATCATTTTTATATATTAAGATAAAAAAAAAACTTTTTTTGCCTCTACTGAAAATTTTTAACTTTTCAGTTGACTCACTTTAGAGATACAGGTGCGATATGTTAAGGAAGAATTTGGTAAAGAGCTGATGTTGATATTAGATTCTAAAACTCGTTGGAACAGTTTATTCGCTATGCTAGAAAGATTTTATATGGTGAAAGATTGCGTTAGAAAAGCTCTTATTGATTTAAATATAAATTCTTGTATTCTGGAAGATGAATTCCAGCTACTCTCAACAATAATATCAGCTTTAACCCCTATTAAGGTTGCAGTTGAAAGTTTGTGCTGCGCAGATTCAAATCTTTATAAAGCAGATATTACATTAAAATTCATGTTGGATGAACTTGCACAACAAAAAACATCACTAAAGTTATTCGAAGGGAAATAATATATTTCGAGTCTGAAAACATAAATGGAAGATATTTGCAAAATATGTATAATTTCCTTATGACCGTTCGTCCTACAAGTGTGGAATCTGAACCTGCGTTTTCTGCAGCAGCATTACTCTCGATAATTTATGTTTTCTGCGAGCATATTTTAAGTCACAAACAGAAGGAATTGAAAAAAAGAGGGTACTTTACCTGTGTATTAATTACTGTATATATTTAATTTTTAATTGTTTTGTTTTATTTTTATTATAGAACTATTTTTTATTTTTTTTAATAACTATATTAAATAAACAATGAATTGGATTGAATACCATAATATAATGGGAAAAATTAATTTATTCTTGGTGCTTTGTATTTAGATATTTTTGTTCCATAAATAATACCGAAAATACCGATTATACCGGTATCGAGATTTCCCTAATTCCGAAATCACTATACAACAGTAGTTGTTTTTGCGATTCTTTTAGTGATCATCAAAAATAACAAGTTTTTTGAGTACATCTCAAAATATGTCTTTTTAGTGGATTCTAAAGAAGCTACTCTTATAACACAAATAGGGTTACAACTGTATTTTTTTGCGAAAGACTAGAAAAACCGATGTAAGATTTTTACAGTGGATAGATATGACCGCTTGTGACGGTGCTCAGTTTTGCTCTGCACTGTAGCCAAAGAATTTCTGGTACAAGCAGAAATAAGAAAGCAGAAAAAAAAATATAACCTTGATCTTGAAATTATTTTCAAGTTCAAGTATGTTCATGTAAACAACACCTTATATGGTAATATGTTAATGGAAAATTTTTTTTTGTTCTATTTTTGCAAACTGATTTATGGAGCGATTTTTTTTGTCTCTTCGTTGTTTTATATGAATTCATGATTATTCATGTATGTATGGGTCAACCACAGCTTGCAATCCTTCTCGTTCTCCCACTTGGTTTTCAGCTATTGTTATTAGCTTACCCCTTCGTTCGCTCGGTAATCCCACTTACTCTCTCTCCTTTTAATATGAGTTGGTATTTTTTTTTTACGAAAAGATTATGAACGAGTGTCTGTATATCTATGTGTATTAGGGATAAAGAAATAAAAAGTTACATAATGACATACATAGGCTATTCAATGAGTGGGTGAGCGTAGGTAATACAAAAACAGGTTTATTTTTTTTGGTTGTGCTGGTGAGAAAAAAAAAAGAAAAGGGCTTGTATAATTGGTGTTATGAAGATGAGGCCAGAATTTAAAATTCATTGAAGTTTGAATTGTGAGATGATGCGGTGGTGATCGTTCATTTGGAAAGTTTGAATTGTTTTGCGTATATTTTTAACAAAAATTAAACGGAAAAAAAAAATTTTTAAAAATTTCACACTTGTTTTTATAAAAAAAAAAAATAGACAAAAATAAGACAAACAACGCGTGCAAGAACAATATGAAAATTACAAAGCAAAATATATATACATTATCTGGTTACAATCAAATACAAAAAAAAACTTTTTAAAAATAAACTTATTAGAAAATTAAGGAAATAAATTTGACTTGAAAAAAATTAAATTGAAGAATTATAAAACAAAATATTTATTTCGTTGCGTGTGTTCAAAAAAAAAAAAATTAATAAAAAAATATAAAACTGACAAACACTTCTAACCTCAAAAGGAAAAGTTTTGTTAATCTCCTATGGTTTCCTATTATAATACCTTGTCATATTCACAAAAAATATAGTGCCGCCAATTTGGCATATTCAGCGGGTCAGCCATGACAATGGACTGCCAATTATCATACACCTCCTAACCATCAATATCTGGGAGATATGGATTCTCCACATGCTGCCGCACATCATCCAATGTATTACAATCATTATGCCATGTTTCATTCAGCAACTTGATCGGTACCTCATCAACACCAGCAATAAGGCGGTAAAATTTTTTTTTAATACAAATAATTTTCCAAATTAAAATTTTTACACACATATAAATATTTTCTACATATGTTTAAACTTTTCCTTATTAAATTTAAGAATGTTACTAGATTAATAAAATTTTGCTATATATAAAATTTGGTTAAAATATAAAATTTTTACTAACTATAAAATTTTCGATTATAAAAATTTTCTTTTATTGTAAAATTAAACTAAAATAAAATATTTCGAAATGTGAATTTTTCTAAATGTAAAATTGTCTAATTATAAAGTTTAAACAAAAATTTTTCTAATGCTAAAATTAAGCTTAAATTAAATAGTGCTAAAATCCAATTGTGCTTAAATTAAATAGTGCTAAAATTCAAAATGCTAAAATTAAAAATTTTTTTCTACTATTAAAAATTTTCCTAAAATTAAAAATTTTCCTAAAATTAAAAATTTTCCTAAAAGTAAAATTTTGCTAGAGTTATAAATATAAAAAAAAGAACAAATAAAATAAATGTTGATAAAATTAATTTAAAATTTAAAAACCCTTAAAATAAAGGGTAAATAAAAAAGTTTTTAAACCCAATGTAGAAAACCGAGCCAATTAAGATGGAGCCGAGGTAACATGGTAGGGAGGGCAAAAGGGGCAGAACACCTCGTCCCCAATCCCAAGGTAAGTATGGCCATCCGTCCCATTTAGCGTCCGTTTTTTTTTTTGACAGTTGTTATTTTTAATCGCACGTGAAAATCTGTAGTGCGGTTTCCCTGGGCCTGAGCAAGAGCCACCCACCCATCCGGCGAGCTAGGCCCCTACGCCAGCACGTGCGACCAGCAAAGGCTCAGGGAAACGGAAGCGGATCTTCCACCAACGCCGCACCATTACAGAAATGGCGCCCAACGTGGGGCCGATAAGTGTATCATGTTCGATAACCACGTTGCTGCACCATAACAGAAATGGCGCCCAACGTGGGACCTGAACGACAATAGCCCAGTTTTTTATACTTAAATTTTTTTTCTAAAAGGGAACTACAATTTTTTTTAATTTTAACATCTGTGAACCGGGAAAGCACCCATTGTTCCTTAACATCCTTTTTTGCGTAAGTGTCCTAAGTTTCATTCCAGTATTTCCACTTCTGGAATTTCAATTAAATATGTGTTAATCACTATTTAACTTTAGTGATTTTTAATTTGCTTTGGTCAGTAAAAATTATTTGTGGAATACAGGAACTTCGTTCTAAATGAACCGGTCCCCTGTCCCAAATGATATATATGGTACCGAAATAGTAGCAAACTCTCGAAAAAATATTAAAGTCTCAAATTTAAAATTTTTATTTTTTTGATGGATGGTCATACTTACTTACGGATTTTTTTAATGATTGGTTTGGTTTGGGATAACTACATTGGGTTAACAATTTATTGAAATTTTTTTTAAATATATTGAAAAGTATATTGAAAATTTTGAAATTTTCTGAAAGTTAATAAAAATAACTTATAATTGAACTAAGTTTTAAATTTTGGAAAATTTTTATTAAAAAAATATTTGAACTAATTTTGAAAATTTATATTAACATAGATTGAATACTATATTGAAATCTTTTTGTGGAAATCTTTATAAAATTTATATGGAAAATTATAATTGAAATTTTTTTGAAATCTTTTGAAAATTTTTATAGTGAAAGTTATATTTTGAAAACTATGGTGAAAAGCTATATTGAAAATTAAAATATTGAAAAATTATATTGAAATACTACATTGAATTATATTAAATTTATATTGAAAATTATATACTAAAAATTTACTAACATTTATTGAACTATATATTGGATTTATATTGAAAAGTATATTACAAATTATATTCAAGCTTCTTTTTGAAACTTTATTGAATTTTTTTTGAAAATTTAAATTTTGAAACCTAATGAAAATTTAATTTTGTACATTTTTGCGTGGGTTCGATTGGAACTCAAATAATTGTTCAACTGTGCGTCACTTACAATACTTTTCACCTCAGTCGATTGCCGTTTTGTTCAATAGGAACTAAATTTTTATAAATTTAAATTAACGTAAATTATAAAGTTTTTTTTTGGAATTTATAAAATTCACATTTGTGGGCCGTACAACCTTTGTTCACTTAGAACTAAAATTGTAATCAATTTGAACGCGTGTCATTGCTTAAATATTTCCCATTAACTTCTTTTGAACTTTACCTAGCTCAGCCAAACTCAACCTTATAAACGCTCATCTATTTATTTACAGCATATATTGGTTCTATTGAACCTGAACTTAATTTGACTTAAAATTATCTCAACTGCGTAACATCTCATTATATTCGCTGTCATTGTCGTTATACCAACAATCGTTCATTCTTTCATATCGTCCGAATATATTTTCGTTAAAATTGTTATATTTAGTCCGAAATCATGGCGGTACGACATAGTCCAGGAAGTTTAGCTTCGGCTTTAGCCGAAAACGTTTGTTTGATATGCCAAGAAAGTTACGATCATACCAGCAACTTAGTGTCTACCAGGTGTAGACACATCTTTCACCAAGAGTGCATGTTTAATTTTTTAAACGTTTCAACTTGTTGCCCGCAGTGTAAAAAAAACTGTCACTAAAAACAGTTTGTTAAAACATTCCGTCCGAGTTAATAATGAAAGTTTACCAGTTAATACTGGAACGATTCCGAAATCCGCGGAAAGAGTTTTATCCGGCAGAAAGCAAAGAAACGAAGAGTTTAATGCAAACCGAAACATTTCACCAGGTCAAGCTAGTGTAGCGCAAAGGGATAGCTTGGAAGATCGAATTAGATCTAAAATAGAAAATAGTTTTCAAGGGGAAATCAATAAGCTCCACGCTGTCGTCGAAAGATTATCTCAACAATTTACGAGCGTAAACCTTAACGCAAATCGAGAGCCTGAATGGCCTAGAGAAATTTTTCCAACCGCCGCAATCCCTCGTAATTCTACAGCCCCTTCCGTTCATCAGGTTCGCCATGAACCTACTTTTGTCCCTCCGCGTAATATTAGGCCTCCTTCTACTCACCCGTCTTTAACAGCAAGTCGTGAGAGAGCATCATTATCGTCCGTTGCCCTTAACATTAGTGGGAAGATTGCAAGTCTGATTAATAGTTGGAACATAACTTTTAATGGAAAAACCACCGGGTTACCAGTAGAAAAGTTCATTTATATGGTAAATTCGTTAACACAAGACAGTTTAGCAGGAGATTTTAGATTATTAGGCGACCATTGCCACATTTTGTTTACGTCGAAAGCTAAAGAATGGTATTGGCGATATCGTAGCACCGTCAATCGAGTTGACTGGGAAGATTTGTGTCGAGCACTTAAAACCCATTTTAGTGATCATTGATCTGATTTAGATATCAGAGAAATGATCAGAGACCGAAAGCAAATGGCTAACGAAAGCTTTGACGATTTTCACCATGCCATTCTGCAGCTTTGCGATCGCCTAAGATATCTCTTGAGCGAGCCTGAATTGACTGAAATTTTGAGAAGAAATTTAAGACCTCATTTGAGGAGAGAATTGTTCTACCTCCAAATTGACAATGTCTCTCATTTACGTCATTTAGTTTTGAGAAGAGAAGCCCTAAGTTTTGAACTGGACAGAGCCCCGAAGAATTTTAGAAGACAAGTTAATGAAATAGACGTAGAAGATGAATTCTTTGATGAAAACGCACCTGAAAAAGTTTGCGAGGTTCGAAAACCAAAAGAAGACCCGGCCCGAAGACAAAATAATATCTGCTGGAACTGTAGAAAAGAAGGCCACAGATATACGGACTGTCTCGAAGACAGAACCGTATTCTGTTATGGATGTGGTTCCGTAGGTGTCTACAGACCTCAATGCGAAACGTATCAGGGAAACTTCAAAGCGAGCGCCAGCAACAACACCAGCTTCCGCTCGAGAACCAAATAAATACGTCTTTAGGTGAAAAACAATTTGAAAATATTGACAACCCCCCTGAAATTCTTAAAAATAGCTCTGACGGTAGCACACAAACCGATTTCACCAATTTTACGAATTTTACAATTTTGCAGAATGACAAGGAAAAGTCTAAACCAATTTTATTTCCCATCAAGCCATACCATGAGAGAGTTAGATTATACGAGTTAGCTAGAAAACGAATTTTCTGCGAATCGATTAACACCCGAGCGAAATTTAACCCGCAAATTCATAAAGTAAAAAGAAATACTCTACGAATTAGAATTTTTTATAAAATGTTAAAATTAAACAAGTTTAAGGTTAAAAGTTGTATTGAATCTATTGAGAAGTCAAAATCTGACATAAGACCCTATATCCAAATTGGTATTTTTGGAATGAAATTATTAGGCCTTTTAGATTCAGGCGCCTCTTTATCTTGCATAAGTGGTCCCGCTGCAAAAACTTTCCTTGGTAAAAATTTACCTTTTAAAAAATTTTCTAATTTCGTAGAAGCAGCTGGCGGTCAGCAATATAAAATTTTAGGTTTCGTAGAAACAAATATCACCTACAGAAATGTTACCAAATTAGTTCGTTTGTATATAATACCCGATCTAACACATGATGTATACTTAGGTATCGATTTTTGGCATTCGTTCGGACTTATGTCTATGATTTTTGGGAACAGCCCGTTAAAAATTGAAGAGCTTAATCAAGTTTGTGAGGAGAATATTCTAACTAATGAGCAAAGACAAAGATTATATCAAATTATAAAAATTTTTCCGGATTTTGATAAAGAAGGTCTAGGTAAGACCACCATTATTGAACATTCAATAGAAATAGAGCCAGGAGTTAAGCCTATCAAGCAGAGGTATTTTTCTGTTTCTCCAGCCGTAGAAAAGAAAATTCATGACGAGGTGGATCGCATGTTAGCACTCGGAGTGATAGAAAAGGCCCCTCCTACTTGTTCTTGGAGTAGTCCTGTAGCTTGCGTCCAGAGAGAAGGAAAGTTTAGACTTTGTCTTGACTTTCGTAAATTGAATAGCGTAACTATTCGCGACGCTTACCCTCAACCTAAAATCAACGGAATTTTATCAAGATTACCTAAAGCTGAATTTATTTCATCTTTAGATTTAAAACATGCTTTTTGGCAAGTTAGTTTAGAAGAAAATTCTCGCGACAAGACAGCTTTTACTATTCCCAATATGCCCTTATATCGATTTAAAGTGATTCCTTTTGGTTTAACCAATGCACCCCAGACCCTTTGCCGATTAATGGACGTTATTATTCCACCGCATCTTAAAAATCGAGTCTTCGTTTATTTAGACGATTTGCTCTTAGTAAGCGATGATTTCGAAGAACATATTTCTTTATTGCTCGAAGTAGCACAATTAATTCGCAAAGCCGGTATGACGTTAAATATTGCAAAATGCAAATGGTGCATGAAGGAAGTCCGATATTTAGATTTTATAATTGGTTCTGGGTGTATAAAACCTGATCCCAGTAAAGTTTCCGCCATTAAAGGGTTAACTGAACCAAAATCAGCTAAAGAGGTTCGTCAATTTTTAGGTCTTGTAGGTTGGTACAGACGATTTTTGGAAAATTTTGCATCCCTAACTAGTCCGTTAACTGACCTTACAAAAAAATGTAAAACGTTTGTCTGGAACCCTGGAGCGCAAAAGTCCTTTGATTTAATCAAAGAAAAATTAACCTCTGCTCCGTTATTAGTAACACCAAACTTCGAACGACCGTTCATAATTTCTTGCGATGCATGCAAAACTGGAGTCGGTGGAGTTTTGGCTCAAGAAGATGAAAATGGTGTCGAAAGGCCCATTGCATTTTTTTCGCACAAATTAAATAGAGCCCAACAGAACTACTCTATCACCGAACTCGAATGCCTTGCTGCAGTTTTAAGTATAGAAAAATTTAGAGAATACGTTGAAGGTCACGAGTTTTGTGTAATAACGGACCACGCTTCACTAAAATGTTTAATGCGTCAAGCAGACCTAAATGGCCGGCTAGCTCGTTGGTCTATGAAACTTCAAGGTTTCAACTTTTCAATTTTACACCGTAAGGGAAGTGAACATATTGTTCCCGATGCATTATCGAGGTTACCATCCGAAAATGAAAACCCCTAAATTTTGAAAACATTGACAGCTTAGATTCGTTAGAACCAGAGATAGATTTATCTTCTCCATATTTTTCATCAGGACAATATATTAAATTGATCGCTGATATCGAAAGCAATAAAAATCGGTTGCCCGATTTAAAGGTCGTAGATGGTTTCATCTATAAACGCGTAGAGTTTTCACGCGATGAATTTTCAGAGGCTCGATCACGGAAGTTGTGGGTTCCACAGGAACTTACCTCTTGTGTGATCGAACGCGCTCATAATCCACCCATGTTTGCACATGGAGGTGTTGGAAAAACCCTCGAACGATTGAGGCGAAATTTTTATTGGCCCAATATGGCTACTCAGGTTAGATCCTTTGTACTAAGTTGCGACATTTGTAAATAAAGCAAAGCGCCAAATTTTATTTTAAAACCACCTATGGGTATTCAAGCCAAATCGTTTAGACCTTTCCAACGATTATATTTAGATTTTATTGGACCTTATCCCCGATCAAAAGCTGGCAATGTAGCAATTTTTTTGGTATTAGACCATTTCACCAAATATCCCCTATTTAAAGCCTTACGTAAAATGTCAACCAATTCGGTAATAGATTTTCTTGAGAAAAATGTTTTTCATTTATTCGGTGTTCCTGAAGTTATTATTACAGACAACGGCTCTCAATTTAGATCCTCACTTTTTGAAAGTTTTTTAACGAAATATGGAGTAAAACATATTTTCACAGCCATTTATTCACCCCAATCTAATAACTCTGAACGAGTTAATCGATCCATTATCGCTGGAATACGTTCGTATCTAGGAAAAGATCAGCGTATGTGGGATACGAATTTGAGCCAAATAGGAGTTGCTTTGAGAAGCTCATATCACAGTTCATTAGGTTTTTCACCGTATTATGTTCTGTTTGGACACCAAATGGTTACTCACGGACAATCCTATGAAGTCTTTAAAACGTTAGACTTATTAGAAGAAGGTTTAGATGTGGTAGATAACTCCGACAAATTACATTTTGTTCGACAAAAAGTGAAGGAAAATTTAGAAAGAGCCTATGACGCCA
The DNA here is from genome assembly GCA_963682025.1 of Cordilura impudica. Lineage (NCBI taxonomy): Eukaryota > Metazoa > Arthropoda > Insecta > Diptera > Scathophagidae > Cordilura > Cordilura impudica. Next base: position 199,388,303 of record OY821518.1, on the reverse strand, counting down.
ATAAGAAAACCTACGATCTGAGAACTAGGGCTGTTAATTTTTCAGAAGGAGAATTGGTTTACCGACGAAATTTTTCGCAGAGCAATAAAGCTTCTGCATATAATTCTAAAATTGCTCCTAAATTTTTGAAGGCCAAAATTTTAAAGAAAATTGGTTACTGTAATTATAAATTGGTGGATTTAGCCGGAAAAGACCTTGGCATGTATCACGCGAAAGATTTGCAAAAAGCCAATGCTTAAATACCATACATATCCGTTTTCAGTTGATTTTTCCTTTCATGGAAATCAAAACCATCTGTTTTGTGACGGTGATCAGTTTTGCTCTGCACTGTAGCCAAAGAATTTCTGGTACAAGCAGAAATAAGAAAGCAGAAAAAAAAAATATAACCTTGATCTTGAAATTATTTTCAAGTTCAAGTATGTTCATGTAAACAACACCTTATATGGTAATATGTTAATGGAAAATTTTTTTTTGTTCTATTTTTGCAAACTGATTTATGGAGCGATTTTTTTTGTCTCTTCGTTGTTTTATATGAATTCATGATTATTCATGTATGTATGGGTCAACTACAGCTTGCAATCCTTCTCGTTCTCCCACTTGGTTTTCAGCTATTGTTATTAGCTTACCCCTTCGTTCACTCGGTAATCCCACTTACTCTCTCTCCTTTTAATATGAGTTGGTATTTTTTTTTTTACGAAAAGAGTGAGATTATGAAGAGTGTCTGTATATTTATATGTATTAGGGATAAAGAGATAAAAAGTTACATAATGACATACATAGGCTATTCAATGAGTGGGTGAGCGTAGGTAATACAAAAACAGGTTTATTTTTTTTTTGGTTGTGCTGGTGAGAAAAAAAAAAGAAAAGGGCTTGTATAATTGGTGTTATGAAGATGAGGCCAGAATTTAAAATTCATTGAAGTTTGAATTGTGAGATGATGCGATGGTGATCGTTCATTTGGAAAGTTTCAATTGTTTTGCGTATATTTTTAACAAAAATTAAACGGAAAAAAAAATTTTTAAAAATTTCACACTTGTTGTTATAAAAAAAAAAATAGACAAAAATAATACAAACAACGCGTGCAGGAACAATATGAAAATTACAAAGCAAAATATATATACATTATCTGGTTATAATCTAATACAAAAAAAAACTTTTTAAAAATAAACTTATTAGAAAATTAAGGAAATAAATTTGACTTGCAAAAAATTAAATTGAAGAATTATAAAACAAAATATTTATTTCGTTGCGTGTGTTCAAAAAAAAAAAAATTAATAAAAAAATATAAAACTGACAAACACTTCTAACCTCAAAAGGAAAAGTTTTGTTAATCTCCTATGGTTTCCTATTATAATACCTTGTCATATTCACAAAAAATATAGTGCCGCCAATTTGGCATATTCAGCGGGCCAGCCATGACAATGGACTGCCAATTATCATACACCTCCTAACCATCAATATCTGGGAGATATGGATTCTCCACATGCTGCCGCACATCATCCAATGTATTACAATCATTATGCCATGTTTCATTCAGCAACTTCATCGGTACCTCATCAACACCAGCAATAAGGCGGTAAAATTTTTTTTTAATACAAATAATTTTCCAAATTAAAATTTTTACACACATATAAATATTTTCTATGTTTAAACTTTTCCTTATTAAATTTAAGAATGTTACTAGATTAATAAAATTTTGCTATATATAAAATTTGGTTAAAATATAAAATTTTTACTAACTATAAAATTTTCGATTATAAAAATTTTCTTTTATTGTGAAATTAAACTAAAATAAAATATTTCGAAATGTGAATTTTTCTAAATGTAAAATTGTCTAATTATAAAGTTTAAACAAAAATTTTTCTAATGCTAAAATTAAGCTTAAATTAAATAGTGCTAAAATCCAATTGTGCTTAAATTAAATAGTGCTAAAATTCAAAATGCTAAAATTAAAAATTTTCCTAAAATTAAAAATTTTCCTAAAAGTAAAATTTTGCTAGAGTTATAAATATAAAAAAAAGAACAAATAAAATAAATGTTGATAAAATTAATTTAAAATTTAAAAACCCTTAAAATGAAGGGTAAATAAAAAAGTTTTTAAACCCAATGTAGAAAACCAAGCCAAATCTTATTATTTTGTGGGTTACCTCCAATTAAGATGGAGTCGAGGTAACATGGTAGGGAGGGCAAAAGGGGCAGAACACCTCGTCCCCAATCCCAAGGTAAGTATGGCCATCCGTCCCATTTAGCGTCCGTTTTTTTTTTTTTGACAGTTGTTTTTTTTAATCGCACGTGAAAATCTGTAGTGCGGTTTCCCTGGGCCTGAGCAAGACCCCACCCATCCGGCGAGCTAGGCCCCTACGCCAGCACGTGCGACCAGCAAAGGCTCAGGGAAACGGAAGCGGATCTTCCACCAACGTCGCACCATTACACGCTGTGTATCGTTTTCTTGCAAAAAGTGAAAATTGAAAAATTTTGAGTTGACTCACTTTAGAGGTACAGGTGCCATATATTATTTTTAGATTATAAATATTTAACGTGAAGAATTGTACAGATTGATCTCTTAACTTATAAATTATTGCGAATATGTATATTAAATATGCAATAATTGGATTTAAAAAATAACCCTAACAAAATGTGTGTTTTTTAGAAAATAAACTTTTTTAAGAAAATGTGGCACAATTTCAGAAAACGTACTAACTTAAGAAAATATAATGATTGAATTTGAAATTTATCAGGCTCAAGATCAAATTTACTTTTAAGGGAAAGGAACTTGTTTAAAAAAATGATCTTTTTAAGATAAGTCACTTTTTAAGAAAATATAGATTTTTTTGAAAAAGTACGTTTTTGAAGAAGTAACTTTTTTAAGAAAAAGTACTTTTATAAGGAAAGGTACTTTTTAAAACAAGTTACTTGCCTAAGAAAAGTTACTTTTTTAAGTAGAAGTACTTCTTAAGGAAAGGTACTTTTAAAGAAAATTTCCTTTTTAAGAAAGGGTACTTTTTAAGAAAACATACTTTTTTAAGAAAATTTACTTTTTTAAAATTATTGTTTTCTAGAAAAGCTACTTTTTTAAGAAAAGGCACTTTTTTTAGAAAACGCACTTTTTAAGAAAATTCCCTTTCTCAAGAAAATGTACTTTTTTGAGAAAATTTTTTATCATAGCTGATCAGTGATGTTTACAAGTACTAAGATAATTACAAAAATTTTAGTTATTTTCGTGTTTTTGAATTGAAAGCAATTATTAAATGCAATCAGCATATATGTAAACACATTCAATTACATCTTTGTTTGTTTGTTTATCAGCGATGCATACAATTTTTTAAATTGTTTATGTTCTTTTCTTTACATGTACAACAAGCAAACAAAAATGTGTATGATTCGCTGATACATACAATATCTATGCGCGTAAACATTTTGCTCTACATTTAGTTTTTTATATGAAATTTTATCGGAGTATCTCTACATTTTCATACGTTATTTTCACCTATTTGGTCTACAGGCTCCAATTAAATACCAAACTGCTGTATAGTATGACGAACATTTTAAGCTTAAGTTGACCTAATGGACCTATTGAGGAATAGGGTTGATTTAATGTATGTCTGGAACGCACATATACAAACGACAAAAAAACAAATTAAGTTTTTTATATTCTTGTCAGTTAAGAGGGATGTGTTAATACTTTCCTTTTTATTAATACGTATAGTTGAAAATTAAAATTTTTTTCTAATGGTTTATAATTTCAAAAATGAGCGCGAACAACAAAATCGACAAGTTGAAATACGTATAATACTTTTGCGGACACTTGTTTCATTGGCATTGGCGCGATGATCAGAGCAGCACCCTGGATAATCTCAGGGTACTTGGAGTTGTATCTTTTTTGCTAAATCTAAAGAACGGACAAATATCTCTACCTCCTAAGCTAAGCTGTTGGAGTTCCTTCTGCGAAGACACTAGGAATGCTCCTGCTCGTCTACATGTTTTTCAAAATCATCATGTGGATATAGTATTTTTTTAAATTTTTATTAAAAAAAATAAAATTATTTTTAATATTTGGAGTTTGAATTAATTATTTCTAAGCTAAAAGCTAATCAGATGAATCTTAAACTCCACTTTGACTTTCAGTTTTCAATGCAATTATTTTTATACCCTCCACACCTCAGTGGCAGAGGGTATATATAGGTTTGTTATTCCGTTTGTAACGCATCGAAATAAATTCCGGAGACCTCATTATAACTAGTGAAGTTGATTTAGCGATGAGCGTCTGCCCGTCTGTCTGTGGAAACCGTTCATTATACCCTCCACTCCAGTGTGCAGAGGGTATATATAAGTTTGTCATTCCGTTTGTAATAATTAGAAAAAAATTTTGGACCCCATAAAATATATATATTTGTGATCCTTATAACAGCCGGAGTTGATATAGCGATGTCCGTCTGTCCGTATGTCCGTCTGTGGAAATCACGATGACAACTTCAATCGTGCAGCTAGGGTCCTCGTTTACATAAAAAATGATTCATTGACATCCTGAGAAGTTTGCTATTTAAAATCGTCCAAATCGGTCGTTTAGGGCCCGAGATTTGAATGAAGAACTAAAAAAAGTCTTGAAAAAATATAATTTTCTATGTTGTTCTTGTCACGATCAAGCCCTCAATAGGATAGCTAAGGTGATCATTTTTAGTGGGAATGATTCTCCAAATTCATGGGAAGATTTCTATTTCAAAAATCATTAAAATTGGTGAAACTGGTCCAGGGAAATCTCTGAAAAAGTAAAAAAAAAATGAAAAATATGATGATTCTATATTGTTATTGTTGTTATTCTAAATGCTATATTTTTGTCATAGCTGGACTAGTTGTTTTTGTGGTCGTTGTGGTAATAATATAATAAAAACTAACCCTTTGTACTTTTTTTTTTTATCAACTTTGGTAGAAAAATTTAAAAGTTTCCATTGTTTTGGCATCAGTAAAAAAATTTACTAGATCATTTCTGTTATTGCCACGAGCCTGCCTGCAAAGTTTCAGATCGATTGGGTAACGGGAAAGGGGTTAAAATCGATCCAGAATTTTTTCGCCAAGCAGACACTTCGAGTTAATACAGGGTGCGGCTAAAGTTACTATATGATGTAAAACAATTGTAACTTCTTTGCTTGCGAGTATTTAACTTTTTCTTTTTTCCTATTTCAGAAATTAAACTTGGGAGAATATTTAAAAATGGAACGCTATACAATTGCGCAAAGAACTAAGATTGTTTTTCTATTCATTGAAAATCATCGTTGGATAATTAATACTCAACGTGCATACAGAAGATTTTATGGTGTAGGAACTGCTCCAACGGGTCCAACCATTCGTTCGTTGGTGAATAATTTTGCTGAATATGGGACTGTCGGAGATTCAAGACGTACGGGCAGACCTCGAACTGGCAGATCGGCCGAAAATATTGATGCTGTGCGACAGAGCGTCGAAGAAAATCCGCAGACATCAACGAGAAGACGATCTTCCCAGTTGCAGCTTTCTGACCGCACTCTTCGGCGAATTTTAAAACACGATTTGCACCTCTTCCCTTACAAAATCCAAGTAGTCCAAAAACTAAATCCTGAGGACTTCGTATTGCGCTTGGAATATGCTAGAGCAGTTTTAAATCTCGTTGATCAAAATGAAAATTTTTTGTCAAATTTAATGATGACCGACGAAGCGCATTTTCACTTGAACGGTTTCGTAAATAAACAAAACAACAGATTTTGGGGATCCCAAAATCCCAAAAATCTTCATCAGAAATCTTTACACGCAATTCGTGTTACCGTTTGGTGTGGCATTACCGCCCAAAAGTTACGTATACCACAAGAAACACTGAACAAAGTTATGGAAAATGCCATAAAAAGAGCACATTTTTGCGTTAGAGAAAATGGTTCTCATTTAACTGATATTATTTTTCATAATGTAAAAAAATAACATAAAATAAACTTTCTTTTTATCATAAATTTTTTTGTTTTTTTCATTACATTCAATAGTTATTTAAAAAACAAATCATATAGTTACTTTAGCCGCACCCTGTATAAAGGAAATAATGCTAAAACAAATAATGCTAAAATACCTAGTTGTTAATAAAAAAAAAACAATGTAAATTTAGCAAAAAAAAAATTTATGTATTAATTTATTTAAAGAGAAAAACACAAAAATAACGTTTGATGTTGTATTTTTTGTGTGTAATATTTACATATACATACATACACATATTAAATAATACAAATAACATACATATATTCTATATATGTGTATCCATAATAACTGCATGTTAGAAATAAATCGGTATATTATTTTATTTACCTAAAATTCTGCAATATTTTGTTGTGGGGAAAATACATTTCTTTTGCATTAACAGAGTTTCACTTAATTTTGCTCAGCGTGACTATGCCGCAGTAGATGGCGCCACAATTTTTGTTCTAATTTGCTTTGCAATAGTTATTTCTATTTTAACATGAATGTCAATATTTTCAAATAGATATCATACAGAACAATGTTAAGAGTATACACGGGCTGGTGTTTCATTTCATACGTTTTTTCATTATTCTTTTACAAATATGAACATAAGTTTGGCATATTAACTTTTTGTTGTCTTTACAAAATAGAGTTACCGAGATCAGCAATGAGTTTTTTGCTTTCAAAACAATCCTACATAGTTATATAGAATTATTATTCTGCTTTATCTACAAAATATCTGATTGTGATTACATCTAATTTTTAAAAATTGTTTATAATTACTAAAGCATTATTATTCACATAAATACAAAATTGCACTTTTTAAATTTTCCATTCAAATTTTACTAAATATCAATTCTAAAAACTGGAATTAAAATTTCCAGTTATAAAATATTAATTGAATTTCAGAAAATCATATCAAAACGTCGGAAATAATAATTTTAAATTTAGAAGACATCAATTGCATCAAATTTAAAAAAAAAAAAAAAAAACACCAAATATGTTACATTTAAAAAATGTTTACATTAAAAAAATATTGGCATTCAGGAGAAATTAATAGCATTTCAGTAACTTCTTTTAACGATGGTCGAATCGTTAAAAAAGAAAAGCAAAATTAAGTAAAATTTTTAAACGATATTCGCTATTGTTAAAGTCAGCTGTTGTTGTTATCTAAACGACAACCATTTATGTGTTTTTTATTCAATCGATAAAAACTTAAATTTTTAGGTTGAAATGTCGTCATACATAAATAGAAATCATAAAATAGTGAAAATATTTTGCTTTAATTAAAAAACTTTTTTATATAAATAAAAAAATTATATAGCATATTCAATTCATTATTTCCTTTTCAAATAAATAAACAGAAATATTAGTAAAAAAAAATAGAGATATTAAACATAAACATAAAATCATCCTGTCAAACACGAAGTAATTTGTTTTTTCTCTTCTTTTTTGTGTTTTTCGCTTATTTTGACAGAGATGCCACTCGTTTACAATTTAAATAAATAGAAAAATAGATTTGTCGACTGTCGTTAAGATGTGTGCACTTAGTAAATCACTTAATCCTCAGTGCAAACAACAAAAGCTGTCGATATATTTTGCGATTGTCAAATCGTGGAAATTTACAGAATCGCACTACAGAAAACATTAATTTAAATTCAATGAATTTTAGAAAACCTGAAATGATATTTAAACGCAATTTGATTAGATAAATAAATAAACGCAATTTGATGAGAATGTTATTTATATATTATTTTTCACAATTTTTTTTTGATGAATATTTGAAGTTTTTCAGAAAATAAAGATATCAAGTTATTTTATTTAAAATTTTTGGGGTATTTGGTTTTTTGCGTTTAGCATCCCTAATTTGATTATTTATTATTATAAATTTATTCTCTATGTTTTCCAAATATGGCAATGTTTTAATAAAAACGTTGAGAGAGCTTTTTTTTTGTTATTATATTGTTACTCCATCCGAACTTTATGGCCACAATGAAAAAATATTTGGCCAGTTAAAAGAAACTATACAGCCATCTCCAATTAGCACGATTTAATGCATATAGCCACCCTACACAACCATTACCTTTGCAATGAAGGTTAGGGCGAGCTATTTAATTAGCAAAAACTAAATTAAACGAGAAGTTATGTCATATAGCCGGAAACGCATGCATATAGAAAACGTATGCATATTTTTCCAATATTTTGTTTACATTTATTATCAATACTCAAACCGAGGTGGAGGGTATCAAAGATTCGGCACAGCCGAATTTAACACTCTTACTTGTTTTTGAATTAAATCGTGGGCCACGATTTATACAATACTAAATACTTTGATTTTATTCATTTTGGAAATTTCAGCTTGTATGACAAATCTCATTCTTTTGTTTTCGTTATTTTTACCGTAAATTAAATTTTTCAAATAAACTAAAATTGTCATAATTGAAGAAAAAAATCCATTTGCACAATTTTTCCGTTATTTAAGAATATTACAAATTAAATAAAAATGCATTCGCTAGTGTGATTTGAACCAGCAAATATATAAAAAGATAGTAATAAAATAGAAAACGAAGAAATTTTATATGTTGGTGATGATTTAATTTCGTTTTTTTTTTTATTATTTTTTTAATTTAAATTTTTTTTTTTTTTTTATTGCTATCTTTATTATTATTATTTTTTTTTTATAACTGCTAATGATTTATTTTAGATTTTTTTAATAAATTTGGTTGAAACAATTGTTGTCGTTTTTATAGGGGTGTATTAGATTTTTCTGATCGCGAGTGGATAATGTTTTAGCTTTTAGATGTACGCCGTCAAGAACATGTTCTGTTTTTTAGCAGTAGATGTGCAAGAACATGAACTTAAAATAAAGCTACACTCGAACCTGTGTGGTTTATTTGTGTTCGAAACAAAAAATACGTGATAGAAACATGTTCGTGTACATAACGAAATATTAAAACGAAACACAGTCATGATTGTGTTCGGCACCGTACAAAATTTAGAAACACACATAATTGATATCAAAATAAAAATATGTGTTTGTTGGTCTGAGCTATGTTTGTTTACATATATGTACGAGATTTTTATTCAGTGTGTGTTTTTTTCTGAACTCTGATTTTAATGGATTTCAGTGGATTTCAGAACGCTTAGCATAAGCAATAATTTATAGAGTGTCTTGGCTAAATTTGTGCAGCAGTATTTTTGTTGATGTCACTCATACTAATTTTCAGGTTGCCAATCCTCTTATATGTATGATCCTTGGAAAAACATGAGTAAATACTTAAGTTACTTTTTTGAGTACTTATTGTTACGCTCTGCCGTGCATTGAAAGAGAAAATTCAACGGTGCATCGACGAAATTCAGGCACATTTATATAAAATGGTCATGGAAAATTTCGACAAGAGTGTGTATGTGTCAGCAAAGCTTTTGAGGTCATTTGCTCGATGTGTTGTTCCATACATAATTCTTTCCTGTGTACTTGTGATTGAATAAAAAATAATGTGCACTGGATGCAAAAAAGATATAAATAAATCGTTCCCATGGAATAGTGTTAATTTAATCTTATCTTCAAATATAAGTTTGTTATACTCTAAGAAAACCTCCATATTTAAAGGCATATGACGCATGTCACTAAATTTCAGAGGTCTGAACTTACAATCCGCGATTAGGGCTTTCTTTTAACTTATACTGATCTCAAATAAAGTCCTACCTGCATTTAACTGAGTGCCCATTCAATTGCCCATAGCAAAATTCTATTGAATACAAAGAGGAAGATTAACATCTTTTCTGTACTATAAATAAAACTAAATTTTCATAAAATTTTCTGGTTAAAAAACGAATCATAAATTTTAAAATTCCGAAAAGGTTCCCATAAAATTTAAACGAAGTTTGATTTTAAAGAAGTAGCTTCGAAAAAAATTGTCTGATATCTTATTTAACAGTCGGAAAGAAAAACGATTTTTTTGTATAAATTACAAAAAGATAAGAAAAATAACATTTAACGATGACACAAGCATTTAAGAACGATAACTCGTAAAGGAAGACCTGCAAAAAAATAGAGAAATAAATAATTAGAAATAGGTTTACATTAAAAAATAATAATCACAAGCTTACCCTCCAAAACTAGATTTTTGTTGTGTTGGTTGCGTAGAATGAGCCAAGTTACCAAATGTCAAACCAGAATCTTGAGAACCCATAGTTTCAAAAATTTTTCCCTTGGGCGCTGCAGCTGCGTTAGCACCTAATCCTGAGGATGCCGTAGGTGAAGCAGCAGCAAAAGATCAAAATCCCTTAGGACTGCCAAATGTAGGAGCTCCTCCAAAACTGGGTTGAGCTCCAAAGGCTGGCGTGGGCTAGTGCCAAAAGTAGCTGGACCACCGAAAACTGGTTTGGCAAAAGCTGATTGTTGTTGAGGTGAACCAAATCTAGAAGAAGCTGAGGCACCAAAGCTACTAGCATTAGGCGAACCAAAGGCGGGAGCTGTTGATGGTTGTGAAAAAGAACCAAATGTTGTAGATGTTGCAGCTGAACCGAGAGCTGGGGCTGTAGATGCTGCTCCAAAGCTGCAGTAGTGCGGCCAAATATTGTACCTGAACCAGGAGTAGCAGCTGCTGTTGCAACTGGAGCTGTAGAACCAAACACAGATGGGGTAGAGGATGCAGCTGCAGCTCCACCTCCAAATATAGAAGATGTAGTACTTGTAGGTGTAGGTGACGCAGATGTAGCCAAAGCTTGTCCGAAAATAGAAGAACCACTACCACCAAAAATATTATCCGCAGTAGTTTTAGAAGCTGTGTTAGTTGGGGGTGCTTCGGAGCCGGTAGCCGCTGCAGAAGACAATGATTGAGAAGCAAATGGAGAAGTGGCTGTCACTGCTGTTGGGGAAGTGCTACCAAACGTAAGTAGTTTGCACTGCAGCAGCATTAATAGTTATTGATTCCGCTGTGGAGGTGCCACTAGTAGATGATGTAGATGATGTTCCTGTCGCTGGTGTAACAGGTTTTCCAAAAACATTTGCTGCTGATGAAGCGCTGGTTGTGTCGCCAAATGAAAAACCCAAGCTTGCTGTTGTTCCAGTGGGTGCGCCATCTCCAACATCACTCGCCGAGGCAAAAGAAAATGCTCCAATTGTGTTTCCTACTGAGGTTGCAGCTCCAAATCCAGAAAATACATTAGCTGACTTTGTAGAATCACCTGCATCTTTAGTATTTAGTGAACCAAAGATAGAATCGGTTGGTTCACTTGGAGCTGTTGATGTAGTTGGATTTGCTGAAGTTGCTGCTTTTTTTGATTCTGGTATAGCCGACGAAGATGTTATTGTAACGCTAGGTGCCACAGAGGGTTTGGTGGATATTGCGGTAGTGTTATCTATGGCAGTACTACTAAAACTGAAACTTCAAAGGAAAAAATATAAGCAGTTATTATAAACAATGGCTTCATTTAATAGAATCTTAGAAGAAAAATTGTTTAAAAAGGATGAATGATGAAGTCCTTAGATGAATGAATCTTCTTTTCTATTATTCTTTTCTCTATCCTGATTTTGTACTCTGGATAATTCTGATTTAAGTTTATGCGGCGGCTTCATTAATAAAAACAACTCACAAGAAGAGGAGAGTTCAAGCACGTCTGACAAAGAAACATTTTGTACGTAAAGTTAAAGCTGGGGCCTAATTTTCGCAGTCGTTATCGAAATAATTCTGTATCGAACGAAATAATTTGTTTCGATATATATATATATATTTCCAATTTTTTTGCTACATAGTTACGAGATGTCACGATTTATTGTTTCAGAATTGTAAAAGATGGAAATAAATATGCTTTACAACACTGCTTAAATGTAACAGATTAAAGAGGAAATGTAAACAAAAACATATGTTTATTCTAGAATTGAAAAAATAAGACATTAAAATGAAACAACATCTATCTATAACAGTGGTGGGCATCGAAAGAATTGAGTTAGTAATAGTGTTTATGAGCATGTGTTAGTTGTACTACACTGATCGAAATCCATGGACGTAATACAATGCCGATATTAAATTTGTTTGTGTAGATTTTGTATGAATGTTTATATGAATGCATAAAAGGGCAAATTGTTGAGTTCACGAAGAATATGGTAAAATTTTTAATATATTTTGTTGTTTTAAAATTTTAAATCTTACATTCCGAAAATGTAAAACAAAATGTGAAGAACATTTAATCTCTTTTATCCATAAGTTTGAAGTTTATTAAATCAAATAAGTAATAATAAGTAATTCATTTCTTTAAAAAACAAAAAAAAAAAAAACACAAAATAGCAAAACTTTAAAAGGTAAGAAATTTCAAAGATTATTAAGTGGTATGTTACCAAAAACTAAAAAAAATACCAGTAATTGGACATTTTTTAAAATTAAAAAAAAAATGCATAAAAGACAGCTATAATGTTGTCAAATGGAGGCGACGTAAGTTATTTATAGAAAATGTTTAATTTATAGTTTATCAAGTCTTCGAAATTTTCTCAACATTTTGGGTTTCTTTTAAACAAATATTCTCTGTGTACCTATTAAAAAAATAAATACATGAATTTCAAAAGGCATTGCGACATAGAACTGCTTTGTTCAAAAGCTTTCATAAGACTTAATGAAATTTTTGTTTACTTTTACTCTTTGGTGAATATTTTTGTTTTCGTTAGGCTGTATACATATAAGAAGCCGAGCACCAGTGTGTTTGGCACGGCCTTCACTAGTTTATTAGCATCCCAAAAAAGTTGCTATTTAAAATCGTCAAAATCGGTCAAAGGGGTCATGAGATATGAGTGAAACTTTGAAAAAACTCTTGAAAAAATACAATTTTTCAGTGTGTTTGTTGTTTTTCTTAAGTTATGTCGTATATGTTGTAATTCTTCGTATTGTTGAAGTCATTACAGTTATGTGTATATTAATACTGCACGTGTCACATTGGCCTAAGCAATTAAAAATTAATAAAAACAAGTAAGAGTGTTAAATTCGGCTGTGCCGAATCTTTGATACCCTCCACCTCGGTTTGAGTATTGATAATAAATGTAAACAAAATATTGGAAAAAGTAAACAATTTGTTAAACTTAATACCAAATTATTTCAGAAATAATTCTATTATTTCGGTGTTTGCTTTTTGGTCATCGTAGTTGCTGATCGGCATGCATTTAGGTTATATACCTATATGCATGCGTTTCCGGTTATATGACATAACTTCTCGTTTAATTTAGTTTTTGCTAATTAAATAGCTCGCCCTAACCTCCATTGCAAAGGTAATGGTTGTGTAGAGTGGCTATATGCATTAAATCGTGCTAATTGGAGATGGCTGTATAGCTTCTTTTAACTGGCCAAATATTTCTTCATTGTGGCCATAGGTTTTCTTAAATTCATTGAATTTAAATTAGTATCGACAAATCTGTTTTTCTATTTATTTAAATTGTAAAGGAGTGGCATCTCTGTCAAAATAAGCGAAAAACACAAAGAATAGAAAAAAACAAATGACTTCGTGTTTGACAGGATGATTTTATGTTTAAGTTTATTTTTTTTTACTAATATTTCTGTTTATTTATTTGAAAATGAAATAATGAATTTAATTTTTTTTTTTTATATATAAAAAAGTTTTTTAATTAAAGCAAAATATTTTCACTATTTCATGATTTTTATTTATGTATGACTACATTTCAACCTAAAAATTTAAGTTTTTATCGATTGAATAAACAACACAAAAATGGTTGTCGTTTAGATAACAACAACAGCTGACTTTAACAATAGCGAATATCGTTTAAAAATTTTACTGATAATTTTGCAATTTTCTTTTTTTTTACGATTCGACTATCGTTAAAAGAAGTTACTGAATCGCGGTACTGAAAAGTTATTAATATCTCCTGAATGGCAATATTTTTTTTAAATGTAAACATTTTTAAATGTAAACATATTTCTAAATTTAAAATTATTATTTCCGACGTTTTGATATGATTTTCTGAAATTCAATTTATATTTTCTAATTTATAATTGGAAATTTTATTTTCACTTTTTATTATAATTGATTATAATTAGATGTAATCGCAATCAGATATTTTATAGGTAAAGCAGAATAATAATTCTATATAACTATGTAGAACTGTTTTGTAAGCAAAAAACTCATTGACGAACTCGGTAACTCTATTTTGTAAAGACAACAAAAAGTTAATATGCCAAACTTATGTTCATATTTGTAAAAGAATTATGAAAGAACGTATGAAATAAAAGACCAGCCCGTGTATACTCTTAACATTGTTCTGTATGATATCTAGTTGAAAATATTAACATTCATGTTAAAATAGAAATAACTATTGCAAAGCTAATTAGAACAAACAAAAATTATGGCGCCATCTACTGTGGCATAGTCACGCTGAGCAAAATGAAATGACACTCTGTTAATGCAAAAGAAATGTATTTTCCCCACAACAAAATACTGAGAATTTTATGTAAATAAAATAACCGATTTATTTCTAACATGCAGTTACTATGAATATACATACATACATATATACTCTATAATATATGTATATTTTTTGTATTATTTAATATGTGTATGTATGTATATTTAAATATTACACACAAAAAATACAACATCAAACGTTATTTTTGTGTTTTTCTCTTTAAATAAATTAATACACAAATTTTGTTGCTAAATTTACATTTGGGCAATTCACAACAGGTGTTGTATATTGTATGTTGTATTGAAATACACAATACAATCATTTGTTGTGAACACTCAGTTGTATTTTCATATTGTAAAACGCTTTCTTTAGTAATTTTCGATCCAACGAGGAAAGATCGCTTCGTCGCTTCTGCTATTTTGTATAAGAGAAAACACTTGTCAGTGTTTGCTTTTTGGTCGTGAGATATACCCTGGAGTTTTAGTTACGTACCTCTTGCATTTTAATTTATAATGAAAAAAAAATGTTAAATATTTTGGTTGGTACTGAAAGAGAAAATACATACTAAAAAAATATAAACATTAATTTTTATATAAATAAACTTATCGATGTATTTGCGTTATTTGCATTATTTGCCATATTTTATTTTATAATTATTTATGCTGATAAAATTCTATGTATTTGTTTTTTCTTTTTCATAAAAACTGGCATTCACTTGGAACTGATATGTTATGATACAATATACAACATTTACTAAACATAGCAAATGAAGTTGGATCGTGTATCAGATTTTTCAGTGAAAATTACCAACAACAATTTTACACTATTGTAAAGTGATACACGATACAACAGATACAACGATACATTACCCATTGTGAATGGCCCAATTGTTTTTTTTTTATTAACAACTAGGTATTTTAGCATTATTTGCATTAGATGTTGGTGAATTTTTACTCCCTTTATATTAACTCGTGTCTGCTTGTCGAAAAAATTTTGGATCGATTTTAACCACTTTCCCGTGTTCCAATCGATCTGAAATTTTGCAGGCAGGCTTGTGGCAATGACAGAAATGATCTAACATATTTTTTTAGTGATGCCAAAACAATGGAAACTTTTAAATTTTTCTACCAGAGTTGATAAAAAAAATGTACAAAGGGTTTGTTTTTGTTATATTATTACCATAACGACCACAAAAACAACAAGTCCAGCTATGAAAACAATGCAACATTTAGAATAACAAGAAGAACAATATAGAAATATCATGTTTTTCAATTTTTTTTTACTTTTTCAGAGATTCCCTGGACTTGTTCCACCGATTTTAATGATTTTTGAAGTACAAATCTTTCCATAAACTTGGTGAATCATTCTCACTAAAAATGATCACTGTAGCACAACTATTGAGGGCGTGATCGTGACAAGAACAACATAGAAAATTATTTTTTTTCAAGACTTTTTTTAGTTCTTCATTCAAATCTCGGGCCCTAATCGACCGATTTGGACGATTTTAAATAGCAAACTTTTCAGGATGTTAGTGAATCATTTTTTATGCCAACGAGCACCCTAGCTGCCCGATTGATGCCGTCATCGTGATTTCCACAGACGGACAGACGGACAGACGGACATCGCTATATCAACTCCGGTTGTTATAAGGATCACAAATATATAAATTTTATGGGGTCCAAAATTTTTTTTCTAATTATTACAAACGGAATGACAAACTTATATATACCCTCTGCACACTGGAGTGGAGGGTATAATAAAATTAAAAAATAAAAATTAAATATTTAGAAAAAATGAAAATGAAAAATGGGAAATGGAATATTAAAAATGAAAAACTAAAAATGAAAAAAGCAAGATGGAAAATGAAAAACTAAAGAAAAGCGAAAAATTAAAAATGGAAAATGAAAATTTAAAATTAAAATCGGAAAATGGAAAATGAAAAATGCAAATTGAAAAATTAAAAATGAAAAATGCTAAATTAAAAATGGAAAATTGAAAATGAAAAATGAGAAATGAAAAAAAAATGGAAAACGGAAATTAAAAATGAAAAATGAAAAATGAAAAATAAAAATGAAACATGAAAATCAAAATGAAAAATGGAAAATGAAAAATGGAAAATGAAAAACGAAAAACTAAAATTGAAAATGGGGAATGAAAAATTAAAAATGAAAAATGAAAAATTAAAAATTAAAAATTAAAATGAAAAATGGAAAATGAAAAATTAAAAATTAAAAATGAAAAATGAATAATAAGAAATGAAAAGTTAAATTTAAAAATTTAAAATTAAAGATTAAAATTTAAAAAAAAAATTAAAAATTTAAAATTAACAATTAACAATTAAAAATTAACAATTAAAAATTAGAAATTAAAAATTAAAAATTTAAAATTAAAAATTAAAAATTAAAAATTAAAAACTAAAAATCAAAAATTAAAAATTAAAAATTAAAAATTAAAAATTAAAAATTAAAAATTAAAAATTAAAAATTAAAAACTAAAAATTAAAAATAAAAAATTAAAAATCAAAAATTAAAAATTAAAAATTGAAAATAAAAAATTAAAAATTAAAAATTAAAAATTAAAAATTAAAAATTAAAAACTAAAAATTAAAAATTAAAAATAAAAATTAAAAATTAAAAATTAAAAATTAAAAATTAAAAATTAAAAATTAAAAATTAAAAATTAAAAATTAAAAATTAAAAATTAAAAATTAAAAATTAAAAATTAAAAATTAAAAATTAAAAATTAAAAATTAAAAATTAAAAATTAAAAATTAAAAATTAAAAATTAAAAATTAAAAATTAAAAATTAAAAATTAAAAATTAAAAATTAAAAATTAAAAATTAAAAATTAAAAATTAAAAATTAAAAATAAAAAATTAATAATTAAAAATTAAAAATTTAAAATTTAAAATTAAAAATTAAAAATTAAAAATTAAAAATTAAGAATTAAAAATTAAAAATTAATAATTAATAATTAAAAATTAAAAATTAAAAATTAAAAATTAAAAATTAAAAATTAAAAATTAAAAATTAAAAATTAAAAATTAAAAATTAAAAATTAAAAAATAAAAATTAAAAATTAAAAATTAAATATTAAAAATTAAAAATTAAAAATAAAAAATTAAAAATTAAAAATTTAAAATTTAAAATTTAAAATTAAAAATTAAAAAATAAAAATTAAAAATTAAAAATTAAAAATTAAAAATTAAAAATTAAAAATTAAAAATTAAAAATTAAAAATTAAAAATTAAAAATTAAAAATTAAAAATTAAAAATTAAAAATTAAAAATTAAAAATTAAAGATTAAAAATTAAGAATTAAAAATTAAAAATTAAATAAAAAATTAAAAATTAAAAATTAAAAATTAAAAACTAAAAATTAAAAATTAAAAATTAAAAATTAAAAATTAAAAATTAAAAATTAAAAATTAAAAATTAAAAATTAAAAATTAAAAATTAAAAATTAAAAATTAAAAATTAAAAATTAAAAATTAAAAATTAAAAATTAAAAATTTAAAATTTAAAATTAAAAACTAAAAATTAAAAATTATATATTAAAAATTAAAAATTAAAAATTAAAAATTAAAAATTAAAAATTAACAATTAAAAATTAAAAATTTAAAATTAAAAATTAAAAATAAAAATTAAAAATTAAAAATTAAAAATTAAAAATTAAAAATTAAAAATTAAAAATTAAAAATTAAAAATTAAAAATTAAAAATTAAAAATTAAAAGTTAAAAGTTAGAAATTAAAAATTAAAAATTAAAAATTAAAAACCAAAAATTAAAAATTAAAAATAAAAAATTAAAAATTAAAAACTAAAAATTAAAAATTAAAAATTAAAAATTATAAATTATAAATTATAAATTATAAATTATAAATTATAAATTAAAAATTAAAAATTAAAAATTAAAAATTAAAAATTAAAAATTAAAAATTAAAAATTAAAAATTAAAAATTAAAAATTAAAAATTAAAAATTAAAAATTAAAAATTAAAAATTAAAAATTAAAAATTAAAAATTAAAAATTAAAAATTAAAAATTAAATATTAAAAATTAAAAATTACAAATTACATATTACAAATTAAAAATTAAAAATTAAAAATTAAAAACTAAAAATTAAAAATTAAAAATTAAAAATTAAAAATTAAAAATTAATAATTAATAATTAAAAATTAAAAATTAAACATTAAAAATAAAAATTAAAAATTAAAAATTAAAAATTAAAAATTAAAAATTAAAAATTAAAAATTAAAAATTAAAAATTAAAAATTAAAAATTAAAAATTAAAAATTAAAAATTAAAAATTAAAAATTAAGAATTAAAAATTAAAAATTAAAAATTAAAAATTAAAAATTAAAAATTAAAAATTAAAAATTAAAAATTAAAAATTAAAAATTAAAAATTTAAAACTAAAAATTAAAAATTAAATATTAAATATTAAAAATTAAAAATTAAAAATTAAAAATTAAAAACTAAAAATTAAAAATTAAAAATTAAAAATTAAAAATTAAAAATTAAAAATTAAAAATTAAAAATTAAAAATTAAAAATTAAAAATTAAAAATTAAAAATTAAAAATTAAAAATTAAAAATTAAAAATTAAAAGTTAAAAGTTAAAATTTAAAAATTAAAAACTAAAAATTAAAAATTAAAAATAAAAAATTAAAAATTAAAAATTAAAAATTAAAAATTAAAAATAATAAATTATAAATTATAAATTATAAATTATAAATTATAAATTATAAATTAATAATTAATAATTAATAATTAAAAATTAAAAATTAAAAACTAAAAATTAAATATTAAAAATTAAGAATTACAAATTAAAAATTAAATATTAAAAATTAAAAATTAAAAATTAAAAATTAATAATTAATAATTAATAATTAATAATTTAAAATTAAAAATTAAAAATTTAAAATTAAAAACTAAAAACTAAAAATTAAAAATTAAAAATTAAAAATTAAAAATTAAAAACTAAAAATTAAAAATTAAAAATAAAAAATTAAAAATTAAAAATTAAAAATTAAAAATTTAAAATTTAAAATTTTAAATTTAAAATTTAAAATTTAAAATTAAAAATTAAAAATAAAAATTAAAAATTAAAAATTAAAAATTAAATATTAAAAATTAAAAATTAAAAATTAAAAATTAAAAATTAAAAATTAAAAATTAAAAATTAATAATTAAAAATTAAAAATTAAAAATTAAAAATTAAAAATTAAAAATTAAAAATTAAAAATTAAAAATTAAAAACTAAAAATTAAAAATTAAAAATAAAAAATAAAAAATAAAAAATTAAAAATTAAAAATTAAAAATTTAAAATTTTAAATTTAAAATTTAAAATTTAAAATTTAAAATTTAAAATTTAAAATTTAAAATTTAAAATTTTAAATTTAAAATTAAAAATTAAAAATAAAAATTAAAAATTAAAAATTAAAAATTAAAAATTAAAAATTAAAAATTAAAAATTAAAAATTAAAAATTAAATATTAAAAATTAAAAATTAAAAATTAAAAATTATGTATTAAAAATTAAAAATTAAAAATTAAAAATTAAAAATTAAAAATTAAAAATTAAAAATTAACAATTAAAAATTAAAAATTATAAATTATAAATTATAAATTAAAAATTAAAAATTAAAAATTAAAAATTAAAAATTAAAAATTAAAAATTAAAAATTAAAAATTAAAAATTAAAAATTAAAAATTAAAAATTAAAAATTAAAAATTAAAAATTAAAAATTAAAAATTAAATATTAAAAATTAAAAATTACAAATTACATATTACAAATTAAAAATTAAAAATTAAAAATTAAAAATTAAAAATTAATAATTAATAATTAAAAATTAAACATTAAAAATTAAAAATTAAAAATTAAAAATAATAAATTATAAATTATAAATTATAAATTATAAATTAATAATTAATAATTAAAAATTAAAAATTAAAAACTAAAAATTAAATATTAAAAATTAAAAATTAAGAATTACAAATTAAAAATTAAATATTAAAAATTAAAAATTAAAAATTAAAAATTAAAA